>LR749817.1:1221152-1588349 GCA_902729485.2 Mus minutoides | reverse complement strand
CCTACGAGCGTGGGGGGAGGCGTGCAAAGACAGATGGGCTTCTGCAAGGGAGAGTCCAAGCCTCCTGCCCAGCTTTGCATAATAATGACAGGTTCTGCTCAGCTTTTATTATCTGGAAGACTGGGACACAGCAGACACCTACAGGTCCTCCACCTGCTGACCCCGTGGCCACCTAAAAGGCAAAACCTATTCCTCTGCCCGACAATGGCACTCAAAACTATCACCTTTGCAAGGGCCTTGATAAGAATTAAACAGACTCTACTGAGAGCTTTAAAAGTGTAAAAAAAGATGTCCAAAGGTGTGAGCCCGGTCACTTGGGACCTGCTGAGGCTCCTCTGAGCAGCATCTCAGAACTCCAGCATTCTAGCTTCTTTTCTCCTTCTTTTCCCCTCCAGGATTCTAGCCCCGAGGCTTTCTCAGCCATGGTCCACATCTTCCCTTCTTTGTATCCGTGGCAAACTGGAGGGGTCACCTTCGTTCTCAATAAGTAACTGGATGAAAGACATTCAAAACTGTTCTGTTAAACCAGGCGTGGTGCTGTATGCTTGTAATGCCAGCCCCTAGCAGGCTGGGGTAGGATGTTCTCAAGTTCCAGACATGTGTGGGCTACAAAGTAAGCACATGCCTCAGAAACCAAAAGAAAAAAAAGTTCAGTTAACTTTAGGGCATCTTTCGAGGATTGTTTCCTGGGCACATGAAAGAAAGGAGGAGAAGAATGTGGGGTGGGATTAGCCAAGGTTAGCTCACCTCTCCTGTTTTTGTTTGCTTGTTTGTTTTTTGGGGGAATTTTTTTTCATTTTTGTTTTGGGAATTTTTGTGGGGTTTTTTGTTTGTTTGTTTGTTTGTTTGTTTGTTTTTGTTTGCCTGTGTGTTTGTTTTTGCCTGTCAATTACATGGACCAGCTCTGTGTTCCTGTCAGCTTGAGAGTATAAGGAAGCTGACTCTGATTTGGCGAGATGGCCCTTGAAGAGGCTCTTGGGTAGATTCCTAGCACCCACTTGGTAGCTCATAACTGTCTCTGCCACCCCCTTTGCAGGCTGACAACTTCTTCCGGCCTCCACAGTTTCCTGCATGTGCATGTGCTCCCAGTGCACAGGCACAAAATGTAAAGATTAAAATTAAAAAGGGTTTTGATAAATCAGATTTATCTCAACTTGTACTTTCTTTAAAGAATAAAATTCATAATTGTCCCTTCATACGTGGGCTTTTAACTTTCAGTAAAAGGGAAAAAAAATAATGTGTGTGAATTAAACTGGTGTTTTGAAATTTGGCAGTGGCCTTGACATCACCACCCTGTAGACTGTGACTTTGTATCTAAGATTGTCACTTACTATTTAGGGGTTTTCCTTGCTTTTCTGCTGAAGTGGCAGCTGGAGAACAAAGCCACAAGACTCTCTCATAGGCTGGGTACTAAGAACCCCAGGAGCGCTCCTCTGTTGCCAGCATCCTCTTTACTCAGAGCCTAAATGAACTGCTATATAATAGCAACCCCTCAGCATCCACAGAGCCCCAGAGGGCTCAGCTGCACCATTCACCAGCTAGCAGCAGGCTCCTTATGCCCCTAATGCAAAACAAGTTAAAGGATGGGGAAAGGAAGGCAATAAAATGGTTTCTATTAAAAACAAACTCATTGCATTGAAAATTATTCTTCATTATGTTTTCCATGGTGAAGACCTTAGAGGATTCGGGTGATTGAATCATTAAGTACTTGAGATTAGATAGGTATAGTCATTCTGACTTGCAACCTTCCATGTAAATGGCTGTATCTGGGTGCCCTGACACCGCCTGCTGTGTTAGAGAAACATTTGCATTCAGTTGTCTGGGAAATTGTGTCTATTAATCATGTGGACTATGCCACAGACGATTCTGGCGCAGAAGAAACTGGTTCTCTGTTGACCTCCCACCCACCCCCATGGACCTAGAACATTCAGTATGATTCCAGCACTGAGTGTAAACTATGATATTCTGGTAAAGATTTAATTTGGTTTGGTTTAAACTTAGAATATTCAGGTTGCTTTCTTGAGATTTGATTCTGTCAGTCTAGAAGATCTGTTTAGTATCTCTGCTCCCACCTCCCCCAGGTAAAAACTGAATATTCACATATAAAAGAATAAACCATATCTCTATCTCCTACCTTACCAAATCCACTCAAAATGGACCAGAGGCATTTAGTGCAGAAGATGAAAATGGGAAACTGCCAGTGGAAAGCACTTCAACATCTTGGCACATGCATGTGTTTTCTGAAAGACCCCAACACCTCAGGAAGTAGCAAGAAGACCTGGCAGATAAAATTGCATGAAGTTAAAAAGCTTCACACAGGGAAGAAAATCCCACAGAGTGGAAGAAACTTTTTGCCAGCAACACATCTGGCAGGGGAATGTCTAGAATCTGTAAAGAACTTAAAACACCATAAAGGACTAAAAACTTAAAACACTAAAAAGTCATGCAATGAACAAATGGGCAAATGAATTGCATAGTTTTCTGAAGAAGCCCAGATAGCCAATAAGTATGTGAAAAGATGGTTGACGTCTTACCCATTTGGAGAGGTCAAAACTACTTCAAAATGGCTTTTGTGGAGGAAACAAATGAATGTCAATGCTGTTGGAGATGTGGGAGGAGAGAAAGACTTATGCACTATTACAATGAATGCAGATTAGTGTAATCACTATAGAGACTGGCATGGCGGCTCCTCAAAAAAGTAAAAGTAGAACAGCCACACAATTCCACTCATCAGTCCTGGAAACATACATACATACATACATACATACATACATACATACATATACACATACATACATATACACATACATACATACACACATACATACACACACACACTTACACACATATATATATATACATACATACACACACACACACACACACACACACACACACACACACACACACATGTTTATTGATGCACTACTCAAAATAGCCAAGATATAAAAACAGCAAAGATGTCAATCAAGAGATGAATGGATAATGGAAATGTGGCATATATTCCCAATGAAATTTTATTCAGCCATAAAAAAGAATGAAGTCACATATTTGTCAGGAAAACGATATAACTGGAGATCATCACATTAAGCAAAATAAGCCACATTCAGAAAGGCAAATATTGCATTTCTTTCCTATACAGATTCTAGAATATATATGCGAATCTAAAAATGATGATAGCCTTCTCTGTAGTTCACTTTTTCCAGCTAGGCTCTACTGCATGAGGGCCCCACAGTCTTCAAAGTGAGGGACTTTGTATTGAACAATGAGCTTATGAGAAACACTTTAGAGTCAAGCAGCAACAATGGCTGTCTCAGATTGTCCTAAGGACTAGATAGGACAACATGTAGGATGAGCTCAGCCTTATACAGCGAGAGGTCTCTCAGACACGTACACACAGGTACACACACCGAATTGTCTTTACTATTTAGCTCACTTGTGAATCCAGTCTCCCCATCCCAAAGTATGATGACTGTCTCCTTTATCCCACATGGCAATCCCTAAGAAGTAAGTGGGTGGAGCCTTGATTCTGAGAACAAGGCCACTTTTACAGGCACTGGGGTCATTTTTTAGTGTCTGTCTCCTTGGAATTCCACACTGCACAGGTGGTAGAATGCTCTGACATTTGCACACAGGCTTATCTTCTTAAGTCAAGCTCATGTATTCTCCAATATCAGTGTAAAAACTATTCTCAGAACTGAATAAAAAATCAACTATATGCCCTCTGAACGGTGACTTAGAGGAAATTTTTTTTAAGTAAAGAGATTTTTTTTCTTCTTGTTTCATTGACTTGTGACTTAAAACCCAACCCAAGTTGTAAGAAGTGACTTAGAGTCACATTAAGGTAGTGTCTGAACATCTTTCTGCTAGTCGGAGCATTACTGTAACATTGACTGAGGGCTTACAATGTATGAGAAGGCCCTCATATTCAAAGCTGTGTTTTAGTCTCAAGATGACCTTCTACAGAAGACATTAAAATTGTCCCCAATTCTCAGAGGAGAACATTGAGGCCCAAAAGATTAATGGAGTTCTTAAGACTATACAGTTGTTGGTTGTCTCAGCCTGGATCCTAGCTAGGGTATTCAAATTAAACAAATGATGTGGAGTTTCATTAAGAGACCATTTTGAAAAGTACAGGGAGAGTGTTAGAGAAACTCTTAGAGCTAGGACGGGTCTGTGCTGACAACAATGTAACACAATTATCTATGCAGAGCTGGAAAGGAGATTACCTACTAGTTATAGAACCCAAAAGAACAACTTGAGAGTATCTGAGGCCTTGGGACTATCGCAGGTCACAGGAAGGGACATGCAGCTAAACACTTCTACCCCAATTCCTTTCTTTCCATCCTTCTCTCCCCACAGGGCTTCTCAGTGGCTGGAAGCTGGAGGGTGAGGCCCAGCAGGAGCTCATGAAAAATCCTTGTACTTCCTCCTCCCAGAAAACAAGAGAAGAAGAGCACAGAACAGAGAGATCTCTGGGGCAACAAAAGAGGCTGGAGCTGGAGCACAAGGTGTCTTCTTGTAGAGCCTTGTTATTGTGGCATGCTTATTGTGGCATGCTTATTGTGGCAACAGAGCCATTCACGTTGGCACAGGCTGCTCCTCTAACATGCAAGGGCACTCTACATTTCTGGCAGAGAAACTGATTTTGTCAGATCCTTTGCTGGAGATCAGGAAAAAAAAAGTGCACATTTGTATCATTGGAGGAGTCACCAATGACCCCAGAGAGTCCGGTCCTAAATTCCATAATTCTCCACTGTCTTCTCCAATGATTATGGGGAGCTTAGCTGAACAAAGAAGAGACAAAACTCATCTTCTTCCCATTGTATCTTCTGAAGAGTCTATTTCTATCTTGCTTTTCTTCCTAAGTGTTTCTGGGCTAGTTCTTGTGTCTCCATATGGAGACCAGATAGGTTGGATCTCCTAATACAGGAAAGAAAAACATCCTGCGTGGCTTTTCCATAAAAGACTGGTGAATTACACCATTTCTCCCTCATGGTGACAAGAGAGGAGAAATGTTTTAAACTTCAAAGCTTATCAAAATAAACCGACCTAAATAGAGAAGTAAATGGCAAGTGACCCTAAGATTACTCATTATAGAAAGAATGTAGTCTGCTCTCCCATAGACTTACATGTATGTTTGCACACTTGGTCTCTAGGGAAGTTGTAGAACCTTTATAGGGAGGGAGACAGAACTGGAGGAAGCTGGCCACTAAGGGTTGGCTTTAAGGGCTATTGCTCTTTCTGCTTTACCCCAGCTCTTTGCTTTCTGGCAGTGCCACCTTATACCATGAAGTAGCACCCTCTTTCTACCATGGACAGAGCTTCTCAAGCTATTGCCCCTGCAATGAACTCTACTATCATGAACTGACAGTTCAAATAAACTCTTCTTTTCCTACATAGCCTCTGTTAAGTATTCAGCTACATGAGAAATGTAACTGATACACGCTCTCAGTGGGACTGTCCTTTGTAATATTTGAGAAATATGTATTCAATTCTTCCTCCTAATGCAATTACTGTTTCATCTGTCCTGTCCTTGCTGATGATTTATGCTCTCCAAAACTTAGCAACTAGAAAACCGCCCACCACCAGCTTATTAGATAAAACTTATTAGATAAAAAAACAGTGTTTGCAGTTCTTCGCAAAGTCAGAACCACCCAGAGAACAAATCTATTCTTTCTCAAGTGTTTAGGCAGGTGTTGTTAGAAAGCAAGAGTGTGTGGAGGCAAACCATCCTGTGCTTGAATCTCAACACCTCCACATAACACCAAGCATGGCACTGAATGTATCACCCGACTCCTTTGATTCTAATCTCTGGCCTTTGTAAAATAGAAGTTATTCTTGTAACTCTAAAATTATACTTGCAAAACAGCTCTCTCTCTCTCTCTCTCTCTCTCTCTCTCTCTCTCTCTCTCTCTCTCTCTCTCTCACACACACACACACACACACAAACACACACACAAATATATATATATAGATATATAGATATATAGATATATAGATATATATAGATATATATATATCCCATTAAATGTCTAAATGTCTGTGCTCTAACCTCCATACATACTTGAGGAATTATAAGCTGCATCAGTATTTTCTTTAAGACTTTGATGCAAGCTGAGCATGGAGGCACATCCCTGTAACCTCAACATTCAGAAGGCTGAGGCAGGAGGATTGCCACCCTGTGTCATGCAATGAAATCTTTATTTCAAAGAACCAAAAAATAAAAACAGAACTGCCAAACAGTAACTACAGCTATAAGTCTAGACATTTGAAGATCTTTAGAAATTAATAAAACATAAGTTCCTTTCATAAATGAATAGAAGTAATAAAGATGAGTATAAGATTTCTATTTTTGAGGACGGATATGTTAAACTGTTCTCTGCAATACTGGCTCAGAAACCCAGAGCAGTCAAAACAGTAACTAGAAATTCCTAAAAACTAAAGGTCTTAGAGAAGGGTGTCTAGTGTGGTAAAAAGCAAGAGGGGGATTTCCACTCACGGCACCTGCTCACTCCAAGATGGAGATTGGAAAGAATGAGCCCTGGTTCTGTAATGTGATCTTCAGAATTAAAGTAGCCCAGGAAACATCCCTCCCAAGCATGTTTGGAGCCCCGAGACTCAAGCTGCTTTATTCGTCTCCTCTTTCTATTTTGAATGACCAGGAATAAGTCACTGAGTCCTATGGTCATCCGTGGAGGTAGTAATGAATGGGATCTGTCACACAAAGCTCTTGGCACAGTCCCAGGCACACGACAGCAACAATTATCACCTCTATTATGCCATGTCCCGGATGTCACTAGTTCTTCCTTCAGAAAGTTGATAGTAGAGCTTTGAATCCAGCCACACGAACAGTGAGCCATCCAGCAGCCTTGTCTTTCTGCTGTGGCCACTGAGCAGAAAAGAAAGAAGGTTATTCTGTCGTGAGCGTGTGGAACTTCTAGATACAATTTGAATTCATTCATTTTTCTTTTCCTTGTGAGCACACATTAGCAAATGACAAATGAAGACATTCTATTTTCGTCTCATTCTCCAGGCTAATGAGAAAAGAGATGTTACTTCAGCGTAGCTTCAACTCAGACTGAAAGCTTGGTCTAAATATAATCTCTGCAGGCATAAACCCTCTCATTAAATACCCAGAAGGTTGCAACAATCCACAGCTACACTCATTGCCTAATGAATTCTAATAGAAACAGTGAATTCATTCTTGCCTAGATAGAGGATGTGGGAGAGAAGATAATACAAAAAGGTGAATTGTGAGGTCTCTGGCTGTCATTTCCAAATCAGCATTTCTAGTACAAGATCCCTTGGGGCCCAGTGTCAAGGTTAGCTCAGATTCATTTGCGTGAACCATAAAAATCACAGCTCTTTGAGTTTGAGTGTCTGCCTCTTGATAGGTTGATGTTATATAAAATGGGGAGATATTTGGAAAGTGAGTGGTGGTATTTGAATTTCTACACCCAGTTTCTCTCCATTCTTGGCAAAGGTATAATCTTTTACAGTGATGTCCTCCCAAACAGTAAACGGAGAAAAGAGAACTGTATTGTCTTCCAGGTGACTTGCTTAACACCAGTTCCTTGTGACTAAATGCTATGTGAACCAGGAAAAGGAATGGACCAAGAACCTAGGCCTGCTTCTGATGCCTCCAGAAAACCCAAAGATATTCTATTTGCTCTATTTACTTCTTACAAAATTCCTTAATTATGACAGAAGCTATGTAGCAAACTCCCGAAATATTTTCTTCAAAGATGACCTCCACTAGTAAGAGAGAACAAGATCCTAGACTCAGATATCATGTTTGAAGGCTAAAGATAACATGAACTGAAGGGTAAAGACCTACATTGTGCCTTGGCATACACGAGTGAGCTGGACCTTGCTTACCCCAATCTGCTTCAAAGGTCCGTCATTCACACCTGGAAACTGTTTTGTTTCTGACACCATGTCCCCTTCAACTTCAAATAAACTTCCTGAGCCCAATTAGTAGCTTGCTTGTCTTCTTCCCTCTTGTGTTAAATTACATTCCTAGAAACCGTAAGTACAAGGACATAACCAGCTGTGTTTTTTTATTTTCCTCAAAGAATTCAATCTGGAATTTTTTTTTCTTCATCTGAGAATATTGTTCCCCAACTTGATGTCCTTGTTTTGTTTACTTGGTTAACAACAACCTCTCTCCCAAGCCTAGACCAAGCCTCTGGATAAACACTGAGTGAATTGGGTTACAAACGTGAAGTGAGCTCTTAAAAACACAGCCATTGAGACAGTCTTCTTAAAATGCTGGGCCTCAACTGCACATCCGGGCAGAGCCCTGCCAGGGAAAGTGAGGGTGGCTGCCAAGAAAAGCAGAGGCAGACCACAAATTGCTACCAAACCAAATGTTCTCTCTCCAACAGTGCAAAAAACATAAACTTCCCCAAGCCCCAGAGAGCCAAAGTATTTCAATCAGGATCCCAGGGAAGGTGAATCTGGCAGGAGTGACTGGTGGCCTCCCGCCTCTCACCTACCATAGCTTTCAGCTTGCCCCCTGAGCTCATATCTCTCATGTAAGACCGTTTTGTGTTACAACAGGACAGTGCTGTGCAGTGCTGAGTCCTTAAGGCCTTAGTTCACACCCAGGCTGAACAACAGAAAAACCCAAAGTCAAGGGATATGCCTGATTTAAGGCCTCATTCCTAACCCCTAGAGCACACTCTAGGAGCTAATAGGATTCCGTGGATACAGCACCTCCTACCCCAACCCCACCGAGTGTGCTCAGTGCCCTCTGATCTGATCCAGCTTCAGGATCTCATCTTTCCAGTATGGCTCCATGTCCTGTGACTCTGTCTCCAGCCTTACACCCCACCACTCTGCCTGTTGTGTTTTCCTCCTAAGCCTTACTGACTTTCCAAACATTCTGTTCTGCAAATAAGTCAGGAGACTAGTTGAAGATTTCTGCCCATGTTCTTCTTTCCTTCTGGAATGTTCTTCCTCATTTCCCTTCCTCATTCTAGTACTTACATCCTCAACTCAGCTTCAAGAAGGCAGGACTGTTTTCCACATTTCTTCAGATTAAACAAACGCCTTGAAACCCAAACGATAGATCTTTAAAGCATGCTGCCTTTTCTTCCTCAGTACTGACAGTTCTTTCTCTCTCTCTCTCTCTCTCTCTCTCTCTCTCTCTCCCATCCCTTGCTCTCTCCCTGATTAAAAGTTTTTTCATAAATCATATTTTGATCGTGTTCTTTCTTCTCTTCCAACTCCCCCAATCATCCAATCTGCATGTTTTGTCTTTTTACAAAAACAAACAAAAACTTCATGTTTTGTTGTTTTTCAAAAACAAAAAACAAAACAAAGACAAAAACATTAGACCAAACCAACCAAACAAGCAAACATAAATCACACAAAAATATGGAGTCCATTTTGTGTTGGCTAACTACATATGGGCATTTGGCCTGCCCTGGGATATGGCTGATATACATAGTGTCATTACATTGGAGAAAACTGATTTTCTTCTACCAACAAGTACCGACTGTAGATAGCTTCTTGGTTAGGGGTGGAACTTTATGCCCACTTTCCCTTCTCTGGGCTGAGATTTTTGTCCAGTTTGAACTTTCTCTTGATACACAGGCAGCAGAAGGAAGACTGGGCGTGGCCTGAGCACCTAAAACCTCAAAGCCCATCCCATAGAAGTACACTTCCTCCCACAAATCTACACCTACACCAAGAAAGCCACACTTTCTGAAAGTGCCACTCCTTATGGGCCTATGGGGACCATTTTTATTCAAACTACCACAGTGGCTACTGTACTGTAAAAAAAGGTGTGATGACTGTGAACTCTTACTGATTCAGCTGAGGCTAGTCCCTTTTAATACGTCCAGCATATGCCACTGTTCTTCCACCCTACCCCTTCACTGAGAGGAATGTGTTTTTAAAATCTCTGTAAGCCCTGGCTCTTTGTCTCAGGAATTTGTCCTGATGACTCTTACCTCCTAAGACTCTTTGACCCTTGACCTCTTGGGTTTCTGCTCATCCTTTCTCATGAGTGACCCCACTCTAAGCTTACTTCCATATGCTCAGAGCTCAACTACTTTCTAAATTTTCCTTTCCTTTGAACAGCCACTTTCCCACCCCCACGCCCAATGCACACACACACATCCTTTTTACACTTCTCATAAATGGCTCCTTGAATTCCAATCTTTTCCTCCTGGGGAACAGAAACAAAACAACCACTGCTTTAATAGCAGATAATATTTTTAGAGTTCAGTAAGCCGGGTACTGGTCACATCCTTAGCCCTTAGAAGCATTGTCTCATTGACTTAAAATCATGTCACTCCCATTGCAGATGAGATCCTATTGTGGGCTACACGGAGGCTGTCTCAGGGTCTCATCATGTAAATGACAAAGCTGGAACTTGAGTTCAGGCTGGCTCTTCCAGTTAATAAATGCCTTTCTAGAGCATAGCCTCTGTCTTTTTACTCTTCTAACAAAGGAAATGACTGCACACAAGGTACAAGAAGCACATTGCTGGGGGAGATGACCCTGTGACTGAAGTGCCTGTCTTGGAAGTGCAGGGACCTGAGTTCAGATCGCAGAGCTCACTTTAAAAGCTGAGGCCAGTGCTGTATGCTGGGGAGGCAGACAGAAGGATTCCTGGAGCTTGCTGGCCAGCTATTCTTGCTGCAGAGTGAGCTCCAGATTTAGTCAGAAACTGTATCAAAATACAATATGAAGGGGTTAGGAATGATGGCACATGCTTCTAATCCAGCATTCCAGAGACAAAGGTAGATGGATCTCTCTGAGTTTGAGGCCAAGTTAATCTAAATAACTAATTTCAGATATGTCTTGGAAAGAAAAAGATGATGATGGAAGAAGATAGCCAATCTCAATGTTTGTAATTACATGAGATACAGAGTGATATTGCTTGTATCTTCATCCACTGTGGTCACAGAATGACCCTTCATGCTAACCTTATTCTTGGACGTGATTTACCTTTAAAATGGTAACACCACAGCCTTGCCAGTAAAGCCCCATCAACCACTATACACAAAAGCCTAGCCAGTAGAATATTTAATATAATGGATTCCATGTGTCTATATGGACCAGAAATAAACCTGTGAGATGGCCCAGTACATAAAGGCACTTTCTGCTAACCTAAATTCAATTCTTGGAATCCACATGATGGAAGAAAAGAACTGCCTCCCACAAGCTGTCCTCTGACCTTCAGATGGACGTCACAGAGTGTGTGCACTTGAGCAGCATACACCCAATAATAAGAAATAAATAAATGTTTTACTTGTTTAAAAAACAAGGAACTACTGCCAAAAAAATGAGGACCAAACTATTGTAGATAAAACTGGGATATCTTGGTCTCATTCTATGATATCCTGAGTCAAGAGCCACCTCCCCAGTACTAACATTCCATCACCTGTCATGACTTTATGCTATGCCAACATAAGAAAAGTACAACTATGCTGCTGAGCACTTTGCCCTATGTGAGTCTATATTAGAGTGGGCATAAGAGAAACAGGGGCTTGGGAAAGGAGGACATGACTATCATCACACTGGGAAAGTTGATACAGCCCAAGTGACACTGCAGAGGTTCACACCCCTGTCACTGTAAGTTCATCTTGCAAGAGTGAGAAAGTACCCAGCCCCAGATCCTCTAGCACCTATTGTAAACCTTCTTCTGCCTTCTGTGAATTCTGGACCATACGTGAGGGCCTGTATTCTCCAGCAGGTCAATCGTCATAGTCAACAAAAGACAGAAGGTTCTCATTTGTCTTTGTAAAATTCAATATGTCTTTATTCTGCCAAATTCATATCATTTTCCTTCCCAAGTGCTGATCAAATTGATTTGGATCCATCGTCAGGATCATAGGCAATGGTCTTGCACATACATCTCAGCAGTGACCAATATTGCATATGGCCATCAAAAACCCTTATTCTAGATGGTTCTTAAGAGTTCTGGTTCTTTAAAAAAAAGCCTCAGATTGATGGAAACTCCAAATTTCCAGATTGGAGGAAACCTCTCAGCCTTGGAGTTCTATTGGAGAATTCTACACCAGAAACTGAGAATATTCCAAAAGCAGCCAAATATGATCAACAGATAGGCTTGTATCTGAGTCTCACATCCTGACTTGGGTCATAGTGTTGTGAATACAAAGACAGCTGTCACCTTGAAGAGGGCAAGAGATAATTTATTTTAAATCAATTCTGAATGATTATGGATAGGTACATGGAAATGTTCCTTTGTGGAAATAATTAGAAGATATTTTACTACTTATAGAAAAAGAAAGTCATAAATCCAGAGACTTCCCGAATACATTGATGGGCATCACCAGTAGGTGAGCCATGGCAAAGCAGGGAAACTCTGCTAGAGGTTTCAGAGGCCATCTGATGACATTCTTAGCTTTTGGACGAGTAGACGATGGCTGCTTGCTAAAAATACATTTTAAAGGTTCTGTTCGTCACAGGGATGTTAGGTCAGACACAGAGGTGGGTCATAAATGGCTTTCAAAGGGACTAAAAATAGCCCAAGATCATTGGCTTTGTCCTGTAACAGTTTAACTCTGTGGTTGTTATTTTCACTCATTTGGCCTTGGAGAATATTTAATTAATACTTGTCCTTTTTTTTTTCTGGAAGATTCAGTTTGCAGTGTGAATGAGTACTTAGGCCCACAAGATCAGTGCTAGGTAGAAAGATGTAGGAGTGGGCACTGCTGGAGATGTCTGTGGCCATGAACTATGAGTCAAGCATGTTAAAGTGGTGTTTTGTGACCTCATGGGAAGATATGAACTAGAGTCTATTCATCTCAGACAGGGCACTGACAACAAACAAAAGAAACTATCCCACCACGTCTAGCCTAGTGAACCAGCGAGTTTATTGGGCTACTTATAGGAACGTGGCTGAGGGGTTACTAACAGGTACATAGGTGACTCGTGGGCAGCTGCATTAATCAAAAGCCCACTCTTACCTCAGGTGAAACCATTCTCCAGTTTCCAATATATCTAAAATGTGTGAGAATAAATAAGTCTTCTTTTTAAGTTGCCAATATTGTTTAACTTGTAATAAATAATTAATATGTTGCCCTTTGATTAAGCCATGAGGATGAGGAGAAGGACTGTGTGAAGGGAGAAGGAAATAACTCATGGGAAGTCCCAGAAAAGTTTAATAAAATAGAAAGTAGATGTCATTCTCTTCTGGGTCAGAGAAATGTTTAGAGACACAAAGGTGAGGCAGAGAACCTGACTACAAATGTATCTTAGGGCTGAAGTCATCTATGTTAAAGTTCTCTGACACAGGTAGGAGAATAAGGTTCCCGGTGGATGGAGAGGAAGCTAATGTCTTCCAGGATAGTCTGTAACAGGTCTGGGTTCTCCCCTCTTGTATGGAACAGAAAAGATTTAGAAGGCCCCACAAGCTCCCAAAGTAAGAAGCGGATGTCACTAGGAATGTGGCCGGGCAGTCTCTACAGAAGCTGTCACTGTGGCCAGGAAGTTGAGTTACCCAAATCAAGGTCAAATAATAGTTAACAGCAGATCTAGGAATGCCAGTCCCCACAAGGGCTGAGGAGAAGCTGGCTCACCAGGAAGAACCACAGAGCCACATGGAAACCAAACAGACCCTACACTAAATATTAGGAAAACACCGGAGAATTGGAAAGACCCACCACACACACCCAAGAACCAGCATGAACTCAGGAGTTCCCCCATTGTCTCAATACTCAGGGATACAAGCCTCTAAGACAGTATCTGTGGGCAAGAAAACTTGTGATGAAAAAGGACAGGAAACCATCATAAGTGTTAGCCCCTAAGAGAAAACATGCAAGAAGGATCAGAGAAGGTACTTGTCAGATTGAGTTTGCTTTTTCCTCCATTCTAGTGGGAAGTGGGAGGGATCTTCCAAGGATACTCACACACATTTTAAGAAACCTCAAAGTCTTGGGTTCTTGGCAGGTCAATCCTGGTGTAAGAAAACAAGTGATTCTAACTCAACTGCTTGGGAAACAGACCTATGGAGGTACAGTATGTAGTGGTACTCCCTGTCAAGAGTGATGACTTGAGTTTTATCCCTGGGCCCCCATAGCGAGAGGAGAAAACTCACCCTGAAACTTCTCTCCTGACTTCCACACTTGCATGGTGCTACACACACACATGCACACACACATACATACACATACTATATATATATAATATATACAGCTCTATACATACATACATATATACATACATACACACACACACACAAACACACACACACACACACACACACACACACACACCTTTAATAAAAATGTCTAAAGATTTATGGAGGTTCAAGGCAGTTTTACACTAGGCCTGGAACACAGAATCAGGGAGACACTTGGAATTAGCTACTCTACATTAAACACATGTTACTGTTACCTGAGAGAAATAATTGAAGACAAGAAAGATTCTTTTTGCTCATGGTCTCAGAGGTTTCACTTCATTATGATGGGAGTTACATGGGAAAAGGTAGCAGCTTGCATCATGGCTGCCGGGAAGCAGAGAGAAAATGCCTGCATTGGCTGGCTTTCTGCATCTTCCCCTTTATCCCACCTAAGCTAATAGGTTACAGTGTGGGAAACGTTCCACATTCAGGGTATGTCTTCTCTGCTTAAATAATCCTCCCAGGAACCAGCCTCACAGACACCTAGAGTTGTGCTTTATCAATCTACACACCTCTTAGTCCAAATGAGATTGCAGTCAAGATTAACCAGCACATCACTCATACTTTGCTTTCTGTGTGTTACCTGACTTGCCTGTCCCATGACCCTCCAAGCTCCAATGACTGGTATAATAAAGACAGCACTTGACAGACACATTGGAAAATTATACCCCTTGGCTCTGTGTTAAAAGGCCCTCACCAAATGATTAACCCCAATCCATATAGCCCATGAAAACAGCGTGCAAAAGTGAGAAACAGCACTTTGTTTTGTAGGTCAGGGACCAGACCTTGTTTTATTGAAATGTGTACAGAAGATTGGAAAGGAAAAGGAGGAGATAATCTTGTGACAATCTACACAGGGTGTCACACCCAAGCTCCTTTGCCCTGGGCTGTCACACAAGATGTTCTTTGGAACTTTGACAGAAGCCAGGTGCAGCCCAGGCCTCCCCAAGTCAACCTTCTCAACCCAAACTCATTGACAGTCATATCACTCTGAGTGAAGAAGGAACAGGAGGTTCTCCTTCTAGTCACATGGTCTTCTTTGAAGAAATCCAGTTCTTGCAAGACCTGGCATCTTTTAGATGATTCCCAAGCAATCAGAAAGACAGTTCCCTGACAAAGTAAACTCTGTTCACCCTCTATTGAGATAAGTCCCTGAAACGAGAAGCCTTTCAGTAGCCAAGATCATGGGCAAAATTACACTTCAGGCCCACACTGTTCTATACACCATATGTACAGATGGATGCTAGGAAAAGGCTTCTCAGTGGCCTTGTGGCTGGTTCATTTCATGTTTCTCTCAATCCAGTCTTTGAAAGGCAACACCTTTGTGAAGGCTGTGGATAGGCCGTTGCTACATGTCTTGTCATAGCTCCAGCTGACCAGCCCCACCAAATGCCAACGTGGCTCAGGGGATGCGCGGCCTGGAAAGGACAAAGCAGCGATGCCCCCTGTCTCTGCAGTGCAGATGTTAGAAGGGGTACTGGGATCTTTGCTGGCACAGAACATGTTGTCAGTGACACTAACTGGAATGCCATGGTCTTCATGCTGTTCCTCACAAAGCATTGGGTCTACCACTCTGACCATTCCATAATGTAGGGTATCATTCTTAAAGCCAGGGCTCCTCACATCTGCCAGGATGTTCCAGCCAGCCACAGTGATGTGGGATTCCTGAAAAGAGGTGCTGAGGTCCCGAGTGGTAGCCAGGCAGATGGGTTGGACACGGGTACTGATGCGAGCTTTGTCTAGGAGCTTCAGAACAGCGATGTCAGTGTCAAGAAGGATGGGGTCGTAGTTGGGGTGCAGAATGATAGCAGAAACCTACAAATGCAAGGAAGAGATACCAGTGGAAAACAATCAGCTCCGGTATGGACAAGAAGAGGGCAGTTAGGGGTCACATTATTGAGAGAAACTGTCTAAACTACAATTTTTTTGTAGCTTTGCTCAAGTAATCGTAGAAAGTAATTGTTGTATTTTCATAGTTGTCAATTCAAATGCCTACTGGGGCCAAGAAGGTGGTATTAACTAAGTAGAATCCTCAGGTAAGGTCATAAAAGTAGGCATTCATATCCAATCTAAAATAGGCAGATGATATTTTGTTCACTGCTGTACAGAGATGTGACAAGCCTTCTGACTTTACCAGAAAATGGACTCCAAGTCTTTTTCAGAAATACCTCAAATGTTTAATGTCTAATCAACTAATTAAGAACAGGATCCATGCATCAGCCCTACAAGATACTGGTTTATAATCTCTAGCCCACTGTAAGCATTTCATGTACCTGTAAGAATGTATAAGAAGAATGGATAGACAGGTGGAAAGAAGAATAGGGTAGGATATACAGATTGACAGGTGGATGAATGGAAGGAGGGCACATAACAAATGAGAAGTATATTACAGTCAGGTGTATCTTGGACAAAACTTGTGTCCTCAAAGCCTACTTGTGATAAATTCCCAAATCCAAATATAATAGACAATTACTTCTCTTTTTTATTCAGGAAACAGACATCAGTCTCTCTTCACCCGGGTGGCTGGGCCACAGTAACAAGTCACAATATCCCCAGAACAAATAATTTCAAACAGAGATATCCAAATAAATGCCTCATCGATGCTTAGCACACTGTAATTTACAGTACATGCTAATAGATAAAGTAATATACATTTGAACGTAAGGTGAATGACTTTTGAGGACTACAATAATAGCTGATACTTAGCTCCACCTTATTTTCAAAACAAACAAAGATGTGGAGGACCACTGCATGGTTTGCTAATTTTCCCTATTAGAGTTGGTTAGTATGAAAATCTGAGCCCCTGTTGCACATCAGGCATAGGGCTGTATACTGACACGCTAGTCCCCGTTCCTCTGCTCTCATAAGTGGTTAAGTCAAAGCTCAAGTTTCCAAGAAAGCCCATTCTCACCCGCAAATTCTGGATGCTCTTCTCATCCCGATCATCATCCCTGTAGAATTTTCCCAAGACAACCTTGAGATCTGCAGTCTTGATGATGGTGGCCTTCCCCAGCTCAGTCACACAGTGAGCAGCCACAACGACAGTCCGCTCATTCACCAAGGCACCACTACAGACCAAGAACCATGCGCCTTTGTGCAGACCACCATCGTGTACACCACTGGTCCTCCGGTAGATGGCTGCCTGCCACGGCCAGCGGGTGCCTTGGGTCTTTGGAGAAGCAGTGCTCTCGATTTTTCCACAGACTGTGGAGAAAACGTTAGTTTGATAGGCTCA
Source organism: Mus minutoides (assembly GCA_902729485.2). Taxonomy (NCBI): domain Eukaryota; kingdom Metazoa; phylum Chordata; class Mammalia; order Rodentia; family Muridae; genus Mus; species Mus minutoides. The sequence goes on along the minus strand of LR749817.1, from coordinate 1,570,950 downwards.
AGTCTGACCATTACTATCTGAACACAAATGGGTCACTCAACCAAGACAGTACAAATCTGAAAGAGAAGGCCCACTAAGTAAACTTGGTTTTTTCCCCCCTTTTGGTTTAGTTTAATGTATGTGCTGTATTTGTATATAAGTTTATGTGTGTATTCATGTGTGTGCTAGCACACAGATACATGTGTCATATGTGTGTGAAGGTCAGTAGTGAATGTCGGGTATTAATACCTTTCTTGATTTCTCTTCACATTGTTTATTGAGACAGGGTCTCTCGCTGACCCTGGAGCTTAACAATCTGGCTGAACTGACTAGCCAGAAAACCCTAGAGATCCTTCTGTCCCTGCCACTCAGGGATCACAGATACATGCCCCTGTGCCCAGCCAAACTCATGACCCTCGCACTTGTACAGCAAGTCCTTACCTGCCAGGCTATCTCCTGAGCACCCCTCCCTTTGATTCTAACCAGCTTACTACCTTGCATGTCATTGGCTATAAAATCTAGAGTTAAAAGTGGAGGGTTTGTAGTTCAGTGAAGCAATAGGACTTTGATGAAATTGTCTAGCCCCTTAGAATCTTGGCTTCTTTGTCTAGAAAATGTGCAGGGAAATAATCATGACTTTAGGGGCTTTTTGAGTGTCCTGAATGCAATGATGCAACACACAAAAATCCCATGACTGTTTCCATAAGCATGGCCACAACAAACGATTGCCACACTATTCCCTGTTCTCAAAGAGGATGAGGATAGGTAAGAATGTGCAATCCTCTAATCCAGAACTTCCACATACCATCTCTTGTTACCTACTATCACATCATTATTTAATTCAGGTCAGTTAATGAATTCATTGGAGACTGAGTGTGAAAATGGAGCCTTGATAAGGTTGTGAAGATAACATAGATGAAGTCCTCTCACAGTTTTACCTTTATCCCCACTTGGTATTAATCATTGGTCTTTTCTTTTTCTAGATATGATGAATTATGTACAAGAAACAATTCCTCTAAGATCTTATGAGTCAATTTCTTCTGGATAATAAGTTTAAGCCAAAAGGAAGGAACTTGAACTGCAGAATTCTAAAGGTCACTAAACTAGGGGGATCGATGGGAGAAAAATCCCCTTGCTCAATTAAGCTTTCTACGAAAGCCTTCCACAATATTAACAGCAGTTCACAAGTGGTCATGGAAAAGGAAAAAGGCTCCAACTCAAAGGTGAGCCTTTACTCACTTGGGATACAGGATGGGGCCCGCCCACTCCACTTTCCAGTTCTCAGGCATGTCCTCCTGCTGCTTCCTAGGCGGCGGTAGAAGGGTGAGATGCACTCATACTGGACTTGGGTGTGCAGATGTTGGTATCCAGGGGGCAGGTCTCCAAATGGAAAAGCTGGCTTTTTGGTAGAGGCATCCTGCAATTTCTGCTTGCTGAAAGCCGTGGAATAAAGCTGATGTAATGGTGTCTCCCTGAATCGAGGCACACAGGACCAGGGAAAGAACAAAAGCAAGACTTTAGTATCCAGGTCCCATGATGATGTTGGTTATAGGAGAGAACAATACCTCCTGTTTCCATTTTCTCTCCCTGTCCTTTCCTCCCTGTCTTTGTCCACCCATGTTCTCTTTCTTTTCTCTCTGGTTTCCTTTTCTTACTTTTTTCTCCCTCTATCCACCCCCCTCTCCTCCTCACGGTCTCTCTCCTTTTGCTACTGAATAAATTTTCTTTATGTCCCTCAATATCATAGTCCTTTGCTCCTGGCATTCTTCCAAGTACCTTAGAATTTTAAACCAAACCAAATAAAGTCTGACATAATATTATGATCCAAATGTACTCTTTGTATAGACACACACTGAGGGAGGAGAGGAGATGAAAGGAGGGAGAGAGAAAAAGAGAGAAAGAGAGAACATTTAATGCAAAAATAAACAGGATAAAGGTTAATTTGAATGAGAGAAAGCCAGGCACATTCTTTTCTCTGAACATTACCATAATGGGGCAATATTAGGAATTTGTACTAAACTGTGTTGATACAGTAGCTTGATTTGCCAATTAGAAAATGTAATTAGTTCACCTCAGAGACTAGAACTTTCTCTCAGGCAACACTGCTTGGGAGAAATACAAAAACTTGTGTGTAAATGGGAAAGGGGGCATTAAATGAGCTTGAGGTTGAGCCCCCTAGAGACTATCTGTGGGGAGAGACACATCCTACAGCTTGTGATTGCTTTACATCAGTACATAATGACTGTCAGGTGGCAGACTGGGGTTCCTCCAGGAATTGATGTCTTCATCCCCCGTGTAATAACAAATGGGGAAATGAAGCCTAGAGAGGCACTTGTCGGGGACGGGTGCTTTGGGGCACAGTAAAGGAAAATGGCACCCAAAATAGCATTTAACAGTCACCATTTCCACCCTAGTATCTCTATCATATCAATTTCATGTTGTTTAAGATGAAATCTATTTCTTGTATCTTGCCATAGTGTTTGGCTCCGGAAACATTCAGTCCATAGCCACTTCATTCAACGGATATTTAGGCTATGTCTATAGCTAGGTCTAGAAACTTCTGAATGTACAACCCGCTTACCTTTTGGTCACTGAAGTTGATATTTGTTTCAGGGAGCTACAGAACCTAAGAATACCCCCACTTCTGCAGCTTACCTTCCAGAAAGACACTTCAACTAGATTTTAGGCTCGCTTTCTCAATTGCAGGAGTCACCTAGTGCCTTCTCCCACTAAAACTGCTGCAACAGTAGGAAGCTCTATTGTCTCTTTGTGTAGCTCAGGATTCCTGTACAGGTGACAACACTGAAACAGGGAGAGCATTGCACTTCATGGATAGCCCACTCCAGGGAAGCCACCAAGACAGAGAGGAGACAGAGTCTGTACTCTACTGCCATTGTTCCCAAGGGAGAAAGGCAAATGTGGATGGGAACCGGAGCAGGGGTGAGTGTGGTTAGCGACCTTCACTGAAGGACAATCCAAGTCAGTTCTGCTTTAGACTGACATCTTGTTCTGGAAATCACTTAATGCTTTAGAACCTCAGTTTCCACATATGCAAGGATATGTTAATAAGATGCAAATAATAATAATAAAAATACTCAGCTTCTATAGTTATGGTGAGAACTAAGTAAACTAATCTATGTAAAGTGACAGAAGCAACAGCCGGCACACAGCTTCAGTGTCATCTGTCAGTATGGTATTGATCCTTACAGCAGTCCTAGGGGAACCATTATTAATTACCCCTGTTTTTCAAAAGAGAAGATGAAGGCCCAATTAACTTCAGGAAATTGTTTAAACATAACTAGGATTAAAGAGAGGGAGAAGCAGGTTTTGAATCCTTGACTGTTAATCCAGTTTACTCATTCAAGAACTATTTACTGAATGGCTTCTATGTGGCAGGCATGGTGACAGAGAAAAGAGAGAAAGGAGAAGAAGAAGAAGAAGAAGAAGAAGAAGAAGAAGAAGAAGAAGAAGAAGAAGAAGAAGAAGAAGAAGAAGAAGAAGAAGAACAAGAAGAAGAAGAAGAAGAACAAGAACAAGAAGAACAAGAACAAGAAGAAGAACAAGAAGAAGAACAAGAAGAAGAACAAGAAGAAGAACAAGAAGAACAAGAAGAACAAGAACAAGAAGAAGAACAAGAAGAAGAAGAAGAAGAAGAACAAGAACAAGAACAAGAACAAGAACAAGAAGAACAAGAAGAACAAGAACAAGAACAAGAAGAAGAACAAGAAGAAGAACAAGAAGAAGGGGAGGAAGAGGAGGAGGAAGAAAAATAGAGGAGGAAGAAGAAAGAAGAAGAAGAACAACAACAACAACAAGAAGAACAACAAGAAGAACAACAAGAAGACAGGGATACCAAGATGAAATCATGGTGAAGGCCATAGAACACCAGGTAATGGAAACAGCCTGATGTGGTATCAGGACACATGTGATGTTACTAGCTTTATTTCAAATGATAACCAGGGGGTCTGAGGATGTAGTAGTAAAATATTTATCTAGCATAAAAGAACAGTCAGAAATGATCTCTCTGCTAGATGAAAAAGCAAAGAACTGAAGGGTGACCATGGGGTAAGCCTCTGTGAGATCCAGTAGAAACAGTTACCAGACTGAAGGAGCCACAAGTTTAACTTTTCTCAAACAGAATTATGCTTGAACTGGTAGAAGGAAACCTAAGAGATCTGTGCACCTGCAGTAGAGTGGCCTCCTTTCTCACTAGCAGGTAGGCCTTAGCTTCCCTCCCCAAAAGAATACTGAGTATACACAAGAGTTCATGTCTCTCATCAGAGTTCATGTCTTTCTTATTGACCATTTCTCTCTAGCTCCTGGGCTCCATCAGTCAGTCCCATCTGATTGGTCAGCATCAGGACCATCTTCCTAAACCCTAGCTAGCTGCATGATTTATCAGGATTGTCAGCTCCTAGAAGCTGCCATAATAAAGAAGCAGCCATTTCAGGAAGACTAAAGTATTAGACTCCAACTCCTCAAAGATCATTGGGGAAGCCTTGCTTCTTCTCACCAACCATCTGCTTTCCCACGATCCAATAAAACTTGTACTTCTTCCAATAGTAGCTTCCTCTTAGCCAAAAGCAGCTGGCTAATGAGCCTCCAACTAACAAGCCCCATTCTTTCATGACCAGTTAGCACTAAATGTCCCTTAGAAATGCCAGGCTCTCTTTGGCCAAATGCAAGTGGAGAAGGGAAATAGACATTCGCCTTGAAAGAGGAGTTCAGGTGCTTGGTCTCACCTTGACTGAACCTGCATTGAAAGGACTCTCCTTCTCACCAGGTCTGAGATCTTCGGTTCCCGGCAGGCTAGAAACAGATAAACCACGCTGTGTGATGCTTTTCCATCTTCACTGGTCACATCACACCATCCAGAATAACACCTGACTCCCACCCTTCCAGACACCATACATTCATTCACAGGTCTCAGGAGCTGCATGGTTAGAAAAGCTTCAACAGTGTACTTAGCAGGATGCCAACTGCTTTTCCCCTGGGAGCTGCTACTATAGGACTCAGTAGTCTCCTCTGAAAAACTGTTCTTCTGAGGAGACTTGGGACAGTGGCAGTTAATAGATTAGGGCCATCTGTTCATGGGAATGGTGTCAGCAAACTAGATCATAGTGGAATAAAACTCAAAGTGAAGGTTCCAAAATAGAGCCCACAGAGGGAATTAGGGAGTCCTTGTTTAAAACCAGACTGCAGTGCCAATTATAAATAAGTCTTGAGTAACCAGCCATTTCTTGTCCTGTCTCTGCAATGAAGGTCCCTAGCAGTCACCAGAGGACAACTCGGAGCCCAGATTCAATTCACTGAAATCTTTCTTTTTTTCTTCCAGGGAAAAACGAATCATTCCCATCTCTCTTTCCCAATCTAGCAGCCAACATTTGTCTAATTAGCAACTTAGAGTACTTTGGTTGTATTAATTTGTAAGAGGAAAGTTGACAAAAAACCCTCCAAGGACATATGCAACACCGTTCCCATACTTAATGAAATAAAACCTCAGGCCTTGTGCTGGGAGGAGGAAAGTTGCTTCTGGCAAAAGTCTAAAGTGATTTATCCCTTTCACATTAATCCTTTTTTTCTCTTTCATTCCTTTCACGTGGTTCAGGTTGTTGACAAACACCCAGCAGAGAGGGTGACGGGTAGGGGCAATGGTCTTGACAATCTAGGACATGAGCACACTCTTTATCTCAGTAAAGAAGGCGTCAGCCTGAAACAATCAATGAATAAAGTCAGGGTGAAGCTGCATCTCCACTGTGGAGGGCTCCAGCTCCCAACACAATAGTCCAGGGGTTTCTGCTTCTAACCCTTATTTCAAATGTTACTTTCTAGATGGCTTGCCTTGAGCTTACCATAAACAGATGCTTCCACTTTAGTCTATACCCACTTTTTTTCTCCTGTCTTTCATCTGGAATATTATCCCAGCTCCTCCTAGCATCCTTAAAGCCTTCTTGACTTCGGCCAACCCTACCTATGTCACACTATCCCCTCTATTTCAGGAGTGCTGCTCTCTCTGTTTTCCAAACTACTCATTCATCCATTAGAAGTTTGAAGGTCTGCTGTGTTTGGTTTTATCCATCTACATCTGTAGTGTCCCTTCTTATAGGTGGCCAGGGACATATGCTTATTGGCTCTTTTATTAAATACATGACAAAAGCAGATGTGAAGATGCTTACAACTTCTGTCCTTGGATTTCCATATCTAAAACCCAGCCTTTGCATCTCTCCCAAACTTCTCTCTCCCAAACTTCTCTTCTCCATCATCTTAGGTAAGATCAGAGTGAAGATTTCTTGGGACCCATGAAACAAGACACAATGTTTTTAAAGGATATTCTCTAAGGTAGGAATTTCATACGGTTAAAGATAAGCCTATAAGAAAACAGTATTCCATGGACCTAAGGCAAGCACTGGACCTGTCAAAGAGTTACAATGACACTATGCACATCTGTAGAATCCAGAGATGCCCATGAGTTACCTTTCATGCAGACAGGTTGCTTTCCTGACCACTCTCCGTTCTGCTGGCAAGTTCGTTTCTCATTGCCACTCAGAACATATGAGCCATTACAGAAGAAAGACACAACCGTGCCAATTTTTACATGGCGCTCATTGAGAAGTCCAGGACCTTCTGTGATTTTCTTGTACCCATTGACTGGGTTCCCAAGGTCTGAGCAGTTTCTTTCTTCAAGTACTAGAAGTAAAAGGATAAGGGGTGAAAAAGAACTGTTAAAAGTCTGAGTCATCCGATTTTAGAATAGATTCTTTTCACATTTCATTGAATTAAAAATACATTGACAGGGAGCCTGCTAACAGCAGTGCTTGGAAAAGTCTCCCAGAGAAAATCATGGTGGAGAAACATGTGGTAGGCATGTCATATACTTGTTTCATGACTTATTCTTAAATGAAGAAATCATTCATTGGAAATACAAATAAGTTTGACATTAAATCTGGGTCCTAGATGACATTTGTCTATTTCTTTCCCAAACTGCAAAAGTTGGGCAAGCCTGGACAAATGTAAATATGCCACCTAGATTTCTCAATTAGTATGTGGTGGTTATTATTTTTTTGATGGTGGTGTGTTATGTGTTTCATTTCCTAACACTTATGCAATTAACCCACACTCTACCATTTTCCTACTTAGAGTGTGTACTCAGAAAGTAGAATTGATTTGAATCGAGAGTATATATATCTAAAATGGCTTTAGACTTTAGATTTCAACTCCAGGAAGAAAACAGTATGCTGAAACATTTGGTTTAAAAAACAACTGACCAAACAACAACAAAACAACCAGGGTACAGGGTAGCAGCTAGTGCTGAAGAGATAACTCAGGAATGGAGAGCACTCTGGCTCTTCTTCCAGAGGACTGGGGTTCCCGGGGTACAGGGTAGCAGCTAGTGCTGAAGAGATAACTCAGGAATGGAGAGCACTCTGGCTGTTCTTCCAGAGGACTGGGGTTCCCGGGGTACAGGGTAGCAGCTAGTGCTGAAGAGATAACTCAGGAATCGAGAGCACTCTGGCTGTTCTTCCAGAGGACTGGGGTTCCCGGCATCCACGTAGTAGTTCCCAACTGTCTGTAACCTCTGCTCCAGGAGGATCTAACACCCTCTTCTGGCCCTCAGGAATCAGGCAAGTAAGTGGTTCACAGACATAGATGCTGTCAAAACACCATACACACAAAATAAAATCAAACAAAACAACACTATATAATTGTAGATCTAACAGCCTTCCCCAATCTCCAAATAGAGCTTTTTATCTGCTTATTTAACATTCATTACAAAGAATTTTCTATTCTTTCATTCCTACAGGACAGAGACAAAGTTGAAAAGGCATCAGCAGCTATTCAGAACTTGTTAGCTATGGCCTGGAAATATACTATTGGATAAGTAACATAATTGTGTGAAACAGATTATGACACAGTAATGAATATAACCAGCCTAGGGAAAGTCAGAGAAACTCATGAAAAATTGAACCTTTTATTATTGAATTTGGAACCAATGGCTCTCTCAGTTTCGCTTGTTTCTTTCTTTTTAATATTTATTTATGTGTATGTACATTTTGTTTGCATATATGTGTGTGCTACATGTGTGCCTGTGCTTACAAAGGTCAGAAGAAGGGGATCAAATTCCTTGAACTAAATTGTTGAGAGCCACCCATAGAACACTGGTTCTCTACAGAAGCAGCAAGCAAGCCATCTCTCCAGCACTTATCCCTGATTTCTTTTCTGTCATTTCTTCCAAGTCACAGACTCAGTCCTCTGGAACAGTCCCCAAGTAATGCAATTGCACATTCAACGGGCCTTGTTTCCGATAACTGCCCCAGTCACCTTACCAGCAACTTACTTACTTGCTCTCAGACAAGAAGAGGATTTCTATTTGGATAATACCTCTAAATTATCCAAAAATCAAAAATGAATAAATATTGTTTCTATAGGCCACTTAGGAAGATTTCTAGAACTAACCAAATTAGTAGCTTGACCTTCCTTGAAAACTGTCGATGGGCCATATGGTAATAGATCAGTCATAGTCTGTGTGCCTTGGGGTTATGTAATACAATCAACTCCTCTTGTAAGCAAACCCTAAGCTCCTATTTTAAGTGTAAGGAAAGGGACCTCGCTGAGCAAGCTGTTCAAAAATCCTGAGATGCCAGAACAAGGAAGTGCAGTTTTAACATCTCAAGTGGACTCAGAAAACCCTAGTGCCGTGTGTTAGGAATGACACTGGTGTGGGAGAAACAGCAGAGGAAGCAGTGAGTTAGGCTACCCTCATCCAGAACCGAGGCTTCAGTTCTGAACACACAGCCAAAAGTCCACTGCTGGGGCCTGGGGACTATAATGAAAGGAAATGCATCCCACATACATGTTTAAAACTGTGAAATTTGTCATAACATAAAAAATTGGGAGATCTTAAGTTACTGGCCTTTCAAATGATTCAAGACTGAAATGTTTAGATCTATGCTTCCATATAACAACAATCAATTGGAGTCCGGAGTTGATATGCACAGTTAGTTCTTCACTTAACCATGACCCCTCCCAACTAGACTGCCTAGCAGTGGCTTTTACCTAAATCTGTGCCCATTTAGTCAATGTAAGAGCTGAAGTTTGAGTATTTACAAGTGTTGTTCTTCATCTATTTTGAGCCTTGTTTATGGCCAAGAGAGACAGGGAGGTATTTAATGTTAGTCCTGAAATATAGAGAACTAAAGATCTCAACTGTAGCCACATCAGCTTCAGCAAAAGGTAAAAAATTCTTTCTGCTGATGGTTTGGACAGGTAAACCTTAGAGCTTGTTTTCTTTCCTTGGAAGAAGGCACTTTCATGGTATATAGATTCTCACATCCTGATTTGTCATGGGAAAGGCCCTCAGGGTGTGTACATCTGCTACATTTACTGTGGGTTTGAACACTGAGAAGTTGTTGAACTTTTAGAGAAAATAAAGATTTATAATTTTGAAGTAATTTGTGTCTCTCACTAGGAAAGCTTTAAAATAAGAATGAAAAAGATGCTAATTTGGAATATATCACTATCTCTACCCAGGATGCCAGGGTATGACTCTATTCCCACAATTCTTCAGTGTATTCGTCTTATCAAATGACATTTGTCAAATCACATCATATGTAAACTTTTCATATAACACATCTTACTTCTGAACTAAGAAAATCCACAGGTACCTGAGCAGCTGAAACTTAGTGAAACCTTAGGATGGAAAATTCTGAGAACACTTAGTAGACTTAAGTTATTCTATCTAAAATGTTACCAGGATGAAGCTAAGCATACCTCTAAGTGATGATCCATCTAAGTGATGATTCAATGGCGTGAATGCTGTGTCTCCCTCAAAAGCCTTCTGTAGAAATCCTAACTACTCCCATAATTCTAGCATTCAAAGGTAGAATGCTTGGTAAGTAACAAGATCATGAAGACAGAACCCTTATGAGTGATATAACTGCCTCTGTGACATGGAATCCAGAGAGTTTTCTCCTCTGCCTTCCTTCATGTAAGGAGACAGCAGTATTGCAACACCTATAAATTAGGAAGTAGGTCTTCACTAGACAAGTCATCTAGATGCTAGTGTCTTGGTCTTGGACTTCCTAGCCTCTGTGACTATGAGAAATAAACGTTAATCAATCAATGTATGCCATTCCATTGTAGCAGCCTCAACTGACCAAGATGGAAGGCAAGACCGTGTAACTGAAAATCAAAAGAGAAAACAACAACAACAACAACAACAACAACAACAAAAAAGACCAAAGAAGGAGAGTCATAAAGCTCTAGAGCTCTAGATAATGTTTTGTGATACCACTTTAAAATGTATCTGTGCCAAATATTCTCAAGGAAACCAAGGACAAGATGGATAACTTTAGCAGAAAACTATAAGCCTTAAAATATAACCACAGGAAAAATCTGAAATAGAAAAGTACAATGATGAAATAAAAAATTCAGTGGATAATTTAATAGGAAATCCAACGAGGCTGATGAGTACTAATATGCTGAAAGAATACTTACAAGAAAAGAATCATAAAGAAGCCTAAATGTCCAAAAAGGTGAAAAATGGATAGGAAAATAAATGTATGTAGGAAACTAAATAAATATATATGCAAATTGGTGTCCCTGCATGAGAGGAAAGGGAGACTGGAACAGAAGCAATGATGAGCTTCCAAACTGAAGTAGACTCAGACTTCTGGGTACCTCATGCAGTGTCTCTACTTTTAGTTTCAATCCTGCATACCTTACATTTTCACTCCTATATCAAACAGCACCTGGACATTGTCCCCTCTCTCCCATTCCCTGTGTTTTCCAAAGCTAAGCACCTACTTATGATGCTTTTAAAGAGAGTTTAAGACTTTGTCCACTGTTGTTTCTCCTCGTTTAGACATCCCCCTGATGGGGATACAGACTATTGCATCTCATCAGAGGCTCTTCTCACAGGTTTCAAAGCAATATCTAATCCTCTGTGTGTCCTCTTTTTAGAAACCTTTGTATCTCCCCAATTGGACAGATTCATGATTCTTCTCTGTTTGATTTTTTTCAAGAGCTTCATGTCTCATTTCACCTCAAAGGTGCAAATATTTCAAACAAAGCCAATAGAGAATTTAAAATATCTCTATCTCTATCTCTGGCATAAAGGAGTTAGAAGCCCCGCTTTGCTAAGTAGAACATCCCACGATTAATAATAAATGACACATTGCCTTGTTCCTCTTGATACCCAGCCTGAGGACAGAAACACATTAAATTGAGCATGTCCTTATATGCTAATTCATGAACAAAACTGTCACCAGAGGGGAACTTCTCTGGAATATTGTTTCAGATGAACATTTAAAGACATTCTATATTCTTAGTCCCCAAGAGCACTGTGGTTTGTCATGATGCCATTTCACAGGCACACATGTTACAGCTTTGTAACTACTCTCACCTTGAATTCTACAGGAGCCCCCACAAGTTTCTTGTATCCCTGTCGCAATGCCAGGGACCTGCCTTGTGTTTCTCCAGATGTGTCTTGCTGCCTACAGCTGGAGACTGTCCTTGAGTATGAAAACTAGCTTGTCCAACTGTAGAGAGCTGAAAAAGGTTTTGATATTGTCTCATTCTTTATCCAACCAAAGGTTGCCAATGCAATGGGTATATCCCTTGAACTTTAATTTTCTCTTTCCAGGCCCCTGTGGGATCAGGATTTGAAAATGCTCTTGACTAAGTTCTTCCCCTTCTGTTCCCTTATTGGCTGATCCTGGGAATACATCCTTTAACAGAAACTGAGTCCTAAATGCTTGATCCAGGAGAAACTACCCCAGCATTGCTGTTTTCTTAGCCCCTGGTACCAGGGCCTCTCATGCCTTCCCTTCTTGGCTCTGCAGACAATGAGAGGAGTCTAGTAAGGCAACGTCACAGAGACATCAGCATAGCTAGGCAATGAGGAACATGGATAGGAAAATATCAGGTAGACCCTTAGAGAAGGGATTCAGCCTCCATAAACAATCTCATGCTCTAAGCCAGATCCATTCCAGCCAAGCTATTTGTACTGGCTAGTTTTTGTGTCAACTTGACACAGCGGGGTTATCACAGAGAAAGGAGCTTCAGTTGGGGAAATGCCTCCATGAGATCTAGCTGGGAGGCATTTTCTCAATTAGTGATCAAGGGCCCCTTGTGGGTGGGACCATCCATGGGCTGGCAGTCTTGGGTTCTATAAGAGAGCAGGCTGAGCAAACCAGGGGAAGCAAGCCAGTAAGGAACATCCTCCATGGCCTCTGCATCAGCTCCTGCTTCCTGACCTGCTTGAGTTCCAGCCCTGACTTCCTTGGTGATGAACAGCTGTATGGAAGTGTAAGCCAAATAAACCCTTTCCTCCCCAACTTGCTTCTTGGTCATGATGTTTGTCCAGGAATAGAAACCCTGACTAAGATACTATTGTACATGAAGGGATCAGCTAGCATAGACAATGGGATTTTTCAAGATGAATAACAAAGACTTGCTTAGGATTCGCCCTGATAGCTTCATGCTCTCTACATAATGTGATCCTATACAGTCTGTGGCATGAAGAAGGCCCCTACAATGACCAATACTGAAGTCCCAATTATAGATCTGAGGGCTGTATTTCAGTTGATTTAAAGCAGATACAGTTATATAGTTTTGCTCCCTTCTGGTAGTACAGGAAGAACCACTACTGACAGCTGAGATGACCAAGGTCAGAGATCTATAAGAAGTGGGCATGAAGATGGCAGTATTATGCAGATTGTCACGACCTTATGGCATTGTCTCCAGGAAGAGTGGTTCTTTGCTGCACACTAATAGCACTGCTTTCTAGTGTCCTCTGGGCAATAAGTGACATAGTCTATGACAGAAGGAAGTTCATATTGGAACCACCTCACCATTCCCTGATAGTTAGCAGGCCCTGGGGCAGAGCCCAGCCTTGGAAAGGCAACCTGCCCTTTTCCCATATATCATTATCATATGATATTTCTGTCCACAAAGGAAATATATTTTATGAATGAATCTAGAATGTTAATGTGACACACTAATCTTCTATGAATATTTAGCATTTTCCTTTTGCTTAGACCTCCAAGCTGTAAGTTGAGATTTTTAAGGAAGCCTGGTTGAAAAGCTGCTCAAGATCAAGAACAAAGAACCACTTAGTCTGTCTTCTCAAAGTTCTTCGTGTCCTTCTTTGGAGGACTGAGGGGCTGAGCTATCACATAATACTTAATGAGTGCCCCTCCCCACTTGTGCATCCTTTAAAAACATTCTTACTGTTTCAGAAATACATACATGAATATAATGCATTTTAATCAAACCTACTGCACATTCCCTTCCCTCCAATTTCTTCCCTATTCCCTAACCCCACCATTTTCCCCTCCTAACTATATGTGTTCTCTCTGTCTCTCTGTCTCTGTTTCTCTCTGTTTTTCCTCTGTCTCTGTGTGTGTGTCTCTCTGTCTCTCTCTGTCTCTGTCTCCATCTCCCTCTCTCTTGTGGTTAGTGTTGCTTGTTTGTGCTTGGGTACAGGACCATCTATCTACTGGAGCATGGGTAGCCTTTCAGGAGCTGCATCCCTGAAGAAAAAATTTTCCTTCCCCATCAGCCATCAATAGCATCTTAGGGCTGGGGCTTCATGAGCACTTCCCCCATCCATGCTGGAATGTTGGCTGTCTCAATTTTGTGCGGGTCTCATGTTACTGCTGTGAGTTCATGTGTGCAAACAGACTTTTTTCTTTTCTTTCCAAAACAGAAATACAAGTGATGTCAGTTCTGGCTTATTCTAAAGGCTCTTGTGTGCCCACCCTCTCCACAGCCTCACTTAAGCACTCGCAAATAAAAAGGACTCATGGCATTCCATCAAGTTATTCTTTGTGATCTCCACTACTCATTCTTTGGGTCTGAATTTTACCAAGCAAAATCTTTGTCAATGAAGTAAATCCTGAGCCAGGCCTCGTGTTATCCCAGGGACTCAGGAAACTGAGAGAGGGAACCCTGAAAGTCCCAGACTAGCCTGGACTATAGAGGAGGTTCAATGTCAGCCCAACTTAGACAGGGTCTCAAAATAAAAAACGTAAGTGGTCTGGCCATAAGGCCTAGTAACAGAGTGCTTCCCAAGCACATATGAGGTCCTACATTCAACCCCCAGTCCTATTAAAATAAAGAAAAGTCCTAGTAGTTCAATTAGATATTTTAGGGCTGTCACTATAAGAAACTCAGTTTAACTTCTTTAAGCTGACTGACTTAACTCAACTGATAGAGAAAACGAAGATAGAACAAGTGAGGGTGTGGGAGGAAATATACTTACTGTTTTCATTAGCACCAGCTTGCCTGTGACTGAAAGATAGCATGCTAACTGGGGAATAAGTAAGGTAACCATGGGGGCTTCAGGTGAATGTGAATAAGGTGTAAAGGACCTCAGCAAACAGTAGCCAACAACAGACGTTCACAGTAGTCTGGTAGCCACAAAGGCTCACTCCATTAGGTAAAATTGCTGTAACTGCCTTGATACCACTTAGCCAGCTATGTAATCTGAAAGAAAGCTTCTGAATGTACAGATAGAAAGCCAAGTGAAATGGACCCATATTCAAAGTTAGATGTTCTGCCCAGAAGGAGTACTAAGGACTTATAATTAGAATTCCCAGTTTTACCACATTTGTGCCATCTCTTAGCCAGGGCAGTGCAGTGGGACCAATGTATCAGGCACAAGTCCACAAGTGTAAGGTGAGACATTGAAAAGAGGCTCAGAAATGCTTCTCTATGATGGGAGCATCTATCTACCACACTGTCTGGAAAATGCTAAGTGGTATTTTGGATAATCTTTAAGAAGATAACAAGTCTCTTGAGAGGCAATATTACCTCTCTCCACAAGTATTGCTGTGGCCTCTACTCATTCCCATGACCTGAAGAGCATGTCTATCTATCTATCTATCTATCTATCTATCTATCTATCTACCTACCTACCTACCTATAATTTATCTGTGTCTCTGTGCACATGCGTATATGTGTACTCATTCAAAAAAAAATCTCAAGTCTAATAGGTCTTTAAGTCAACAATACAGATGTTTCATCTTTTGAGTACCCTTCAAATAACAAAACCCTAAAATACATACTACTACTACTTAACATTAATTAAAAGCTTATCTAATAGTTTAGAAACACAAGCAGATGATGATGATCTAATTTATAAACCATCATAATCTATCCCTTAACAACTGACACCCAAACATCACTTTTAAACCATACAATGAAACTCCTGCCCCCTAAAAGGTTTATGTCCATCTCATACTACAAAATAAATTCACTTCATTTCTTTAGTCCCAATAATCTTTACAGTCTCACTACTGTTCAAAAACTCAAAGTATTTTCTGAGACTTATTGCAATCTCTTAGACATATAAGCCACTGTGCAGTCAAAAGATTCTGTACTTCTAATATTGGCATAGACTAAACATTTCCATAGAAAAAAGAAATGGAACCAGAGAAGACCAAAAACCAGCACAGCAAAAGTCAAATGCTGTAGTTTCCTGTCCAGCATCTAGGGAATAGGCTGCTCTTTATGAGCTCCAAGAGGCTTGAGAAACTCTGACCCTGTAGCCTTCTCTTTTACAGCTCACATGGCCACACCATTGGCTCTCACACCATTGGCTCTCACACCATTGGCTCTCACACCATTGGCTCTCACACCATGGGCTCTCTGTCCTTCAATCTTCATCACTGGATTTTCTGGGTACCTACAGAGAGCAGATGGTAGGGCTCCTCAGTTGCACAGTCATAGAATCATGAGTGTGTGTGTGTGTGTGTGTGTGTGTGTGTGTGTGTGTGTGTATGTGTGTGTGTGTGTGTGTGTGTGTGTGTGTGTGTGTGTTAGAGAGAGAAAGAGTCTGTGTTTGTATGTAAAACACACACATGTATACACATATACATAGGAGAGCACATACATATATGGAACAGAAAGGAGTTCAAGTCAAAATAAAATAAATGTTTACACCTCTAGATAAACTTGTGGTGACTTTTGACTAATCTCCTTACCATCTTCATCTAATTTTTATTGTTTGTATTCTACTTATTATTTTAAATTAATTATTATTCTGTCCACTGTTCTTGATTTCCCAAATGGTCTACAGTGTATCACAATATAATGCATGGAGAAGTATATTTGTCTTTGGGAAATCTTCGTCATGAAATATTTGTGACAGCCTGGTTACCCACTAAGGAAAAGTTGCAGTTGGTATTCATTATCCACGAGAGTTCCTGAGCATTACAACAAAGGACTCAGGTCTAACATCAATAGGCGTCATTATCCTGTGCTCTCTGTGATGGGAGCTGGGACAGAGGGCGTTAGTTTCAATTCTCAGCATCCCTCTTCATATCTACCCAATCTCACTCATCACCAAAAGCACGGAGAGGAGACAGCTGGTGACGGTTTGGGTCTGTTTAGAAAAGACATTCACGTTCTCACTGAGACTTTGTCAATTCTGAAACCCGACTTAACACAAAACCAGTGCCGAGAGACAATTGGACATGGCCTCTTTTCTCTCCCACACTTTTTCTTGCTGGGTTCATGGTTGAATTTGGGGCTTCTGGACTAAAGCACATGTGTTGTGCTCTCTCAAAGGTCATCACTAACCAGAAATAATGACACCAGCTGATAAAGGAGACTTCACCAAAGTCCCTTTTTATCCCTTTCCAGCCAATAGAACTCTTCTTTGCCCCCCCCCCCCATGGTTTCCAGCCCTCTGTGGGTGTGAAGGAGGTGCTACCCATGTGAAGTTATGCTTGGATGGCACACACTGCTATTTATTCATCTGGCAGCAATTTGGAGACTGAGGCTTAATTGGCTATTGGCTATTTGATCTTAATCAGCATTGTCTTGGGCCTCTGGGACACTGTGTCTTTCAAACAGCACTTTCCGGTACTTGGATGACCTATTTAAAACTGCCCATGTCCAAGAGACAGTCAACATTGACAAATTTTCAGAAATTCTTAGTTGTTTAATTTCTTGTCCCAAGTCAACCTGTGATAGAGTAAGTGGGCCACTTACATGATCTGAGAGCTTCAGTGGATCTGTTGCTCTGTCTGCTTGGCAGTAACAGTCTTTTTTAGTTTTCCCCAAATTTAAGAATTTTTTTTGAGTCATGGTCAAGATGAATATAGAACTGGGAGGATAGCTCAGTAAATAAGATGTTTGCTATGCAAGTGTGAGGACCTGAGTTCGAGCCCCATAACACATATAGAAAAGGTATGTGGCACATGCTTGTAATTATAGCACTGGGGAGAAAAGGATTTGAGGGACCCTGGGGTTTTCAAATTAGCAACCCCTGGCAAACTGTCAAAGTCAATGGGAGACACTCTCTGAAAAACAAGATAGCACCTGGGAAAGACACCTATGCCTGACCTCTAGCCTCCACATGGACATCTGGACATGTTGTATGTGCACAGACACACACAGAGAGGCACACACACACACACACACACACACACACACACACACACACACATACACAGATAGTAACTCTAAACTACCAGGTAAAATATCTCCCAGTGGTTAGCAGAGTCAACTTTTCAAAGTATAAGAAATTTCACTATGAATATCCCTGGACAATTCTGCTGCTTAGCCTTGAGTGTGATGAGCGTTACTTTGCAAAAGGGTCCTAAGGTGACGAGTCCTTGAAGATTCTATCCAGTGTCTGACATATAAGAAGCATTCTGTGCCCAGTGTCTTACGTTAGCCCTGGGGAGTCTGAAGTGGGAAGATCTTGAGTTCAAGGCCAGCCTGAGCTACCTAGTGAGACTCTCGTTGACAAATCTTCATCACCGCTACCACAATTCTTGTTAGTGAAAGTCCTTGCTGGGTAATCTACCACATGTGACCCTTTCCTCTGTACTAGGAAAGCTCTAAGGTTAAGAGTTTTTTGTGGGTTTGTCAAAAGGAGGAGACACTGCACATCATATACCTCTATTTTCCCAGGATCTAGTTTAATGGGTATCCAAACAAATTTCTAATCTGTAAAGTGACGATGATCCAAGTATCCATTGTACTGTAATGCTGATAAAACTGAGTGGATAAAATGACATGAAGCCCAGGGGCTGGGTTATATTAAGAATAGACAAGCTGAATATAGAATTGCTCACCTTTGTAATCCTGGTACTTGGAAGTCCAAGTCAGGACTTCTGAGAGTTATACATCAGCTTGGGATGAAGAGTAAGTTCTAAGTCCAGTCTGGGTTACAGAGTGAAATCTATCTTTTAAAAACTGGAATTTTAAAAATGTATAGGAAAACTGGGTTACTGGGGACTTGAGGAGCTACCTCAGCTAGTTAAAGTGCCTGTCACAAAGGCATGCAGACCTAAGTTTGGATCCACAGCACCCACTTACCATCTGAATATGGTAATGCACTTTGTAAACTCAGTACTTAGTGGGTGGAGACAGGCAGATCCTCAAAAGTTCACTGGCTAGTCAGTCTATTCAAGCAGTGAGCTATTTCTATGACAGACCCTGTCTCAAAAATATAAAGTGGAGAGGGACTGAGAAAGACACCAGATGTTGACTTCTGGATTCCACAGGCATATTCATATGTGAACCCATGCCACATGAACACACATGCACACACATACACAAACACACTCACATACAGAATAGAGGAGGTAGGTACAGTGCTGCGGGCCTACCTAGAATCTTAGATCTTGGAGGTTGAGGCAGGAGGACTGCAAGTCTGAGGTCAGCCTGGGTGACATAGTGAGACCCTATCTCAAGAAAAACTGTTGTTTTAGTACATGGATACCAACAAGAATACCTTAGAGTTTTCAAGGACACTTTTACCTTTTGAAGTTGGTGAGGATCAGGCAAAGAATGTTCTCAAAAATAGGCCTTTAAGAAGGAGTTTTGTGGTCTGTGTCTAGGGCTGGAGTTCATCTCGGGCTGTGGCCACAGAAATATTTGTCTCCATTTCAGGTTCATTCTTTGGTGACCCTGCTCTCTGTAGGCACACAGCCCATACCAGCTCTAATTGACCACCTCTTAACCCAGGACCTGCATAAACTCTTCCCCTGCATTAAATCCTGCTTTAGTAACCTCAGATGCCAAAGCAAAAGCCAAAAGGGACAGGACAAAGGACAGGCAAATGGACAGAGAGCCCTAGCAGCCCTACAGCAGATGGTCCTTCCCACATGGTCTCCTCCAGTCCACGTTTGTGGGAGCAGTTCAGTTACTGAGTAATTTCTATGCCGTCACCTGTTTCCCTGGGATTTGGACACTGTTTGCTAATCTCTGACTAACAAAACACTCTCCTCCATCACATGAACTCTCTATAACTTTACCCTACATGAAACAAGAGACAGAGGGAGGAAGAAAGGGATTACAGAGTAGATAGACAAAAATCAATGAATGATCAATGATCGATCTATGCATGTATAGAAATATCATGTAGTAGTCCATTAATTATATACTGAAGGAGGAGAGAAGGGAGGGGAAAATGTGGCCAGGATGTATTAAATTAAAAGTCTTTTAGATATGTAGGCAAGAAGAACATGATTTGAACATAAAATGATATTAGATTACTATAAAATGAAAAAAAAGGAAAGGTCTAAAATACAGCCTGTCTTCCCTTCATGTGCCTAATCTTAGTAAGATTCTATCCTGATGTATCATTTACATTACTGTCATCCCTCGTCATTATAAGTAATGTGTAATATTTTAGTGATTCATTCACTGTAACCTTATAATAAATTTTAAATGGCATTTTGATCAAAAGGTGTTAACAATCATAATTTGAAAACAGTTGCTCCTAATACTCATATCTGTCTTACACGAATCACTAAGCTTCATCCCCCACAATGACCTAGCACTATTTTTCTAGAGTTTCTAACGGGGAAAATGGAAGCCCATATATGTTAAATCACTCATTCAAGGCTGGGAAAGGCAGACTCACAGTCTATGCAAAGTCATTATTCACCTTAGACCTTCACCCTGGTGAGCATCATCTCCCATTAGACAAAGATGTATCTATTTCCCATGTGTTCAGAATAAGAGAAGTCTTTGGCATTGAGGGAAAAGGTGGTGATTCCATTTTTAAGTTGCCCCACCTGCCCCATCTCTAGATAGCTTATATCAATCCCACCACATCCATCTCTGATGGGAGACGTGGCTGCTGCCCTTGCCCACCTATGATGGGACACAGCTGCTGCCCACTAGGGGTCTCCTACATTCTCTTTGCGTCAGCATTCTTGTTTCCATGGACCCTCCCAAAGTTCCCAATGGCTCATTCTGATGAGAAACTCCGGCCGCTGCTTTGAAGCTCAGGAATAAAGTGGGCCTCTCATCCTGCTCTTTCTCCCTGGTCCTTGGGACAGACCAGTGGGAAATCTTCTGAGACTCCAAAAAACCCCAATGAGTTCAGATTCACAGTTTTTACTTTAATTGGGGAGGACCGATTCGTTTTGTTCCAAGGAGCGTCAGAGCTTGCAGTGTGAACATTGTGACTGAAGAGTTAGCCCATTTCATCGGACTTCATTAGGATGCAGCGGGAGAGCTCAGCTCTGTCAACTGGGCCAGAGGAACAAAGGCAACATGGAAATTGGAGCAGGCGATGAATCTCTCACTCTACTCTTTCAAAACAAGATTCGGACCATTTACTAGAAGACTTGCTTTGTCCTTGTGCTCTATACAATGAAACAGGAACCCTCAGAGGAAAGAAAGGGCCTTGGTTTCTCACACGGTGGCCCGGGGATCCTGGAGGTCGCTAAGGGTTGGCAGGAGGCTAGCTGGGCCTGAAGGCTAAGGAGGGGCCATTTCCCCTAGTTAAGTTTCTGAGAAGGTCACTGGAGAGAGAGTAGGGGAAAGATTGCCATCTTGGGGAAAGATTTAGGGAAGATGAAGCTGGGAGGATAACACCTACAGGCTGTTCTGTCAGGGGCTTTGGCATCCTCCTGACCACTGAAATTAAGTCAGACCTCATGAATCTAATCAGGAACTCTCTCCTCGGATGGATGGGTTCCTTTGAGTAGGAATCCATTTCCAGTCTGACAAATACAGGTCAGGAGCTTATTTTGAAGAGCAGTGGTCGCACTAGGGCTCATCCTGTAGACTTGATGCAATGGTGCTGAAGGTCCATTAGGGAGCACTAGTTACTTATGGCCAAGGCAGTGAAACATCAGGTTGGATGGAGCCCCAATGTTCCAAGCTCCCCTGTGTATAAAAGAATTAACCCTGATGGATTGGTCCATCACCTGGCTAAGGGTCATCTTTCTGGAAGGCAGCACCTATCCTAGAGGCAGACTTACTTTAAACCATGCTAAGGAAATAGACAGAACAATTGCCCCTTTCACGAGTGTCTATACTTTTCTTTTCCAGAATTCCTGCCCCCTAGCATACTCTGTTAAAGAGCACACAGTCTGCATGCTTTTCTGAATCACTCACTTTGTCCTCCATGATGGCTTAAATCAAATGGTATAGCTTCTTTTCTCTTCTCTTCTCTTCTCTTCTCTTCTCTTCTCTTCTCTTCTCTTCTCTTCTCTTCTCTTCTCTTCTCTTCTCTTCTTTTCTTTTCTCTTTTTCTTATTTTCTTTCTTTCTTTTTTTTTTAATTTCTCTTCTCCATTCTCCTCCTCTGGACAGCTGCTGAGAGTTATGGCTTGACTGATCTGGAATTTTTTTCTTTTAAACTCTAATAAAATGTCCTCTTTAAATAAATATTGACTTTGCTTGACTTTCAAAGTTTTCCTGCCTTTTAATCCTTTAATCGGCAGAAAAAAAAAGGAGACCATTCCTACAACCCTAGATGATATCAGATTGGCTAAAAGCAAATCTTCTAGTGCCCTTTTGGAGATGTTTCTCAAAAATATAATTATGTTATGCTCTCTGAACAAACAGTACAGCATCTGGGAATTCAGTTCACATGTGAATAGCAAAATAATGTAAGGATATGGAGTATAGCCGTCTTCATAATAACAAAATCTGTAGAACAATATTAATACCATCTAAGGAATTAAATGAATGCATATTTTCATATTCACCATAGAATGGTCCGCAATCATTTTGTCTGGGAAAATGCCTATATCGTGGACATTGACAACACATTGAAAGTCTGTATGTGTGCTTTAGTCTATGTTTGCTACTGCTGACATTGAGGCTGCTAACAGTGCGCCTCCTGTGTCTTGAAGGATGCTCAGCAGCTCCCTCTGCCCACAGGATGCGTCATCACCCAGTTTGCATCCAAGTTCCCTTCTTCCTAGGTTGCCAAATGCCATCTATGTGTGAGGATGGAGGGCAACTTCAGCCAGTTGAGAATCACTGGTTTAAAGTACGATTTAGATAACCAACTTATCTTTGCATATCTTAGAAAAATTCTGAGATAGACCTAGTGTTCCTCAAAGTGGTTCCTCTGAAAACAGAGATAACTGAGAAAAAATTTTATACTTCTGATACTGTTGAACTACTTAAAATGACATGTATGTATGTATGTATGTATGTATGTATAATGTGTATGTGCAGGTCAGAGGAACGTGTAGAAAACAAAGGGCAAAATCCAGTAATGGTTCTTGCCTTCCATCTTTGAAGCAGGATTTCCCCATCCCCACCCCCACCCCACCCCTACCACATACACAGACTGCATAGACCAGGCCCAGCAGCTTCCAGGAATAATTCTGTCTCTCCCTCTGACATCCCCTCAGGAACACAGAGAATACACAAGCACACACTAATGCATTCAGCTGTATGTGAGTTCTGGGGGTTTGAACTCAGGTCCTTGCACCTGGATAGCAAACACTTTACCCATAGAGCAACCTCTCGAGTCTCCATTTGACTTTTTACATCTATGTTTCCTCTGGTGTTAAGTAACAAAATCTATTCTTATTCCACTCTCATTCATAGGTATAAAGGATGAGGAGAATGACTCACATCAAGGACTGTGTTTGGAATGGCAACATAGATAAACCTCATTTAGGGAAAAGGACTTGGTGTTTACCAGAGGTTATCAATCACTTGGACTCTCTTCACACTATCTTAGACCTGAATCTAAGATAACACAAATCATGTATGAGAAATACGTGATTCTGCCTCCTGGCTCTGTATTTGCTGGTGACCAGGTTTAAGGACACATACACAAAGGACAAGATTCTCGTGCATGCTGGCTTTGGAAATCCTTGAAGCTGCTTTAAAAAAAAGTTTCTGGTCCAATTTGGGTATTTTGGAGTTTGGAGATTCTCCAAATGTTTGCTTGCATTTCTCGTTAATTTTGAAGGAATTCCCTCTGGGGAGGTGGTTCCAGCCCATTGATATCCCCAGAGGGAAAACAGAAGTGCCACCCCATGGATTCTGATCTCCACATCCACAGGCTGCCATAAACAAACAGTGTCTAAGCTCTGTTCAGAAATAACAAGGTAAGCTGCCATGGCTTCATTTTTGTGATGTCTCCCCAACTGAGTGAGTTAGAATTCACCCTGAACTTCCTATCAAGAAAAACAGACCTGGATCTTACTGGAAATAATAAAAATGTAACTTCCCATACCGATGTTAGCATGGGACAGATAAGATGTCCACACTCAGCTCTTCACCCAGCTGTGACTACACAGTCGTGGGAGGGGGTGGGGGCTGCAGTTTCTGAACTGTATTTTGAAAACTGGAAACGGAGAACAAATTCCCTTGACCATCTATTTCCTTAAGTGGTGGTGGCTTGCTTGCTTGTTTTTGTTTACTTGTTGCTTTGTTGTTTGCAGTGATGGGGATCCATCCCCAAACCTTGCACAACTAGGCGAACACGCCATCACAGAGCTACATCCCAGCCTTGCCTAGTATTTAAAGCAATTTGAGATTATTTATGAATCAAGCTACAATCCATATGAATTATGCTACTTTTTTTCATGATTCTTGCTTTCCTTTTGATAGAATAACTTTACTGAGAAATCGAGTTTTGACTCACCAGCGACCCATGCATACTTTAGTCATAACTTCTGGAACAATTTGCTTTTCTCTTATTTGAAACAGTTTTTTAAAGGCTTCTGGCTTATGTGGTCATGCTTTTCTTTCTCCTAGTGTTACCTCTATTTATCAAAACTCTAGCTAGTCATTCAGAAATGAAGCCTTCCTCTTCTTTTCTCCTTCTGAATCTCAGAGTTGGCTGTTGTGGAGAATCTAGACCATATAAACAAATCTTTGAGACAAGGAAGGAGCCCCCACTCCTCTCATCTGCTGTATTTAACACAGAAGCCTCAAATGAGGGAGGGACCATGATTCCCAACATCATTTTCTAAGCCTCTTACACAGTGAGGTTCAGGCTAGCTGTGCCAAAGCAGGGTTTTTAGCAGGACACAGTGGCATGCTCAGAGACCCACTGTGAAAATTGCATTTCCCCTCTGTACTGCTTGTAAAGATGCTAGGAGTCACTTACTGAAAAACACATCAACTCTCCAGACAGCACAGGACAGGAAATGCATGTGCTGGTTAGGGATGACCAGAGCGGGCACTGTTGATTCTCTGCCCTTGAAGCCCTTCCTCCAGTTCTGATGTTCCCCCATTGAATTCTGTGGCCTGTACGATTGCAGGAAGCTGATCCTGGGTTCCTGCAACTGAACTGCGTAGCTGCTCAGGAAGCTAGGCATATGTTCTGGTTTCCTCTCTGTTGCTGAGATAAAACACTCTAACCAAAAATAACCTAGGGAGGAAAGTATTTATCTCTCTTGCACTTTTTGGGTCACAGTGCACCACTGAGAAAAATCAAGACAGGAACTCAAGTCAGGAACCTGAAAGCAGCGTGGTTTGTTGTTGCACATAGCATTACCTCCATGCAGGGACCTCGCTTTCAGCCAAGGAAGTACATCAGAGGCCATGGGAGAAGGCTACCTGCAGGCTCATGCTTAGTCAGCTTTCTAGTCAGCCAAGGAACACCAGCCCAGAGACTGGGGCCAGGCATACCAGTCTGGGCCCTACTACATGGATTAACAATGGAAGCAATCCCCTACAGATGTGCCCATAGGGCTATCTGATCTGTGTAACCCCTCAACTGAGACTCCCTTCTCAGGAGCTTCTAGGCTTTGTGAAGTTGACATTTAAGCTGAGACAGCATGTCAGAGTCAAGTCACATTTGTCTCCTTCTCTAGGGTAGCCTTGGCTACTGACTGATTGCTATGTGGCTAGAAGAGCCCAGCACCCTTGCCGGGCATTTCCTGTTTCACCACCACCAAGCACTGGGCCTCGGATTTCTCTAAAATTGCTTTTCACTTGACGTCTTTCCATTTCTAGGCTAGTTCTCCCAAGCCATTTGTCTTTGTCAGAGTTTCTATTCCTGGACAAAACATCATGACCAAGAAGCAAGTTGGGGAGGAAAGGGTTTATTCAGCTTACACTTCCACATTGCTGTTCATCACCAAGGAAGTCAGGACTGGAACTCAAGCAGATCAGGAAGCAGGAGCTAATGCAGAGGCCATGGAGGGATGTTCTTTACTGGCTTGCTTACCCTGGCTTGCTCAGCCTGCCCGCTTATAGAACCCAAGACTACCAGCCTAGAGATGGTCCCACCCACAAGGGGCCCTTCCCCCTTGATCACTAATTGAGAAAATACTCCACAGCTAGATCTCATGGAGGTACTTCCCCAACTGAAGCTCCTTTCTCTGTGATAACCCCAGCTGTGTCAAGTTGACACAAAACTAGCCAGTACACCATAATAGCACCTCTGGGGAGCTTGTCCTTACAGCCTTACTTGCACATAGACCATCTCTAGATCTGTTCTGTGGAGCCCTGCCTAGGACATCCTCCTCCTCTGATTGTTCCCAAACCTCTATTCTTGCTCTGCACCTCTCATTCTGCATGTTTTTCATTGCAGGGTGATAGCTGTAAACAGCATCACAAATTTTAGGTCTCTGATTTCTGTTAGGACACACATTATACACATCTTGGTTATGAGATACCATAACAAATGATTTCTGGTCCTGATTGTGAAGTTCTTTGCCAATGCCATGGCCCTCAGCACCACACAGCAGGGCTGGGCAGTTTTGGTGCCATGGTTGGTACACATGACACTTCCCAAGCAATGGGCATGCCCTGCTAGATGTATGCCTAAACTCAGTGGGTTCAAGTTCTTCTCTCCTCTGGAAAAACCTCAAATCTAGTATCAAAAGGGAATTATGTTTGCCTCCTGCTCCCTTATATTTGGTGTGCATCATATTTTGGAGTTGGTTTCTCCTGGTTTCCATTATTTTGAAGGGCCTCAGGTAACTGAGGGCTGTTATAACTCCGCTTTCGACTGTCCACAAAAACCAAAGTTCTAGTGATTGAACGTTTGAGCCAACACATGACACAAGGACTAAAATTGTACCTCAGCAGAAAGACGTGTGGTTTGCACGCATAAAACCCTGGGTTCAGTCCCTAGCATCCAAACCAAGAAAGAGGCATATGAAGAGAGAGAAGGAAAGAGAGGTAAGGGGAAATAGAATATGTCTTAGGGGACTGGGAGGGTGGCTCAGTGAGTGAACGGCTCGCTGTACAGGCATGGCGACCTGAACTTACATTCTGAGCATCCATTTATTTAAAAGTTGTCATGACAGTACGCATCTGCAGTGCCAGCACTGTGAGAAACAGGCAAGAAGATGGCCTTGCTGTCCAGTCAGACTAGCCAATCAATGAGTCCCAGATTCAGCGGAGAAAAATAAGGAAGAGAGGAATAGAGGAAAATACCCAACATCAAACTCTGTCCTCCATAGCCACACATGCACTTGCATGTGAACACACACACACACATACACACACACCATGAACACAAAAACTACAACCCAGCTGCCCATATGATGTGCCATCTCAGACAGACCACCAAAGACACCAAGACACAGTGTTGTGAGCCCCCAAATCCCTTTGTGTTCCACTTATACCTTAAATCCTACCAGTAAGCATACTCACGGTTTTCACAGCGCTGCCCAGTGTAGCCAGCCAGACAGGCACACTTGAAAGACCCAGTTGTGTCAAGGAGGCAGGTGCCATCATGGAAGCAGGGGGATGAGGAACACGCTGAAATAGAAAGTTATCCATCAGTGTTACCAGCAACAATGAGCCCACCTCCCCAATCCTGTAATCTCAACCAACAGGTTTTTGCAAACTTCTTACAATGTTTTTTGTTCCTTTCACTGAATTCATGCTGCTGTGATTTTTAGAGTGCAGAAAACACATAGATAGCTATTAAATGCCAAATGATGTTGGTACTGTTTGGCAATTCTGACGCACCCCAAAGTGTGCTCAAGTTCCCCACATGTGGTCTGAAGAGCATAAGGTGAACCCACAGGACCATTGCAGAGATGAAAGCAGCATCGTGAAGGATCTCTTCCATGGGGCTCAGGAGGTCCCTCTAGGTTACACAACCAGCGAACAATGCCGGAGAAAAAGTAACTCTTCAGTGGTGTAGCTGCCTGCAAATTGGGAAGGCCACTGCAGTGGTATACCATCACCCAAGCTGACAGAGGCTACCTGGGTGGCACAGCTCCTGTAAGGAACCCCTCACCATTGTCCCTGCAAGAAACCCTAATTAACTCATTGATTCACTCAGCCAGAACCAAATGGGATTTACTTTAGACTTCCCAAGACTCAATAGGTAATGGCTTGGATTTGTTTACTGCACAACTTCTTAGTTCAGTGGCCTAATGTGCACACAAAGTTCTAACGACACACATAATATTCAGTCTTTCCAAATCTTAATGAAGCTCAGAACCTGTAATTTACTAAGCATCTTGGGGCATGTTTTTTCTCTGCAAAAGCCAATGAGAAACATTAGTGTACGTGTTAGTCATCATTCCTAATTCATTTATGCTTGTAGAAGTATTGTATCCCTTGACTCAGTTCAATGGAATAGTAGAGAGGGCCCTGGAGGAACACAGAGATACACAGGACTCCCTATTTACAAGATCAAGGCTATCGGAAGGAAAGTAGACAATGACTTTAACCTGAAGCATAATGTAGTTAGTTTGTTGTGGACAAAAGAAGAGCTGCAGGGCAGTCAACAAAAGGAAAAAAGACATAGCTCAATGGGGAAGGAGAAAGGTAGCGGAGGAGAGAGAATGTGATACAGGGCCTGCAGGATAGATTTTGAAGTGTGGGTTTGGACGTGAGACCTTAGCCAGAGAGAGTAACTGAAGGATAAGCAGACAGTTGGGAGTGCTTGAGGGACAAGAGGTGGTCCTGTCTGCTGTTTGCCAGTGCTCCTCAGAGATGGAAGCTGCTTCTTCAGTCACAGGGCCATAGCTAATGAGCTACCTCTTTCCACACTGGCTACCTTGACTGCCAGCTCCAGCTGCTTGCTCCAAATAGCCACAAATGCTCCCCATTGTGTCTCCTCAGTCTATTCTGAGGGTGCCATTACAGAATGACAGCCTAGTCACAGGCTTACTATCCTCCACTCGGGCAGTAATGCATCTTTCCCTGCACAGCACCATGGGACGTAGCATAAGATGGAAGCAGACACTCAGACAATTAGGTACAACTGTGCAGGGCTGCTGTGAGGACCATCTTCAAGGAGGGGAAGACTGGACAGCCAGGATGCTGGTCTTGGTGGAAGGGCATGGCTGAAGGAACCCTAACCCTAACCTCTCACCTCCTTTTTCCTCACATTCGATCTACCTCCCAAGGCCTGCTGGGTAAGCAGACTGCCATTTCTCTGTACCCTCACTACTCTTGCTCAGTTGCTTTGTAAACTGACCTTAAAGCAGAAGCTTGCTGTGGAAACATGAGCCATGCAGATTCACAATAAGAAGGTCAAACCCTACCTCCAGACAGGACAAGATAGGTACAGAGAGGACAGGATTGAAGTTGTTCTTGCAGTAATCAGTAAATGACATTTGCTACTGTAGTTTAAGACTTTTTTTTCTGGGCCTGGAGAGATAACGATGCCCTTTTAATAGGCTCTGTGAGCACCAGGCATGAACATTGTAAACAAGCAGGCAAACACCCATACACATAAAATAAATAAATTTTTAAAATATTTATTTATTTTAATGTATGTGAGTATGCTGTCGATATCTTTAGACATACCATAAGAAGGCATTGGATCTCATTACAGATGGTTGTGAGCCACCATGTGGTTGCTGCGAATTGAACTCAGGATCTCTAGAAGGGCAGTCAGTGCTCTCAACTGATGAGCCATCTCTCCAGCTCCAAATAAACATTTTTAAGTCCTTATATTTTGACAATTCTGCACATGGATATAATGTATTTTGATTATTTTTACCTCATCAGCCTTTCCTGGCCCCTCCTAGTCTTACTGAAACCCTTCTACTTCCATGTCTGGTTTTGTTTATTTTTGTGAGCAACTGAGTTTAATTAGGGTTGTCTAAATACAAGTAGAAGTTATTACTGGAGGATGGGCTGTTACTTACAATTGATACCTGTTTACAGACGCCTGGTTTAGGCAGATATTGAGTATTTAGAATGTGAAAGCTTCTTCTCCTAGAATTTATTTACAGATTAGCTTATCTTTTTTTCCTTTTATTATTTCTTGGAAAAAAAATGAGACTTACAAAGGCAAAAAAAAAATCTTTCTAAAGTCGTGAAGCTTGGGTTACAAAATTTCCACAAGCGGCCTCTTTACATAATTGCTAGAGTCTAAAGCTTTAATAAAAAAAATCCTAGGTTTCACCTTCAAACCTGTGGGGCTCTAAGTATATCACACAGCCCTTCTAGGCTTCAGCCAACTCCTCTATATGAAGGAGGCATAATTCAGACTTCCAGTTTTGGATGAGCTTTGCTGAAGGGAAAAAAGAAAAGTCCTTATCATCCCTCTTGTCTCCTTCTCCGCCTAAGCTGCTTCTGAGCGTTGGGTATCCTGACTTTGAATGAAGATGAACAAGGAGACATAGAAAGGCGCTTTTATGAAGCAAGTCATCCATAGCTAAATTTGTCTCTGTGCTCTTTACCTGTGATCTCCTCAAATACAGCATGGAAGCCATCAAAGTTCTTGGAGCCATCAGAATGGAAAAGGACATGGAGTGAAGAGCCAGTGCTCCTGATGGGAGCTGGCCTCTCGTTGCCACAGAAACGCTTGATAATAGGGCTGTCACTGTTATCCCCATCTCGGACCTCCACATAGTCATATTGGCACATGTAGTCAAACTCCAGGCTCAACATGCCAAACCTGCATGGGGAAAGGATGACAGAAAGAGCAGGTGGGCTCAGGTCTATCCTGGGGGTGAGTGCAAGTCAGATGATGGCTTCACAGAGATACTCAATATAGAAAACAGATGATAAAGAAAGAAACATGTCACAGGTGCTAACTAAGCCAGATAAGAGTAGAAATTAACTCAAATGGAGAAAAAAAAATGTATGTCTACTGTCAAGTAAGCCTTCCTGAGGGCCTGATTCCTGAGCCAAGATTCAAGTATTGCAATGGAGTCAGACTCATGACAGTCATGAACAAGAGAGGTCTAGGGAGACCAATCTCTAAGTGGAGAAGTCCTGGTGGCAGTAATGAGTGTGACAAGTATGGGGACCTGAAAGAAAGTCAAGACTACTGAAAGGCTAGAGAAGAACAGTGGGCACTGATGCCAACCCTGGGTTGGCTTTATCCTACATTCCGAGGAGCTCCAGCCCTTATAAGTCTAGTAATTGGGCACCAGCAGATTTCAACAAGGGGGTGATAGCCAGATTTCCAATGTATAAAGATCATGGTAGCCACTCTAAAATGATGGAAGTGGTAGTGTTGGTCAAAGTAGAAGCAGGAAGACTAGGCAGGATCCAGGACCCATCACCAAGAGAATTGGTGATGCCTGTGGTAAAATTGGGTCAGTGGACACAAAGGTTTGTGGTTGGCCTGGAGATTATTTTACAGGCAGGAAGACAGACTTGCAGAGCAGTGTGGCTCTGATAGGTGCTGTTAATGGAGTCCTGAGGATGCGTTTTGGGAGACCGTTCTATATATGCCTCCAAACGTCACCAAGGTTGCAGTTGTCACTGGCTAGAAAGCCCATATTTAAGTAAATGGAAAGAGACCCCATGATTCTGTGCTCCTCTGGAACTCCTGAATAGCTGACACATTTCTGGATCTTATATTTTATTTTAGGAGAGGTTTATTTTTGTGCCCTGAGTCTTGGAGACACCCTCAGAGGCTCTGAAATTACCATTTGTCTTGGTCCTTGAACTACTGAAATATTAACATGTAGAATTCAGCATCTGCTTTCTCATCCCCCACAGATCCAGTTCAGAGCCCATGAAGCAGGAAGACTCTGGTCTCTCCATGGCTCCTTGGAGCAGATTTCCTCTAGGAAAGCCCCATCACTGAGCCTCATTCCCAAACCCAGGTCCTCGGGTTGAGGGGACACCAGATACCAAGTATCAGGATCTAGGAAGGATTTAGGAAGGGATCTAGTTTGCTTCTCCCTTTCAGTTTTTGGTACCATGTTGTTCCCTTTGAAGGCCAAGAAACCATCTAAGAAGTTAGATGGCATGAATAGGTTCACTTGGAAAATACTAAAAGCTTGGCACTCACAGGACCAGGGGTTTTAGCCTCATCCTCCCTCCCTCAGCACTGGTTAGAGAAGAACATCCTCAGAAATCTTATGAGTGATGGAATCATACACGCCCCGGGAAGGAGAAGTGCTTCTAGGAGGCGAAAATGATGCTGGAGGGGAGAATGGCATCTGTGTTTCATCCCTGGTCACAGGATCCTCCATCCCACCAGTGTCCTTATAGGCTCACATACCTTATATCTGGGCCCAGCCCCTTACCTCAGCTGGATGATAAACCCAGGTCTGGCATGAATGGTCCATTCACAGTGAGCATTTAAGGGATAGCTCTCCAACAAGATCTGACCCTTTGAAGCTCGAAGAACCTGGCCACATCCTGAAAAGAGAAAAAAAAATTGAGACACAGATAATGAGGTCAAGAAATATGGGAGAAGTGTGCTTTAGTCACATTTATCAAAGGACACAAAAGTCACAAAATGAAAGGACAAAAAGAAGAAGGATGTCAATAGTTCTTAATCTAAAAAATTTGAAGAACTTAACCCATTTATTCCATTCAAGCCTGTGGGATTGGGTGCTACCATTCCGGTTTTCCAGTCTTACCACTAAGACTAAGGCTGAGCTACATCTGATGTAAAGTCTACAACACCCGATCTGCTGCCTCTCTATATGACTCCACTCATCCTTCTGCTACTTCCTGTAGAAGACTCAGTCCATTCCACATTACTTCTGTCCCCTTCCCACCTGCTTAGACAATGTATATGTTTACATGCTCTGTGACCAGTTGTGGATTTGTTCTGTGGCAAACTATGTAATAAGTTCTCCCTTAATGCATAACACTAGAAGAGACAAATGATCTTCTACCAAGTGAGCTAGATTAATGATTTTCACTTTTTCTAACCCCCAAGTCCTCTTGTTCAAGCTCTCATTAAGTTTGCCATCCAAAAATGCAAACTGTGGATAAAAAGCAAGTTCCTGGCTAAAGCAGAAGCAAGAGTGAAAAGCATCCCAATTTCTGCTTCCCTGGTCCCGTAAACTTCTTCAAAAGGCAGCATTAACGTTAAGGTTTGGAAATCCCTAACAGAGGAGTCCTTTGAGTTCCATGTTAAATGTAGTGTGAAAGATGATTTGTGATAAATATTTCCAGTTGATTTTATAGAAAAAATCATATGAATAATATAAATAAATAGTTTTTTTCTCTGATCTTGGCAAATTGTGACTCAATGAGCCAAATGGAGCCTATTCCCTGTTGCTATAAATGAAGTCTCACTGGGCTGGGTGTGGGGGTGCACACCTGCAATTCCAGTACCCAGGGAGGCCGACTCAGGAAGAATGCACATTTAAGAATAGCCCAAGTTAAAAAGCAAAACATTATTAAAAGACAACAACAAAGTTTTCTTCCCCACAACCTGCCCACCTACTGGTACACTGATGAAGTTAGACTGTAGAATGGAGGGGGTGGGCAGGCATTTTCATGGATAGATGGAGAGGGGCTTTTTGAATAAGTGGTAGCTGAGGCTAATTGGCAGAGGATGGGAAGTTATGATTGGTTCTTCAGCCAAATTCACAATAGTAGCAGAGTTGAGAAGTTATGAAATATAGTTGGATCTCAACAACTGAAAATGCTAGTATCTAGACCATCATGGGGGAAAGCTATCTACTCCAGTTCTATACAGAAATCAAGGTGTCATAAATTCTAGACACACAGTAGCTCCATTCCAGAGCCAATCCTCTGAAAAGTTAATCCCAAAGCTATTAAGACAAATGGTAACATCAGTAGGTACTAATCCATGGTCATGAAATATGGATGTGGTCTTAGGAAAAGAGCCTAAAATCCTACTTTTGATTAGGGTGAGGCGAAGGCTTTTCTGTAGGGCTAAGGTGTCTAGTTTGTCTCCTTACTAAGATGTGTAGCACTACCTTGCTTCACCATGAAGAGCGGTAGATTCCTGTGAAGGCCCAGTCTCCTCCAAGCTGTCCTGCATACATCCTTAACAAACAAGCATTCTATGTCCACATAGCTGCCAGACCTGTCCTTATTATCTTAAATGAATAATTAAAAAAAAACTCAGATGGTTTCACTCTTGATTTAAGTGCACCAAGAGTTATCACCTGTGTGAACATCTTCCCATGTATTGTATAGCATTGAAAGATCCCATCTGGAAAGAAGAGGAGGATGATAAGACTAATGAAGAAAATGAAGCACGTACGATGCAAGAAGTTAATGAAACTTGCAAGGCTGAGGATGTTCCAGAAGTTTACAAGCCCCCTCCCCAATGTTATAAAAGTACTAAAAATTGCTGGGCAGAGAAGACTCTCTGATTGGTAAAGCTGCCTATAATTTGTGCAACACATGGTTGGCTATTTGAGGAACTTTATTTATTTTATATTTAATTTTTATTTTATTTTTATGATGCAGCTGTCTTTGAGTCAGTCATCCACACTCCTATAAATAATTCCACATATGCTCTCCTCCTGTAAGTAACCCACGCACACTCACTGACCCATCCATGCCCTCTCTGGAGTGGACAGACATTTGTTCACATCTCCCCAGGGAAAGTCACACAACACAGTGACACCCACAGCCTCGCCTTGTTGACTGTGTGATGTCACCTCTTAATCCAAATGATCTGCCTGCCCATTCTGCTCCAGCCACACCAACCTTCCTAATGCCAGGCCTTGAGCTTGCTTCAAGTTCAACCTAAGAAGCTCATGGTCTCCCTTCCTCTTCCATTTAGCCTCAGCTACCACTTATTCAAAAAGCCCCTCTCCATCTATCCATGAAAATGCCTGCCCCTACCTATTTTGGTAGAGCTGTGGCCTTTACTAGCTTTCACGGCTGAGGATAGAGAGGGAAGGAGGGAGGGAGGGAGGGAGGGAGGGAGGGAGGAAGGAAGGAAGGAAGGAAGGAAGGAAGGAAGGAAGGAAGGAAGGAAGGAAGGAAGGATGGATTATGCTGCGATGAGTCAGATTTTGGCTTAAAGCTATACCAGGCTTACTTCATGATAAACCTGGGAAATAATATGCATCTTCCCATTGTCTAGGTGTTGAATACCAAGGATAAGAGGGTAGGGCTCCCAAGCTCTGATGGCCAACAGAGGACCCTACAAGGTTCTGGGTGAGGACAGAAATGTCAAAGTCCTTTGAGGCTCAACTTTAGCCTCACTAGCTGTGCAGGTTTGGGCATGTTACTTCACCTCTCCAAATCTCAGTCAACCTCAGTCCCATGTGAATAAAACCATACTTAAGCCCTATGGTTTGTGAGGTTTCAAACAGATAATGCATGGAAGTGGTAACAGAAAAGTCTGTGAAAATCAGCGGTTGCTGCGGGTAGCAGAGCAGGGATTTGAATATGGATCTGTCTAGTTCATCTTGAATGAGACATTGTTCTCCCTTAGGGACTTTCTGATCTAAGCCTCTCCTGCTGCATCAGGAAGCAGAAAGACCTTTCCTCCTCTACCAGAGAACCACACGTGAAGTGTCTCCCACCGGAAGCACACATTCGTTCTGCACACCTCACATGCTTTCTCTCGCCCACATCTGCCCATCTGTTGCAAGGCTAAGGAAGTGCTACGTGCTACCCTGGGTGTGAGAGACAAAAAAAGAAGCTGTCCCTGCACAGCCTCAGCCCTCTAGAGCCTGGCAGCTTTCTAGCCTGCAAGGTGTTAAGTCCCAGCTCCCCTACCAATCTCCTGCTGGGAGCCCCAAGTTAGAAGCAGCTTGAAAGCTGCCAGCCTGCTTCCAGTTGCATCCTTTCCTCCTTGTGGAAGCTGGAATCAGACAGCCTGTCTCTGTGCGCCCTCCCCATCCTGGTCTCCTTGGTGACACTAGGACAGCTCCAGGGTTCTATGAAGACTCTGGAGGGCTTGGAGACCCCAGCCCCACCCTGGGGTAGGCTGGACCACTTATGCCTCCCCTAGAGCTGTCCTCCAGAGGTAGCCAGAATTGCAAAGGATATGCAGGGCTAGGCTCTTCAGCCTGCTGTTCCCTCTCACTCCGAAGGGGAGGGACTATTTGGCTCCAAGAGGAGGAAATTTCCAGCCAACCAAGGACAAAGAGGCCACTTTCTGAAAATGTGCTTGGAGAAGGGGCACTGGGCAGAAAGGAAAAGAAGGGACCCTAGTCTCCCTTCCCCCCACTAAGGGTTCCCTCTGCTCCCTTCCCACTTTTGCCTCTCCTCTGGAGTTGGCTGATCTGGGTGCAGAGACAAACTAATACACCTCTCTGCCCAGGACAGAACAGTGAATAGAGCTAGAGTCCCTGCCAAGGAAGTGCCACTGGCCAACCAGGCAGGTGGTCCAGAGTTAAAAGACCAGAACAGGCTCAGGGCCCAGAAGACGTGCTTGGGTTTCCCTAATGATGTCTTGCTGTACATAAGCATGCTCGTGTGTGTGTGTGTGTGTGTGTGTGTGTGTGTGTGTGTGTGTGTGTGTGTCTGTTTCTGTCTCTCTCTGTGTCTGTGTCTGTGTCTCTCTGTCTCTGTCTCTCTGTCTCTCTGTGTGTGTGTGTGTGTGTGTGTGTGTGTGTCCAGACCATCCCCCGAGTCTTCCAAACCCTGGACTCACCCCTATTCTTTTACAGTCTAATATGAACAGAATAGGTAGACAGACCTTGCTTCCATTTATAGAATTAAAATGAAGTCTTCCTTAATTTCCAAACTAGTGACAGAACTGGAAGATTCTGCACAGAAACAAACACCTCCAACGTTCACACAAGTCTCATCGTCTCCAGTGTTAAGAGATGGGGTGGCAAGAGAGACACACACACACTTCTGAGAAATGGTTTGGTTTTGGTTTTCTTTCATCTTCCCTCTTAGGGAACAAAAAGGATTCAGAGAAACTGTTTAGACAGAGAGGCACTGGTCCTATCTTCCCTCTTTCAAAGATGACCCCAGAGGCTCAGTACATGAAGACAGCTTTAACCCTAGGAGAGTTCACCATTTCCTGAGCCAGAGTTTCTCATGGATGGAGATGAGGAGTACGTGTCATCATGTCTTCTATTGTTTTCTTGTTTGAAGGACTTATCTGATTTACTTATTTTGAGACAGAATCTCATGTAGTCCATTCTATCTATTTTTTAACATTTTAGCTAAGGCTGAGGCTAGTCTTGCACGTCTAATCCTTCTGTTTCTACCTGCTAAGTGAGGACATTTCACAGCTCTCCCAATACCTATTTTATATGTGTTCCTGGGGATCAAGCCTAGGTCCGCCTGTGCTGGGTACTCTACCAACTGAGTTCTAACTCCAGCCCCAGTTTCAGCATTGTACCTGTTTCCTAAGGGTGCTCTGTAAATGGTCATCATTTGATTCTTCCTATGGAGTCCTGTGTGGGTCAGAGACACTATCTCAGTGTAAGATTCCCAGGGAAGCTCAGGTTCTGCCCTCTATCCCAGATCCTATAAGAGCCAAACGATGATGACACTTGCTATAACCAGCAGACCCAGCAGGTACACAGGTGGCAGAGACAAGGCCTAATGGTGGCATACTAATTTGCCAGCACACTAGGTCAGGGGCAGAAAAGAAGCCTGAACCCTCTGTGTGACTCCAGTTATCCCACGGTCACCTTCCAGGTCCGTAGATGGACCCTCAGCTGCCTCTGTTATACGGGGGTAGTTCATTGGAAAAGATGCCATTGGTTCTGTTGCCAAGCTTCTGCATTCACATATTGGCCCAGTCACTTAGAGCTAAGAAACCAGCCCTCCTCTACTCCATTCCTTCCCTGATCTGGATACATTAGTGTCCCTATCTATAAAATGGCTCTGATGAGGACTGAAGTGGAGACTAAATGAGACTGCATGAATGTATTTAGAGCAATGCCTAGTTCACAGTAAGTGGCAAGAGAAGGCTTTGAGTTGATTGTACTCTTGTTTTTATCAGGAACACTAGAAGTCCAGTAGTGACTTTCCAAGCTGTGATTTGGCCTAAAACCCCAATCAGCCTGACACTTTATGAAGACTGACGATTAAATTATCTCTGTGCTTCATAGTACAGCTTTGCAAGGGCAGGGACGTTGCCTTTCTCACCTCTTTATAAGCATCAAGTTGGTGTGCCATGAATTGTTAACCAAATGGGTGACTATATCAAATAATTCAAAAGCTCCCTGTCCAATCAAAGCATTTCAAAGCTTCACGCTAGACCATATGTGTTATGACTTCAATTAAAATAACTGTTTAGCAAGAAAACAATGTAGCACTGTGGACAGGAGATACTTCCTCTCTAAAACCTCAAGGATCATCCCCGAAGTGTACACTCTGTCACCTTGCTAATGCAGCCAAAAAGGTAGGGAGTGAAGGGAGGGAGAAAAGAAAACTGGACTGTGTTCTGCCCTCAGTGCTCTACCCAGTCCCTCCCTCAATCTACTTCTTGTATACATCGCAATAAAAACCAGTATCGTATACAACTAATAAACACTAGTGAAAAATTCACATTGATGACTTGGTGTATATTGTCTCTGGACTTCAGCTTGGCTGATTTTTGTTGGCCGATTTTTATTTCCTTGACTCTCCCTTCTCTTTGGTTCCCTTCAATTGCTGTTTTTGTTGTTGTTGATTTCAGATACTATGTTTATAGTTCTTGCATGTTCACTTTGCTCTTTAATTTTCTAAATCTCTATTGACATTTTTCTCATGTTAGTTCATAAGAGCCATATTTTCTTATAGACCCTTTAGTGTAATCAATCTAAAGTTATTGACACTTCTGATCTGAAAGTTTCACAAATAGATCATCTGGAAACTATTTTATTTGGCTAATTGTTCTCTTCACTGTAGTTTTGTTTGTTTTACAACAGGAAAACACAAAGGGCACATCACTTTTATAGGTTATGAATCCGTTCTCCTTTATTAGCTGTGTAAGATAAAGATTGTTCAGTTTGAACAGGAGTTAGTATCTGGGTCAGGACTAAGACAAGAATCCCACCGGAGGCATTTGAAACCCAAGCACCAGAAACACCCTATAAAATCTCTCTTTGATATTTACAAACCCTCCTCTTTCCAACTTGCCCCACTTTCCAGACTACAAGACCAAGGTACTATGGGATTATGAGGTTGTGGGACCACAGGTTTGTGAATCTACAACGACAACACCCTATAGAAATCTGCTGTCTCACCTAACCCTGGTTAACTGGCAAAACCCCTGCTTCAGAAACCAGACGGAGCTTTTGTATTTGCTTTAGATTTCTGTTCCAACACACTGGCGTATAGAATCATGGAAAGCCTGGCTTCTGCTTTTCCTCTGGCAGATACAGCCTTCATCTGTGCCCTGCCTTCTACCAGAAGCTTCAGCATCCAGACCCAGGGACCAAGCATCTGGATCTGTGTTCACTGGGGGAAAAATTCTTCCTCTGAAGATTGGAGTCTTCCAGGTTCCATATTCACAGATATCTGATTGCGTTCTTGGTCATCTAGTGGTTTCTTACTGTCTGAGAAGAGGTCGCTCATGCGCTCTCCTCCTTCCCAGAGGCCGAGCTGTTGCTGGTGAGTCTTTGACAGTGGTCTGTAGCAGTTTAAACAACCTGGTGTCGAGAAACTTCTTAGACAGAAAACATAAAGTACTATTCACCACAGAACATTTATCCTGGCATAAATGCCTCCTCCTTTTCTTCTCTCAGGAAATTTTCTTTCACTATATGTCTTTTATATTAACTTCTGCCTATTCAACACATACATACACATATATACACATACATACACATACATACACACAGGCACATGCATATGTACTCACAAAAAAAATCAAGCAAAAAACTCACTTGATGGCTCTGGGTTATTAATAAAAAATATTGTTGTTCTAGTTTTATTTCTATTAGTGTGATAAAATACCTTGTCAAAAAAGCAACTTAAGGGAAAAAGGTTTGTTTGGCTTACAGTTCCGTGTTACAGTGCAGCATATCAGGACAGTCACAGTGGCAGGAGGCTTGAAGCAGCTACTCACATCCATCCACAGACAAAATTAGAGAAAAGTGATGCGTGCATCCACACGTGCTTGCTGGCTAGCTTTCTCCTCTCTTATATTGTTCAGAACCCGGTGCCTAAAGAACGGTGCCACTCATGATGGGCTGGGTCTTCCTATACCACTTAATAATCACAACAATCAATCCCCTACAGATGTGCCTATAGGCCACCTGATCTAAATAACTTCTCATTAAAACTTTGTTCCTAAGTGATTCTAAGTTATATCAAGCTAATAGCTAAAACTAACCAGCATAATCATTAACTACCTATTGAGTATTATTTCTTAGACTAAGAGACTTACACACACACACACACACACACACACACACAAATTCTCTAAGGATCATTTTTATTTTGTCCCTCTTAATAAAAGAGAAACCATGATTTGCAAATTTGTCAGGTCCAAGTCCAGACTGTTAGACATTTCACGATGCCTTCCTCATTGTAGACACAACTTCACATTGTTCTTTCCCTTGAAAAGTCAAGACACAGAAAGCTGTGGCAAGATGATCTGGTTTTCAATGAGTGACCCCTGAAGTGGAAACAAGAGTTCTTTGGAGAGTCAGTTGTGTTGGATGGTGTTTTGCTGGGGCAAACACGTGAAAGAGTGTTTTCCTGAAGTAGACACAGGTGGAAAAACTAAGGCAGACTCATGAAGGAATGTCTCACTGAAACAGACATAGGAGAGGGGATGTTTCAGTAAAGCAAACATGTGAAGGACAAGTGATGAAGGATTCCTTACTAACAAAACACATGCACTGGTCCACCTTCCATTTCATAGTTGAGCTCTATTGTTGGAACTCCAAGGCCTGGGACTGATTGGATGCACGTGCTGAGGCAAGAGTCATGCAGCAGCAAGGCACGTGGAGGACACGTGATGTTTGGGGGGTGGTTATAAATAGAACTCCATGGAGTGATGGGGACAGAGCCTGGCTTGCTGGTACAGCTAGCTGTGCAATGCTGGTGCGTCTTCAGTAATCTTTGCTTTCCTGAGAGAGGCACAGTTGAGAACTTCTGGTGTTCTTGTTGGTCTCTCTTGCTGACTCAAGCCGACGTTGAGGTCTGGCTGTCTCTGCTAGGTCATGTCACCACTGTTGCTAACCCGACTCTGCTGAACTGGACTGCTGGTGTATCCATAAAGTGTTTGAAAATAGATGGCGCTACCGCTGCTAATCTGTGAACTGAACTGCAGAGTTCCAGACAACAAATGGGAGTTGCTCCAAAGAACCTTTCTACATAGGTCCACTCCCCCCATAGCCTTTCTTTTACTCTACCTCTTGTCAGCGGTGGCCTACAAGGGAGGTTAAAGCGTTTAAGAACCATCATGAAAAATAGAATTTGAAAAAATTAAAGTTACAGATCCCTGTCTCCCCTTCTCTGTCCCCGACCCCTACCCAACCCTTCCTTCCTTCTTCCTCTGATCCTTCCCATCTCAAATTTTTCTCTTACTCATCTCTGGATATGGCTCATGTGTTTGCCTGCACACACATCATCGTGGATGCTCTAGCCCACGAACATTTGGGGCCATGGCTCACAGCCAATTCTTCTGCTCCTCTGCCTCTGTCCAAAACACAAGTAAGAAGATAAACGTATTAGGGGCCATAATCTCTCCCTATAAATCCTCTCATATGGGCTGCTTTCCGAACCTCTTTAGATCCCCAGTATCCTTCAGGGGTTGAGGCTTTGGAATCCCTGTGGGATTGGCTACGATATCACACAGTAACATCCTCAGGGCTGTGGGTCCTCCTGAAGCTCACGTGGGTGAGCCAGGAGCAGCCTGAGGGCCATATTAAGTAAATACTATTCTAAGATGAAACTAGCTCCCTGTCCCCTCATCCTGTGTAAAAAAAAGTCAACTCCAAATGGATCTAAGATCATAATGTAAGGCCTAAAACTCTGAATGTATTAAGGAAAGTAGGGAAATGATTCAAGATACAGGAATGGGCCAAGACTGAATAAGACTTAAATCACTCAGGAAACAGTTGACAAACAGGACCTTGTGAAATTTAAAAAAACAAAACAAAACAAAACAAAACAAAACAAAACAAAAAAACTGCACAGCAAAGTAAATAGCTAATCAAGTGGGGAAGAAGTCTACAAAATGGTAGGGAAATCTTCAGTAGCTATATGTCCAAGATAGGATTGATATGTAGAAGATACAAGGAACTCAAAAATTAAACAGTAAGAAATTGCACAACCCAATCAATAAATGGGCTAATGAAATGGACAGTTTGCAAAAGATAAAACAAAAATAGCCAATAAGCATGTGAAAAAAATGTTCAAGCTTGTTGTCCATCAAAGAAATATAAATTCAATTCAAACTACATTACATCCCAATATGAATCCCTATGAATATTGGCAAGGATGAGGGCAAAATGAAACTGTTATACACTGCTGGCCGGGGAGGGGGGGGGGTGAGCAAGTCCGGTTATTATGAAGTTTCCTATAAATAAATAAATAAATAAACCCAAGCTAGAACCACATGACCCAGTTCCATCACTCCTGGGTCTTCCCCTGAAGGTTGCCAAGACAACACACAGCAGAGACGCTTGCAGAAGTATTCACAACGTCTAAGTTATGGAACCAACCTAAGTATCCAACAGCACAGCAAAGGTAAAGAAACGTGGCCTATATACTCAGAATTTTTCAGCCCCAGAGAAGAACAAAGTTGAATTTACAAGAAAATGGATTCAGGGCTGGTGAGATGGCTCAGCCGGTAAGACTGCTCTTCCGAAGGTGATGAGTTCAAATTCCAGCAACCACATGGTGGCTTACAAGCACCTGTAATGAGATCTGACACCCTCCTCTGGTGCGTCTGAAGTCAGCTACAGCGTACTTATGAAGAATAATAAGAAAACGAATCCTTGGACTGGAGAGACCAACGGGAGCGAGCAGGGCTGTCCAGAGCGAGCGGAGCCAAACGGGGACGGCAGGAGTGAGCAGGGCTGGAGCGAGCGGGGCTGAACGGGGACAGCCAGAGCAAGTGGGGCTGGCCGGAGCAAGTGGAGCCAGCCGGAGCGAGCGGGGTCGAGCGGAGCGAGCGGGGTTGACCGGAACAAGGGAAAAAAAAAAAGAAAATGGATTCAACTGGAGATGATGATATTAAGCACATTAGGCCAGTCTGAAGAAGACAAATATCATATGTTTTCTCTAAGATCTGATTGATTCCTACATTTTACATAAATGTATAAAAATCATCTATGTATATATGACATGGAAGTAGAAGTGAAAAGGGGCTAATGGAAGATGAGGGTGAGAAAGTGGGGGTGCCAAAGCTACTTTGGCAGTGATGTTGGTAGCTGCAGGCACTCAGTTGAAAAAGAGGAAGATGGAAGGCTCCTGGGACACCCCCTACCCAGACCCTAACCCCCTCCCTGAAAAGTAGCAGCCTAAAAAGGAAGCCACCAAAAGAACTCTTTAAGTGTGATAAGGATGCTGGAGAGTTGCTCCCCATAATTGATGGCTTCTGGTTGAGGTGCAGGCAGAAAGGTCTCAGTTTTCTTTAGGGAGTAGGCTGCTGGGAGTTTGACCATGTTCCAGTAAGTCTACAGACAACACAAATTGGACTTGTTTTTTGTTGCTGTTGTTGGGGGCTCACAATGGGGTACAGATATGGAAGGACTAGGAAGTGAGTGTGATTGGGGACTATGATGTGAAATTCTCAAAGAATCAATAAAAGAGAAGAAGCCAACTCTGCCGTCTAAAGAGCTCTGATATCAGCCTTGCTCTTGACTTTAGAGAGCAGCACCTCAAATAGCTAGCTCTTAGTCACAGCCCTGAGTGCCCCCATGGAAAGAGTCACAGACAAGTGGCTGGTTTCAGGACCTGGGAGAGAAATACAGGT
Organism: Mus minutoides; assembly: GCA_902729485.2. Lineage (NCBI taxonomy): Eukaryota > Metazoa > Chordata > Mammalia > Rodentia > Muridae > Mus > Mus minutoides. The sequence continues at coordinate 1,527,798 of LR749817.1, read as the reverse complement.
GAACTCAAAATGCTTCTGAGGACTGAAAAGGAGGAGGGGTGCTCAAAACATGTGTGTGAAGGTGGTTTTTAAAGTCTTCACTGGCCAAATTTGAGGTTCAGAAAGAAAAATTAGGCATCATGAAATACAGCTGTCATTCCAGCACTTAGAAGGATGAAGCAGGAAGACAGAGACCTCCAGACCACCGTGGGCTATACCCTGAAAACCTGTCTCAAGAGGAAAACAAAGGACAGGAAGGTTATGCTAACGTTATAAAACACAAAATATTAACATTTGTAGTATAAAAAAGAGAAATAATGTCACGTTCTGTAAAATGATAATTGGTGAATCCAGATAGACAGCATGGACACAGAGAGTGCTTTCAACCCTGTAGAATTAAAATTATTCTAATTTAAACGTTGAGAAAAGTACAAAGAAATAAATCTTTCTTTTAGTAATATAGCACCCATGGCTCCCAGCACAGATAGTTTTGAGACCACCAAACTATCCATCTTAATGCAGGAAGATGAAAATGATCAAAATCTCTGGGTTCTAGACTTAGGCATGCAGGTACTCTCCTGGAGACTAGAATCTTATAACAATGGACGAAACAATCACATACTGACTATTAAGATTGTAAGGAGGTAGGCTAATATCATCATCAGTACAGACAGTTACAAATTAAGGGGCTGTTCTGTCTCTCCAGTTCCAAATGTCTGATGCCTCTCAGTGTTGACCTGCCTTTCCCCTTTCCTACTAAGATTGCACATGTTACTCAGGAGGGGAAATGAAAAGTTTCCCTACAATTTCCCTACAGGAAAGAAGCCCTCCTCCTTCAGGAGAAAGGACCCGAAAGGATTGTTTGAGCGCCATCTACTGGGAAAATAGTGGTACAGCCCTGCAGCGCCTGTATTGTGCCCCAGCTAGAATAGGACCACCCAAGTATGCTGTACCCCTCCACCTTCACAGAAGACAGTATAATGGCCAGCTCCAGGTAGGCATTCAGGAGACAGACAAATGCATTGCTTCTTCCTCTGCATTTGCTTTGAATGTATGTAGGCGACAAGAACCTGAGAGCGTGAAACTGCTGTCTTCTTAGGTTTGACCTTGTTTCCACAGATGGAGTTCATTCTTCTTGAGGGTTCATTGTAATCTGTAATGGCCAGACTGGGCCTCCATAAGAAATGCTCCATTTGTACTTGCGGCTGTGATGGCGCGTACACTGTGTGGAATGAGGCTTTCAAAACAGGCAGAATGCAATCAGAGCCTCCCATGTGTCCCAGACAGAATCCGATGCAGAGAGGAATCTGGCCCTTCTTCTGTTTGTTTACTTCACAGAATAAACTGCTCCCCAGGTTTGTTTTTACTTCTTCTTGTTTCTAATCTTCCTTTGCTGAATGGCAGGCACTACAATGGAAGAGACCATGTCTGTCTGCTTGTCATTATGCGTCCAGCGCCTGGGGTGAATTCCTTTGAATGGATGTACCATCTGATAAATAATACCACAAACGTCCTACTTAACCTGTCTAGTGGGATCACTATGTTCCCCGGGCCAGCTCTGTTGTCCTGAAGAAAGCCTGACTCTTAGAGTGGTACTGTTGACAACCCAACCAGTCAGACTCTGCAGCCAGCTCTCATACTGAAGCTCAACCCAGCACACAACTGACAGAGACTTTAGGAAAGCCGTGCATGGGATATCTCTGGGTACCTGCTATTCAGACAAACCTGAGGTCCCTCGCTCTACTTCTAGCGTGTCAATGAGTGGTGTCTTGCTCTTTAAGCTCCTATCATAACTTGCTCTTTCCTCCCACCTAGCCACTGAGGTAACATTCCTAACTATGACCTTTGCACACGGCACTGGCTCCACTTCAATGAGCCTTTGATATATTGCTAGAATTACCTGTCAGGTGTCACTTTTCTGGCCTTCTGGGTTAGTTTTTGTCAACTTGACACAAACTAAAGTCAGTTCCCCTAACTTTGCAACAGACAGAGACCACTGCAAAAATCACAGCTAACCAGAATGTAGTTCCAATAGAAAAATTTACAGAATATTTCAGTACCTAAAGCTCAGGAACATTATAGAGGAGGGGGCAGAAAGATCATAAATGCAAGAAGATCTGGGGGGGGCGGTTGTTTGGAAATTGTGTCTCCTAGTAATATCAGAAGCTACTATTAAGTCGCATGCATGACTGCACGAGCTGAGCGAGGATGACATCAGTGAACTGGGTGCCAAACTGGATGAAGAAAGGTCCACAAGGCTCAACCATACACAAGGAACTCTAAGAAATGGAGGAATGCTGGGAATGGAGGAGGTGCTCATCCCCAGGGAAGAGCACAACAATTGGCTGTCCAAAGCCAAATGATCATCCCTGAAAATGTTACATACCAGTAACATTATCCAGACTGAAGAGGTTATATTTAGGGATTAGATGTGTGTGTGTGTGTGTGTGTGTGTGTGTGTGTGTGTGTGTGTGTGTGTGTACATGCTTATAAATCTCATGTGTATGGATATCAGAGGAGCGTGGATGTCATTTCTCACATACTTTCTATCTTTGTTTGCTTGTCTGTCTGTCTGTCCTGTTTGTTTGTTTGTTTGTTTGTGACTATGCTTGGCCTGACACTCACCAAGTTGATTAAGCTAGGCCATCCACAATCTCCGTGATCCACTTGTCTCCAGCTCCCCCAGACCATCATGCCCAGCTCTTTACATACGTGCTAGAGATCAAACTTGTGTCCTCATGCTTGTGTGGTTAACACTTCACTGACTGAGCTGCATTTCCAGAACCCCGTGTTGCTCCTAATCTATCACTGAAAGCAGTTTTGTATTTGGACTTCCTACCATCTTATCAATTATAGGAATATGGAAAACAAGTCAATATATTATTATGCACATGACATTGGGTTTTCACTGTCTCTAAGCAAAGCACTAAATACTTCAGATGCACTTATCACAGTTATTCAGTGCTATAGGATAGATAACGTTCTATAGTTTGTACCCTGATCATTGTTTTCTCCCACCATCGCATAGAATAGCTGCCAAGGTGAAAAGCAGGTTATATCACACAGCTGACCAGCCTGGTTAAAAAAATAAAATCGACAAAGCCCCAAATTAAATTTCCTGGAACCCAGTTAAAGTAGCCCAGAAAATTTAAATCAGCAGTAGAGACCAGCCCTTTAAAATGTGCCCACCTTCTAGAACTGTTATGTTCACTCTGGAATATAAACAAAGCCCTCTCTTCCTCTGGGTTTGGTGGAGTCCTAAAACTACTAGCAGCATCACTATAAACAAAGTCTCTGTAAAGTAGGAATGCCATTCACGGAAGTAAAGCTGATCACCCTGACAGCGTCTGACCCCACTAAGAAACAAACAAAGCAGATTGGCTGAAGTCCCACCACATGGGCCTGGCCATGGATGCAGGCTCTCAGGAGACATCCAAGGCTGGCCATGAGGAGCATCCTGGACTGAGGGAGGTACCAGATTTCCATTCCAAAGCTCTTTCAAAGAGCTTTGAAGCTCAGAGAAGAATAACAATGACTGATCCTCTGAGATCAAGTACTTTCCAGAAGAATTCCCTTCCCAGGTAAAATGGTGTGCTAGCAGTTTATTGTGGTTTCAAGAACTTAACCCAGGAGTTAAGAAATATATCAAAGAAATTCCTATTTTAAATACATTACACAAGACAATAGTGGAGCCTATTTCACTGTCTGCTGATCAAAGCCACTCAAAAGTTGTGTGTGTGTGTGTGTGTGTGTGTGTGTGTGTGTAAGTATTTGGCTCTATTTGAGTGTGTGTGGGGGGGTGTATTTGGCTTTATTTGAGCAAAAGATGAACTTGAGGTCAAGATAAGGAAGATTCTAGAAACACAATCCCAAACACATGTCCACTATCCACCCTGCATAGATGGAAATCTATCTTTGTTTTGATAGTCCTATCTCTAGCCACATGCATTCCAGAACTGAGATTCCAACAAGATAAACATTAATTGTATTCTAAGCTGAAACTTGAATTCGAAACCAAGGCAGAGCTTGTGCATGTGCACAGGGGGTCTACTTACGCATACAGTCTCCTCCGTACCAGCCTGCCCTGCACTCTGCACAGTAGAATCCCTTCACGTAGAAGTCATCCAGAGTTCCGCCCCATGAGCCATTCCGGCAGCTCTTGCAGTTTTCAAAGATGGTACAACCTGAAACATTCCAAACTATTAGTCTACACATTTGCAGATTTTTAATCCTCTCAGGAGGCAAACTGTATGTCTCTCTGCACAGCCCCATCTCTGCCCTGGTATCTAGACCTGGAAAAAAACCAAATGATCAAAATACCAATGATCTTAGGTGAACCTGCTCATACCAAGGAGCAGGAGATTCACCCAGATTCAAGCAAGGAGTGTGGAAGGGTATTTGAACATCGATGATACGTTATGGTTTTGTAGAAAGTAATAAAATTAGTTTGTAGTGAATGATGGAATCCAGCTAGCATTTTACTAGTTTTTGTTCTTTACAAATTTATTTAATGTTTGTTGTATAATAGAAAATTGAGATAAACAAAAGAATTTACTTTTTAAAAATGTTATCTGGAGAATTCTGTTAGCACTCTTTCTTATACCTGGTGGCTAGGAATGAAATCCAGGTTCTGTGTTCAACTCCCAGAACCCAGGTTTTTTTTAAAAAAAAAAGCTATGCATAATGGCATAAATTTGTAATCCCAGTTTTGCAGGGGCATAGATGGGCAAACCCCAAGAATCACTGGCCAGCCAACCTAAACTACTTGGCAAGTTCGAGGCCAGTGAGAGACCAACTGGCCATGTCTGAGGAATGACAATCAATGTTGTCCTCCAGCTTCCACACACATATGAACACATGTGCGCACACACACACACACACACACACACACACCACCTGTATATAAATGCACATACAAAAATTAGTCTTCTGCTGTCTACTATGCATTTTGTGTTAATCATTCATTTACTAATGACAAATGTGTTTCTATACATATGTGTCTATGTCGGGCATTCATATAACAAGAGCACAGCATGAAATCAGCACCAGCCACTGGCTACAGTCTTGCTCTAGGAAGATCATGCAGGCAGAGCACACTGGAGAGAGCTGGGCCATTGTTCACATGTGCTTCATCTCAAAAGCCAGGTCTCCTGAAGAGTTGAGAGAGAGAGTGAGAAAAGGCAGAAATGATTTCTTCCCACTTATCAAAACACAGACCACAGCCCTGCCCTAATGCCCTCACCTGTCAAGATGTGATTAAATTGTATCTGCCTCTTGGTACTGTTTAAAAATACATTAACCTGTCAAAAGTGACATGTAAGTAATAAGTACTTTCAGATCACAAACTATTATTATTCTGCTTTCCCATAATTCCACCTGGCTTATCCTTACCATTGTATATTCCATGCTTAATGCCACCGGCCTTATTGCCATTTTTCTATAGCCGAAGCAAGCAATGGGCTGTATCTTGCTCTGCATTAAATCTTCAGAACCCAGTATAGTACTGAATAAAAATTATCCTAGAGAATGAATGTCTAATGAACTGCTGGAGATGGCCACTGTTTGCTTGGGTTGACAGCATGCTTCTTTGCTTCGTGTGTGTGTGTGTGTGTGTGTGTGTGTGTGTGTGTGTGTGTGTGTGTGTGTTTTCTCCTCTATAGAAGAGTGACTCACAGTTCTTTCTATTCCCTCCTGACTTTGCTTTCCCTCCTACCAGAGAAGTTGAGCTGCTGATATGATTGATGGGGCTAGCCCATCTGGCGCCCCATAACTGAGTCCCTGTGGGCTGCCTGAGCCTTGCAAACACCAATCTCACTCACATGTCACTGAAGAGACAAATGGATTCAGAGACTGCCCTCAACAGCCCTGCTAATGCTGTTCCTTGACCCAGCTACATATTAGGGTCCTTAAGTTCCAGCCACAAAACCTAGCCTAGAGATGAAGATGGGCCAGGCTCAGCAGGAAACACACTAGGAAGCTCACGGGTTGCCAGAGGAGCTATTGCAGATCCTATTTGCTTTTACCTTAGAGTTCAGGGATTGATCAGAGGCCACCACACTGAGCTCATGCAGTGCTTCGGATGAGGTCTGGGGCTTGCACTCAACCAACGGAGCTATATCCACACATCTATCCACAACTAAGACTATCATTTTTCTTTCAAGGCAGAAATGTAAACTGAAGTCAGTCTGCTCCACCTTCCACCTATGAGATTGATGTAAGTCCAGATGACATATTTTGTTACACTGGTTGACAAAACAATACCCGCATATACCCTCATCATGGGTGCTAAAGGAAATCACAAAGAACTAGACAAAAGCTAGAAGACAACATACATGCTTCCCTTTAACCCCTGATCTCATATCTAGGATTCTACCTCAAAGATAAACTGTAAAAATTCTAATTGCTGTGTTTAAGAGCATTCACTGTAGTGTTTTTAGATCAGATATCCCTAATCTGGGAAATTTTAGTTCAAAATAGGAGAGAGAGAGAGAGAGAGAGAGAGAGAGAGAGAGAGAGAGAGAGAGAGAGAGAGAGAGAGAGAGAGAGAGAGGCTGTGTATCATCACAAGTAGAAAATAGTATAGAAAGCCTTATGTGGCAGATAATAGCCAAAACAAAGGTATATTAAAAATACTGCATAAAACTGCCTCAAACTATGGATATAAGTTGTATAAGAAATAAGAAGCGAATTTCACATTTAGCCTTGGGTGCCCCCTTCAAGAATCTCATTGCTTATATATACAACATTCCCTAAACCCTAAAATACTAAATATGCTGGGCTCCAAACACTGTACACAGTAAATATTTAATTTATAATAGCAAAAAGCTGGAAGCAACCCAGTGACAATTAACTATAATAATTCATGAAATGCAGTCACACGTAACTGTAAAAAGAAGTGAAGAAAATGGATCTATCTGATATGAACCATCTCCAGCACACACTGTTAAGAAAAGCAATCCTGTGAGATAGTTAGCAATGTTTGTGCTTTGTTGTCTGTGTGCAAAATGGGGAAAGAAAATAAATGCTTGTGCCTATTCCCTTGCATTTTCAAATACAGAAAACAATTAACCTATCTCGATATTAGATAGGCGGCATAACACCAAAACGGAAGCCACATTCATTGATTTTACAGTATAGCATTTTGATTATACACATCCAGCAGCCTGTATTCTAACGTCAAGGGTAACCATAAAGAATCATAACTGTATGCAGCAGGATTGTTGGTGGTACATCCAATGCTATTGTTATTTTGCACATCTATTTCATGCTGTATGATGAGGCAGATAAGGAATTAATATTAATGGGAAATGGTTTTTCAGCACCAGAGAGAAAAGTCAAAGAAGTAAATACTCTTGTGCTGCTATGGATGGACTTGAGTGTTTTCATGCATTTTTTTTTCTTTAAAAGAAGAGTAGAGAATAGGTAATAAAGGGATGAAAGATAAATAGGTGATAGATAGACTAATAGAGAGACAGATACATGGTAGATAGACCACACCCTTAATCCCAGCACTCAAGAGTCTGAGTTAGAAAGATTTTAAGTTCAAGAACAGTCTGAACTACAGAGGGATCCTGTCTCAAAAGCATCAGGGTCTGGGCTTGTAGCACAAAGGTAACATGCACCCTGGGCTTGATTCCCATCACTGTGTATGCGTGTGTATATGTGAGGGAGGGGCATGCATGTACACTTTCATGCACAAATATCATACAAAGAAATTTAAAATGATTACCTATTAACAATGACAATCCAAAAGCCAGGAATACCCCCACTTCCCAGACTGTGCTCTTAGAACAAGAGTTTCTTGGATAAATGGATGATTACTGATCTAGGGCTGGAAATACCTATGAAATCTGAATGACTTGTTTATGGTAGAAACCCAAGAAGCCTTTTGAAGCTAATGTGATCATCCCAGTAGTCATGTCTGCAGGATAAGGACTAAAGGACATGAAGGGACTCTCAGTGCCCTAAAATGTGCTCATGTAGATGCTAAAGAAGTAATGATTAAAACTGATAAACTACAAAGATAAACAAACTACAGGTTCCCAGTGATAAATGCAGAGACTTGTGGAGTCCCCAATGGCGGCTGCTTGTGCGGCATCAGCTCACTGCTCTGAGGAGTTTCCTTGTCCTTGCTTGCCTTTTTAGGGTAGCAGAATGATTAGTGTGGGAGAGCCCTTCACTCACCAGAGCCAATTACCACTACTAGCACCCCTGAAGGAGGGATTACAGGTGCTGAGTGCGGCCTGTGGATTTTCTTGTCTATCATGTGACTGACCTTATAATAGCTGAGGCTGCCCTGTGTTTACCCAACAGTAAACACATCCCTCCAACTATTTCAAATAGGCGGATTGTGGCTAGTGTCCCTTCATAGAGGAATCTTGGGGCATTGTTCAGTCGTTTCTCTGTAAGCTGTCCTTGCCTATCAGGAAGCTGAGTGCTAAGCGTCTCCTCTGAAATCAAATGTGCAGTTGGACTGAAGTCAATCCTGGTTTCATTTTCAATGCTACTCTCCATTTTTAAATGCAGGGAGAATACAAATGAGAGAAATTCCACCAGCACCGTTTTAATCTTTCATTTGTCAGCCTTCGGAAATCTCACCTGAAGTCTCTGTGTTTCCCATCTGATGTGTCCTAGAGGGCAAGATGAGGCTCCTGGGAGGAGTCAGAATGCAAGGCAATGATCGTTCCAGGGTTTTACACTCCGCACCAGCCATAATGGAAGCATGCTGAGAAACTCAACATCCATCATTCTTGATTTCCACTCTTCCCTCCCTTCACTCTTCTCCTCCAGTCCAATCCCAAATTATGGTAGATCCCACGCCTGGATGATGCTCAGCCCTTCACCTAACTCTATCCACCAGGCTTCTGGTGTTCATTACAGTCCTCATTAATCCCCCCACCCCCATCCTGCTCCCCAACCTGGCTTTCTCCAGTCCTTTTCCCAACTGTAGCTAAAGAGAAATTACTTTTAACCCTCTACCAAAAGATATCCTAAAGCCAGAATCTCATAGCAGGACATTGGAAAAAGCTCTTCCCGACTCCCAGTTCCTTCCTTCAAATTGCTCTCCTTTAATATCTCTTGTCTGTCTCCCTTTCTTCACATCTCACAGCACAAACTTGCTTTTCCTCCCAGGATGAGCTCCTCAAAACCTCATGCTTCCTCTTGAATAGGCCCTTTGCACATTCTGTCAACAACTGAGTTCCTCAAGTCCCCTAGAGCTCTTGAGTCTGCTGCTTCCATCTTCAGTAGACACATCACATCGCCTTGCTTAGTAAGTCTTCATTGATCTCTCCTCTGCCTCACCCCATCCTCATCCCAGTACCTCCCTATCCCAGCACTTACATGGCATCAATCACAGCTACCTGTTTCCTCTCCCCAACCCCAGCAGGCTGTAAGCTCTGGCAGTGTTGGCAATGTGTTGTTAAATAAAATGCCTGGAGAGATGGCTCAATGTCTAGGAATATATACTGTGCTTGCTGAGTCCAGTTCTAACACCTCTGTCAGGCAGCCTGTAACTCTGGCTCTGAGGATGAATGCGACACCCTCCTCTGTGGAAGCATGAACACATATGTGCACACACTGACACATGCATACACACAATCACAAATACTTAATAATCTTAAAAAAAAACCCAAACACCACATTGTCCTCCCTGTGACTGCCTAAGAGCTACTCAATCGACTTGCTAAGTGAATGGATGAGTAGATGAATTCTCAGATTTACAACTTAATCATTAAAAAGAATACTAATGCCTCTGATTCCTTTTCCTGCAATCAGACTTGGCCAAGTTGTGTCAGTCTTAGTAACTATGGAACCACAGCCCTGGATAGCTGCCTACTAGAGTCCAGACACTCAGTCTGTGCCTGTTCATTACCTCAGATAATGTGAAAGCAACTTATGGTGTCCCATCGCACACTCACCTGGGTGAATGAGACAGGAGTCACATTCGTTATCCTCATTCCTACAGCATGGGATGGTGTAACCCACCACTTCCTTCTTTCCTGGGCAGAGGCACTCAATTTGATCATATTCACAACACTCTCTACACATGATGTTCCACTCAGCTCCGGGACAGGCTTCATTAATGACGGTGTACTCTGCAATGGAAAGCAAGCAGGTGAGGCTAGGACCTGGAAGGCATTGGGAAGACGAACAAACACTCCACCATTAAGAAGCAACCTTGCCCTACCAGAGTGTCATCTTTTCTGAATGAGAGGCACTGGTGTGACCTCTTCCCAGGCTAGTATCTCCAAAGTGAGGTGACTACCACAAGGAGTATTCAAAGCCATTCATTGAGATACAGATAAGATGTATTCTGCTTGTCATCTTACTTTTGATCTTTAAAGACTCATGCTTCAGATGCTGTGGATGTGGCATCTTGGGAGAGTACTTACCTAGCTAATATGCATGAAGCTATGGTTCTGATCTTTAGTCCCACATGAACTGAGAGTGGTGGTGCACGCTTGTAATCTCTAGTGTTTGGGATGTGAAAGCAGGAGGGTAATGAGTTCTGGTCTATCCTTGGACTATATAGCAAGCTCTAGGCCAGTCTGAACTATAGGAAAGCTTTTCACATACATACATACATACATACATACATACATACATACATACATACACACACACACACATACAGTTTTTAAAATGCTTCACGGAATACAAGTAGACAAGAAGTAGGATGCCTTCATAATCAATTAACCAATATAGATTCCTTGCATTCTATATTTGTTTGTTTTAGCTGTGCCGGGGATTGAAACCAAAGCACTCATCACCAACTACTGCCTCTCATTTCTACTTTTCTTGAGATAGGGCTGGTCACTCTTCCTAGCTGCATGCATAGCTCACTGCATCTCACCAAGAAAAACTCAACTTCAGGGCTCCATAGAGGTCTCTGTAGGGTTCCAGCAATGGGGCCCATCAGAAAAACCCAGAAATCACTTTCTAGAAGAAGCCATTCAAATGCAAGGCTTGTGACCAAGTAAAGACTATGTCATTGCTTCCAAACTTGACTCTTCAGTGTTGTGCCATGCCTCATTCATAGTATCTTCAAAGATAAAACCAACAGAGAAGTCAAAAGTACCTTCATTAGTATGTTTAGGAGAATGTCAAGGGTGAACTCATTAGCCCAACTTAATACAACCAAGAATTCTTTCCCAAGAGAAAAGATGTTTGTGGGTAGGATTTTTTTCCTCTCTTTCTTTTCTTTTTTTTTCCATTTCCTTTTTATAAATGCAAAAACATACCTTAAGTAAAAAAAGAAACCCATCTGGTGAAATCTATAAGAGGAATCAGCTGGAGGCTGCACAGAGAAACTAGAGCTAAAAAACAGCCTTGCCGTATTTGGTCTTCTTGTTTTTCTTTTTTTCCCCTCACTTTCTATTTCTAAAATTGTTGCATAAGAACATGAAAGCAGAAGTGGGTCAGGTATTTGTGGAAGAAGTGTATCTGTCTGGGCAAGGTCCCATGAAGCCTTCCCTAGAAACTCTCTGCAGGGATCCCAGCATGCACCATGCTTAGCATCTGTGAAGGCTTCAAGACCTTTGAATATTGTAGTTCACCTCTCTGTTTCCCTCCCTCACATTTGTAAATTCCAACACGAAGTTGGTCACTATTAATTTACCAAATAGATCCATGAAAAAAAATCACATCTACTTTCAGGTTCAGGTTAAAAGAAGATTCTAGAACCATGCAAAAGAACTTTCTGAATATTATGGGACACTTCACTAAATTGGGTTTAGTGTTATGAAAGTTTAGCTTAAGATATGGGATACTTTATTAAATTGGGTTTAGCATTATGAAAGTTTAGTTAAGAAACACTAGCTTTCTTTCATCATTTTGTACAAATACCATTGAACCAGCAATTATTTTTTGCCTTGGTATTAGATTGGCATGAGGTTTTGTTTTTGGTATGCTCTGTGCTCAGCTGTGTCTCTGTGCTGTTAGCCCAACTTCTGAAATCTATATGAGAAAGAAAGAAGATGACACACATGGGCAAAACACATGATTCCAAATTCAGTAGTGAATTATTATTGTTATTATTATTATTATTATTATTATTATTATTATTATTATTATTGTCATTGTTATTATTACATTTATTATTTGATAATTTCATACAATATATTTTTATCATATTATTTCATGTCCCCCAATTCCTCCACCTCTCTACCCTCCCAGTTTCATGTTCTTTCTCTGTCTTTAAGAAAAAGCCACTAAAAATCATGGCATCCAATGTGTCTTGGCCAATTACTCCTGAGCACAGGGCCTGTCCTGGAGTGTGGTTGATTTTCCCAGTGTCATTCCATTGGAGATAAATGGTTTTCACTTTCCCAGCAGCTATCAGTTGTATAGCTTCTTGGCTAGGGGTGAGACCTTGAACCCACTTCCCTTTCATCCCGCTGGAATTTTGTCTGGCTTAACCTTATGCAGGTCTTAAGTATGATGTAACAGACTCTGTGAGCTCATATGTACGCCTGCCCTGTTGAGGAGCTGGTGTCTGGAAATGGTATTTTTCTTAAAAGCATTTACCACCTCTGGCGCTTACAACCTTTGTGCCCTTTCTTGCTCAAGGAACATAGGGGCATGATAAAGGCACATTATTCAGGTCTGAGCACTCCAAAGTCTCATTCTCCATACACTGTCCAGTTGTGGGTCTCTGTTAATTTACCATCTACTGCAAGAAGCAACTTCTCTGATGAAGGCTGAACAATGCACTGATCTGTGAGGATAGCAATATATCCTTGAGTCATTTTGGTATAAATACTATTTGATATAAATATTTTTATATAATTTTTATCTATAGAATATAACTTTCCTTTGGAACAAGAAAATTTACAAAAGACTGATAATGCTTTTCTTTTAGCAAGATACTATATATAATCACTTGCACTTAGAATAATATGGTAGTAAATAGTGAATATTAATGTTTTATCTGTGCCTTAGTCATTTATCAACAATAAAACTTTTAAACTATTATTGGCCACTTGATGGGATATAAGTGATTAGCAGGAAACAATCAAGAAATAGGAAGACCTCACAGCTCCTCAAAGATTTATAAAACAAATTCTTTGAAACATCCTTACATCACCACAAATCTTTCACCTTCTAAGCTAAATATACTCTCTGAGTATGAATCTATTTTTCCAACATCTGTTTTAAGGCTATAACAGTGTGACAATTTGTTGACTAATTTGATTCTCTGTACAACAAATGTCTTTGTATTCTTAATACAATAAATTACATCTTCCATAAAATTGGTTGATTACAGGTAAACACAAGGCAGAGGCTTAAAAAAATAAATGGTATACAGAGATGAATAATAGCTTCTCTGTCTCAGTAATTTAACACAAGTAACATTAAGAAAAAAATCTTTTTCAGAACATAAAATTTTTAAATTTACAAAAATGGCATTGAAATAGCAATGTAAATTATTCCAATGATTTTGTGACATTAGTCACATGAAATAGATGCATACTTTTGAGAACTCCCATCTAATTTATAGATCTTCCTTCATAACACAGACATTAAATCATAAATTTTACTCCAAGCCACAGGAAGAGAAATGCACCCACAGCAAGTTTCAGTTAATTAACATCACTCTTAGACTTGCTGAGGCCTATCCTCTTTTGCTTAGGAACTTGAAAAATGGCCACCAATTTTGTCAATATACAAAGATGAAAATTGCCTAGATATAAAAATATTTTTACAATTGAAATGCATACAAAGTGCTAAGCACTTTGTAGACCAGGCTTGCCTCGAACTCAGAAATCTGCCTGCCTCTGCCTCCCGAGTGCTGGGATTAAAGGCATGCGCCACCACGCCTGGCTGATGGTGGGGGGGGGGGTGTTTTTTCGAGACAGGGTTTCTCTGTGTAGCCCTGGCTATCCTGGAACTCAACTCTGTAGATCAGGCTGGCCTCGAACTCAGAAATCCGCCTGCCTCTGCCTCCCAAGTGCTGGGATTAAAGGCGTGCGCCACCATGCCTGGCTCTTTCTGTTTTCATTACCGCCAGCCCTCTTTATCTACGGGTTCACCATTCCCAGATTCAAACACCTTCCAGTCAAAATTTCTAATTACAAAGAAACTATATTAAACATTTATATAGACTTTTTAAAAAATAGGTTTTGTTGTGTTCTATTGAGGGTGTCATTTTTACACTCCTTTTTCCAGTAAATGATCTTGAATTCTGTAATTTAGATCGGGAATGCTAGGGTTTGATGAAGCCAGGGACAGTCAGGCTGCCTGGTACGTTTATCCTTTTGTCTTTTCAAGTGATGTCCTATTAAACAAAAGCAAAGGGGGGAAAATCTAATAAAAAGAAATAAAATTATTACCTAAACACACTAACAACTGCTTATATGGTGATAAGCTTTAGTGGGTCTGATTAGCTAGAAATGCTATAAAGTTTACAGGAGAGTGTGCTCAGTGCTACACAAAGACTGTAACTGTGCATGAGAGACTTGATCAGACATGGACTTTGCAGAACCACAGGGGTCCTTGAACCAGTCTCCATGGATACAATGTCAGGGTGGCTGTCCTAGTTTATTCAACTAGGAACTGCAGCTAGCTCAGTCACAGCAGCCAGCCAGGCTCATAGGCAGTGGAGAGGAGCAAGCCTTGACTGAAGCTCACCAGTCTCTAGAACTAGCATCCCTCATTATTCAAATCCACAGGGTCCAGCTTGGAGCTCTGAGCCGGGAGAGTCAGCTTCACTGTGCTGGATGCTATCAATGCTGGGGCATGCTCTTCCCCATGGGGAAGTTCCTAAAACAGTCTTCCTTCAATACTGCTCCTGCCTTGCCAGACAGCATGGTGTTTGTTTGTTTGTTTGTTTGTTTACTTTCTGAACGGTATTGTGCTTCCAAGGTGTAGACTCATGTCTTAACATTCTCCATCTCTCCACCCTAGAGCATCCTCTCCACCCAAGTTTCCAAAAACTTCTAGATCCTGATAACTCCTTGAGGCGGGTCACTACACAGTGACTCATTTGCAAGTTTATAAAATTAATTTCTGAGACTTTGTATTTCGACATGGAAGGCTAAATAAGGTTTGTCCTATTTTGGTAGCTGCTGCATCCTATTCTCCAAACAGCAAAGTGGTTCATTTCCAGCCTGGATGCCCCCATTTTATCCAAGAATTAATTCCCTGAAGTAATTTCACCAGCATGTCTTTACTTCTGTGAGCAAGCCCAGCTCTGCCCTGCTAGCCTGTTCTATTAATAGAGCCATCTTGGTCACAGAGAATGACCCCAGAGGAATCTGGCAGAAGGGATTTTGCAGACACAACTCATTTAAGGATCCTGGGATGGGAGAAGGGTGCTGGATTGTCAGGGTGTGAGCAGCATAACCATAACAAGGATGTAGGAAATACAACAAAGGGGGAGAGTCTGAAAAGGAGAGGCACTAATAGAGCTTACAGGAGCGTCTTTGAAAATAGAGGAGGGGGCTGTGTGACAAGTGGGAGGAAGGATTTCTAGAAACTAGAAAGGAGAACGCAATGGACCTAACATGCTGCTTTTGCCTAAGATTCATTTCAGATTTAGCTGACTTCCAAAAGTAGAAAGTGATCAGTGTGGGATATTCGAAGTTACTAAGTAAGTAGTCATCTGTTGGCAAATCAATAAGGAATTAATTCACTGGATCCGCTCAGAGACAGACTAACCCATAGCAAGTCACATGACCACCCTGCGGCTCATTTCCCCACTAGGCTCAGTACCAAAAGCATGATGGGTGAATTGGTGGATTAACTCTATCATTCAACAAGCAATCATTGAGTGTCAGATATGTCCCAGGAAGAAGGCTAACTGCTGAATAAGACAGAGAGCAATACATCCCATTCCTGACCTCAAGGAGATCACAGTTTAATAGGGGAGTAGTAGATGTTGTTCAGATGACCCCACAGGATTGTAAACTGTCAAAGGAGACACTTGTGAAAATAAATAGTCATGAAAGATCCTTCCAATAAAATGGGCTGGGTGATTTAAATAAAACCATAGAAAGAAACTGATCTATTTGTAAAGATGAAACCATTTCCAGGCACATAAGACATGACAGAGGCCACTGTTTAAAGGCCTTTTTCTCATGGTCTAAGTCTGTGGCCCTTCTTCTCTCAGCTTGAAAGATACAGCAATGTGGTCTCTGAAACAGACTAGTACAAAATAAGCAGATAGCAGATGGCTCATCAGTTAAGAGCACTTGCTACTCTTGCATAGGACATGAATTAGGTTCCTAACACCCATGTTGAAGGACTCACAATCACCTGTGACTCTAGCTCCAGGAGATCCAGTGCCTCGCTCAGCTTCTACACACATATGCACATGTCCCTGTGTGCAAACATGTGCTCGTGTGTGTGTGTGTGTGTGTGTGTGTGTGTGTGTGTGTGTGTGCGTGCGCGTGTGCACAGGAAAAAACCCACATACTTGAAAACAAAAGAAATCATAAACAAGTATGTAAACAGACGAAACATGTTATGGTGGCCTGAGCTGACCAGATAAGGAGGTCGGAAGGTGTAAGACTCAGACAAGGGCAGTGTCTTTGGGACTTTTCTCTGTCTGTTAGAATTACATTTGTGGGAAGAGTACACGGACAACTGAACTTCAGTTGCTCAAATCTAAGGAGTTTCAGGATGATGATAAGGGCCAGTTTCCGAACCTAAGACCAACAGAAACAACAAGAGCAGAAGATATTTGGGGTGATTTCTCTATATCCTAAGAGCATTAGTGTTTCCATAGCTTTGAAAGCACTTCTGTATTCTTAGGCAATGTCTTCACGGTGTATTTTCTTTTCAGTCAGAATCATTTACTGGAAGTCCTTAGTTACCTTATTTATGGAAGCACAGAGAAACACCAAGAACCTTTTCTAGGAAATTCATTCTAAGAAGCAAAAAAATTCCAGGGCTAGCAGAAGCCAAACAAGCTGCTACTAATGGGGAGACAAGCTCCAGGGACCAGGCCAACTTTACTTTGTGTCTTCCCCATATTTAAAAATAATCTTCTCAAAGCTGCAGGTATGTTTATGTGGTGCTTGGGGTGTGCATGCATGGTGCATACACATAAGTGTGTGGGTGTGAGGGTTCATGCCATGGAAGCCAGAGGAAAATATCAGGTATCTTGATCTACCGCTCACCATCTTATTGCCTTGAGACAGAGGCTCTCACTAGAACAGAAGCTTGCTATTTTGTCTAGGCTGACTGGCCAGAAAGCTCTAGGGATGCCTTCTCTCTCTGCCTTCCTTGGTGCTGGGGTGAGAAGCATGCATACCCATGCCTGGCTTTATCCATTCATATTGAGGATTAAAACTCTGGTCCTTGTGCTCGCCTCTGCTTCTGGGTTCTCTGCATGTGAATTCATTACCTACTTTTTCATTGGGTAAAATAATTTTTCATTATAAAATACTTTAAACTTATTATTATTATTATTATTATTATTATTATTATTATTATTATTATTATATTTAATCATTTTTACACTCCAGTCATTATCTTCCTTCTGGTCCTCCATCTGTCTCTTCATCATCCCATTCTTCCTCTCCCCCAAGCCCCTCTCTCCAAGAGAATGTCCCCACCCCCCTATTCTCACCCCACCTGACCTCCCCACTCCCTGGGGCCTCAAGTCTCTCTTGAGGGCTAGGTTCATTGTCTCTCACTGAGGCAGACCAAGAAGTCCTCTGCTGTATATGTGTCCAGGGCCTCAGATCAGCTCATGTATGTTGCCTGGTTAGTGTCTCAGTGTCTGAGAAATCTCAGGGGTCCAGGTTAATTGAGACTGCTAGTCTTCCTATAGGGTTACCCTCCTCCTCTCCTTCTTCCTGCTTTTCCCTAATTCAACCCAGGGAACCCTGGCTTCTCTCCATTGGTTTGGTGTGATTATCTGCATCTGACTCTTTCACCTGCTTGTTGGGCCTCTTGGAGGGCAGCCATGCTAGGCTCCTGTCTGTATGCACACCATAGCATACTGTCACTATTACTAATCCAAAATGGTTTTTAAGATTTCATTTTTAGAGCCATTTTAAGATCATAATAAGATTCTAAAGCAGTTGTAGAGAGTGGCCATCCATGCCTGCATGTAGTCCCTCACTGAGAACATTCCCCTTGTAACAATCCACTAATTATCACCCAGTCTGTTTTTTATATTTGGTTCACTTCCTGTGGTGTACACATCTCACCTTCTCTTTCCCTGAAAAAAAATAGTACATGTTTCAGTACAAAAGAAATATGAGGGGGATATCTGCGAAAGCTTTGAGAATTGAAGAAAATCATGAATAAAACTTAATATTCAGAAATAGCCTCAACATTTTGGTGACCATCTCTCCTGTCACACTTTCACAGGACACACCTATGTCCATATATCAGTACTAACCTTGTGTAACTGCAGAGTCCTCTGACCTCTCAAAATTGATGACAGGCTGTGTTTCAGAAACTTCTTTATTTCTACCCTAAGGTCTTTCTTTCTTTTGACAAAGAAAATTCAATGGTCATTAGAAATTGCTGCATAATTATCCTATATGCACAAGATTTCTTCTATGCCCCCTTAAAAAAAATGAGAGTTAACCAATACCAGGAGTCACTTAACGCTTTAGGTCTGACTTATTAAGAGAATGCCAAAGCAACCTAGACAAGGCTGCCCAGTCAACCCAGCATCCACATCCATGAATACGGAGAAACAAATGAGCGAGACAGGAAAGACAGCTGGATGCTGTCATCATTGTCACCATTGCTATTCTGCATTCACTTCCGCTGTCCTGGAATGTCCTAGCAGTTTGTTTTAGAGTTATCTGTCCCTGGCTAGATACAGAAACAATTCCTTCAGCAGATTGTACTTACATATGCAGAGAGGCAGAGGGGAATTATGTCCCATTAGTAGAACCTTAAAACAGAAAGTTTTCAACACTGGACATGATGGCCATTGAGGTTGGTCTGAAGACTGGGGACTCTGAGTGAAAACAAGAATCTTTCTGTCCCATACTCTGTTGAGGCCGGGCGTGGTGGCACACACCTTTAATCCCAGCACTCGGGAGGCAGAGGCAGGCGGATTTCTGAGTTCGAGGCCAGCCTGGACTACAAAGTGAGTTCCAGGACAGCCAAGGCTACACAGAGAAACCCTGTCTCAAAAAAAAAAAAAAAGTACCACATCGTTTGTTACAACACAGGTGTTGGTCAGGACCACTCCAGAAGGTGTCAAGGAAAGCCACTGCTACCTCCTGCATGCTAGCACCTCCATGAGCTGCTTCCTAGCTCTCAGAGGTTGCTTCTGAGTCTACCAAAGCCTCCATAGCCATCCCATCTAGTCTCGTGTGATTAAAACTTCTGAGATTTCTTCCTTAAACCCTATTTCATTTATGTCTTCTAAGACAAAATGGAAGGAAAGGTGCAGGAAGCAGGGAGACACACAGTTAAGCTGCTGGAACCCCTCCCTCACCACTGCTCACCACACCTCTCCACAGCTGCCTGGCTGCCCGTACTGCTTCTTCACACTACACAACCCTCCTCCCTGCTGGAAGGTCTGGTTAACAGCTGGAGCCAGGGCAGAAGAATAGGACTCTAGGTCCCATTGACAGAACGTTTCCTGGCCTTGGGTGACTCCATCACTTCTTTGGAGACTTGAGCCTTCTCTTTCCCAGCAGTCCCCAGTCCTAGCTTGATGAATCTCACATTCAGTGACTCAGGCTTCCTCTCTCACACCTCCCCTTCCTATAGACAGATAATGACAGCTACAAAGCCAAGTCCTTCATCACCTCACTGTGCATACCATGAAGCATGAATTCTTTAGAAATCCAATATTTGGAGTTGCGTATCCTTGGGAAGGGAAGGGGAGTGAGAATTAAGTTCATCACTTGCTTTTCTTCTTCTTTCCTCTTCACTTTATTGACACACAGCTCCATGTGGCAGCTCTGCTTCAATCCCCGTTTAAGTCACACCACACATCCTGGCTGGCTCTCAGTCCATGAAACTCACCAGCTCATAGGTCCAGTCCACAGAACCACCATTTAAAGTGAGTGTTGTTTGCTTCATTTAACAGGTAAGGAAACAGACAGTAAATAGATGTTTCGTGGTGTACATCTTTTAGGCAGACAGATCAGAACCCCACTCTTAGTGTCTTACCAATATGGTAAATTGGTTCCCCAGAGTCTCAACCTCTGACTTTACCCTTTAAGAAGAAAGCAAAGAGTTAGGGAGATAAATCAGTAGATTGAGTGCTTGACATACAACTGTGAGGCTCAGAGTTCTAATCCTCAGCCCCCACATGGCAGCACATCTGCAATCCCTACCCTTGGAAGGCAGAGACGGGGATCCCTAGGGTGCAATCCCTACCCTTGGAAGGCAGAGGCGGGGGATCCCTAGGGTGCAATCCCTACCCTTGGAAGGCAGAGGCGGGGGATCCCTAGGGTGCAATCCCTACCCTTGGAAGGCAGAGGCGGGGGTCCCTAGGGCAAGGTGACTGGTTAGATTATCCAAATCAATAAGTTCCAGGGTCAAAAAAAAGAAACTCTACCTCAGTAAATAAAATCTCCATCGATCAGGAGTGATCAAGGAAGACTCCGGAAGTCAACTTCTGGACGAAACACATACTCATACATATGTAGCCATACACAGGCAGACATATACAGAAACACATACTCATACATATGTAGCCATACACACGCAGACATATACAGAAACACATACTCATACATATGTAGCCATACACACGCAGACATATACAGAAACACATACTCATACATATGTAGCCATACACACGCAGACATATACAGAAACACATACTCATACATATGTAGCCATACACAGGCAGACATATACAGAAACGCATACTCATACATATGTAGCCATACACACGCAGACATATACAGAAGCATGCACACCACTCACACATAAACACAAACATGAATCAAAATAAATTTTAAGAAGAAAGCATCAGCATTATTGGTGAACATAGAAACAGTTGAGACTCAGAGGGCCAAATTTTACTCCTGGCTCCATCTGTTAGAATGTGCCTTTGGGTGTGTCATCCACTGTCTTATGTCTCAGTTCCCTCCTCCGTGCAGTGTGGGTATTGATAGTACTTCATGGCTGGGAGAGAGAACCCAGAGGACTCAGGAAACGCTCTGCGTATTATCTGCAGGATAAAGGTCAGCAACTATGCTCTGGATCACAGCAGTAAGTGGTTCACACAAGCGAGCTCTGCTTCAAATAACGAGCAAGCTCAGTGAAGGTACGGTTATACTCTGATGGCGCTATAAATGATGGGTGTGTACCCCATCTAAGATGATAGCACCATTTAGAGCTGACCCAGTTTTAAGTCACTCACCTATTAACTCATTTAGCCCTCACAACAATCCACTCGTATGAATGGCACTGCAGTTGAAGGTGATGGTGACCCTGTCAGACTCTAGAAGAAACACCCCATCTTATAGATGTGAGCCTGGAGTCACACAAGTAGTCAATATCAGAGATAGAGTTCAAATGCAGGTAGGCTGTTTCTAGAGTCAGAGTGCTTAACCAGTATGCTGGTCTGGCCCACAGACATTACTCCTAATTCTGAATGGCAGCAACAGCCTTAACATATATTGGAGCTTGTTCTGAGCTGGGCACATACTGCTTATGTGCATATGTGCATACTGCTTCCCTTGTGTTTCCACATGTTAATTCATTCTCAGTGACATAATGAGCTCACATTTTATGGATGAAGAAATTGAGACAACAAAAGGTCAAGTACCTTGGCCAAAGGTACAGAGTATTTAGCAGAGCTGAGACCCTGTCTGTGTGCATCAGACAGCACTCTTCTCATCTACACCAGCACCTGTGCTGAAAACCCTTGGATGTCTGGATCCCAACTGAGACCCATTCTATTAGCATCACTAGAGATAGAATCTAGATTTATGCCTTTCAGACCAAACAAACCCTCCTTTTGTAACTGCATCTCTATCATGCTGCTTCAACCAGCATCCTTCCAGTCCACGAGAAGTTAGACTTATATGGGGTCTCCCCTCCCACTTGCCTAAAAATCCAGGATGATGTCCCTGACTCCTTAACAAAGAGAACCTTGAGGGGACCCTACACTCTAGACCCCCACATCCATTGAGTCTGTTCTTCTTTTGTGCTGATAGACAACCATAGGCAGTATATCTTACCACAGTGCTAAGGGCCATTCAGGGGGGATGAAAAATGGCTTTAGAACTCATGGATTGCTGCCCACTGGTAACCACAGCTACATGGGTGAGCCTCGGTGTGGCACAGCCCCGAGGACCACGTGTCCTGAGGACTTTATATGCTGTTGCAGAGTCCTGCTCTGCCTGCTACCTCACATCCCTCTTCATTGAATTGTAAGAAATTGAATTCTTATAATTGAATAAGAATTGTATGAAAACTCCAGAGAGGCTTCCAGCCCCTCACGGGGCAGTATCCCTGGCATTCACAGTAACAATGCTTGATCCCCTTCAGGCATGGCTGCTGCAGCAGATTAACGAGTGACTCTATCACCACCCTAGAGAAGAACTTAGAGATGGAGATTGTCAGCAATGACCACCACCCTTAGAAAACATTTGGGAAAATAAAGTTGTTAGTGAAGCTAGATTGAGATGTTTTTACTACTGGCTGTGATGTATAAAGTCTTAGGAAACACTTTGAAGTTCAGAAAGGTGCACTGTTATTAGTTAAGCTAGGGACTGTTTATGATCAGGGAACAAGAATAATGGCAGCACTGGCTGACATGACTCTCGCTGAGGCTGAGCTGGTGATGATTGATTTCTTATTCCCATTTTGCCCTCAGCTTCCTGATATGATTTAGTAAGAATTGCTAATGAATAGATATGCATTTTGAGAGTGTAAAGTAGATGTGACTGGTTTTTATATAAAAGTTTAGATTTGTGATTCTTTTAAGATTTTTACTAGATTACTTTTAAAGATAAATAATTAAATAATCACTTCTTTCCTTGTAACCATAAATTGTTGCCTGCTGGTAAGAGAAACTGGCTGAGAAAACTCCCTTGCTTGCTTACACATTGTTAATCCATAACTAGTTGCTGAGTTATGAATGTATGTGGATTTTGAGGAACGATTTATTTTCTTTACCTGTACTATGTAATGTTTTTTATTGTATTAGGGAACAAACTGGTTTTTTCATAATCGTTTACTAGAAGAAAACTAAAACATAATCACACAGCCTGGAAGATTTTGCTGGGAATATAAGCAATGGAAGAAAGAATAAAGCGTGGAGGGCTGGGGCATTGTCCTTCCATCCATCAACTATGTGTATGTATGTGTGTGTATAAGGTTTGTGTGCATGGGATCTGGAACATTGTTCCTTCTACCCATGTCCATGTATATATAAAGCTTGTCGGGGTCTGTGCTGGAGCTTGTGTGTATTTATGTATGTTTATGCAAAATGCTTACACCCTGCTTGCTGGAGCTTTGCTCTAACCATTCTATGTGTGAATGTGTATACGTCTGTCTGTAGTTATGTATGTATTTATGTATGTATGCATGCATGTATGTATGTATGCATGTACACATTTGTGTATATAAAATTATTGGACTCTGCCTTTTGTTTTATCTACTCAGTGTATGTGTATATATGTGTGTGTGCAGTGTGTGTTTGTGTGTGTGAGTGTATGTGTGTGCAAATTTTCTTCCTTTCCCTTCTCTAACTGCTTCTTCAGCCCCTGTAAGTATCTGGATCCACCTGTGTCAGCTGCTCTCAAGACTCCTTCACCAGCTGCCTGCCTCAATTTACCCTCCTGTACCAAAGCTGGTCTTTGGCACCATAGCCTTTCTCCAAAGCCACAAAGGTGTCATTGCACTCAAAGGTGGCAATAACTATAAAGGACTTTGGAAGAAGAATTGCATAATTTTCAGACCTTGCCATTCATATCTGTGTAATTTTTCTCTTTTGAATAATATCTCTGTTTAAATCACAGAGAAGAAAGAGTGTGGGGAGCAGTGTGTCCTCCACAAGTCCACACATCCACAGCATTGCAAGGAATTTCCTCAAGTTTCTCTGAACCACTCTTGGTTCTTCCCACCTGCCTTTAGGTCTTCTCTCTCTTCTAACACTTCCTGTCTAAGTCTGATTTTTTTTTTTGTTCCTGTAATAAAACACACAACACTGGATAATTTATAGACTTTAGCTTTATTTAGCTCATGTTTCTGGACACTGGGAAGTCAAAGACCATATGACTGGGAATTTCCCAGCTTCTGATGAGGGTCTCCTTTCTATATAACATGTTAGAGGGCTTCATACACTGAGACAGTGCAAGCAAGCTAGAGGAAACTCCCTTATATATAACAAATTCACTGTCTCCAAAACCCAAAGGCTAAGCCATCCATTAATAGACCCCATCACCTTCCAAAGGTCCCATTCCTATTTAACATATGAACTTGGGGTTAACTTCTCTACATATAAAACTGGGACACATATACAAACCATAGTGTCCCTCATTCATGTAGCTTTTAATAAGGCATATATCACATCCTGCTGCTTCTCTTTAAACATGGAAATTCCTCATACACAGCCAAGGAGAACTCAAAAGCTACAATCTTGGAGAAACCCCTCAGTTGCCTTTATCCTCAACAACTGTGGTCAGAAAACCTTGATAGCACACTTCTGGGATATTTTGAATTTGAGAATATAAGATGAACAGATTTTTTCCTTTTTATTAACATTGGTTACAGGGAGAAAATATTGAAGGCTAGAGAGATTGCTTAGTTGTTAAGAGCACTGTCTGTTCCTATAGAGTACCATTTCCAGCACCCATTTACATACATCTATAACTCCACCTCCAGGGAATCTGAGACTTGGGACCTCTATGGGCTTTTCTACTCAAGTGCACACACCCATACTCAGACATACAGCTACACATAATTAAAAGTAATAAAAAGAAATCTTAAAACCAATTGAATAATGCACTCAAATGCACTGGCAATAAAATACACTAAGATTTATATCAGCTGAAGAATCCAAATGGCCTTGTTAAAGAGGATGAAATTTAAAGTGTGCCTTTAACATTCAATTTGGATTTCTCTAGACCTAGGTATGTTGGTCTTTCACAGACTTCAATCAGACATTTTCAACCCATAGTCCAGCCCAACACAAAAACATAAATGTACTTAAGCATTATGTTTTGTTTTGTTTTTTTAGTAACTATACTGAACTAGTTTTTGAGGTGAAGTTTATATATCATAACAATGTGCTGCAATATCAAAAGGTTGAACATGCCTTGAATCATGTCATTACCAAGAGCTCACAGAGTTAGGGTTGCAGATCCATAGCCAAATTTCATCACTGACAGTGGAAGCCAGATGCTTCTTGTTCTATAGAAAGCTGGCTAGTAATAAATGTAACGTGCAGGGTGACAAGAAACTGAGATGGTTTGAAATTGCAATGGTGTGTCCCATCAGTCCTTACCCCTGGGTTCCTGACAACTCAGGCAGTCTCACTCTTGCTATAGTAATTTCTCTCCACTCTGCAAAGTAGAACAAGATGAAGGGAACCTTTCACTGTGGTTGTCTGGCTACTCTGCAGTGGAGAATCAGCAGCAGCATCTCCCTTCAGACTATAAAGGAACCTCAGTGTTAGCACTGCAACATAACTGTCCCAGAATCACTTCTGCTAAACACTGTCTTAGGAGTCCCTGCAAAATCCTGCCATTTGGCCCTATTTCAAAAAGACCCGAGTATGAAAAACATTTAGGCTGGGGAATGAATGCATGGATGACAAAATCAAAGGAAGAGAACAGTTTTGAAAGATAAATATATGTTGAGTCTTTGGGAAATTTTCTTTTCTGACAGGGGCACAGATGAATAGAATGGAGCTAAGGATTGAAAGTGAGCTGTGCTCATACTCTATATAAGTTCCATGCTCTATAGATGAAGAAACCTGTGATTGCTGCACCTCTGTTCTCCATTGTGAAATTTATACTTCCGAGGCAAATGAGACTGGACAGGACAAAGGGCCGTGAAACGACCGTTCTCTAGACTCAGTACAATTGTCGCTGTCATTAACACGCACAGCTCTGGCTACACACACTGAGTTCTCACAAAACCAGTCCTGCCAACAATCAATTAAGGATGGCCTCGTAAGTCTATTGGCTGTCAAGAGATTCTGAGAGGGGGAAAATCACTCTCTTTAGCTGTTTACCCTCTGCTGAATTTACCAGGCTCTGGTGGATAATTCAAATCTGTGGTCACACAGATGGCCCTGGTTAATCACGGGTCACAAAATAAAACACATTTACATGAGCATGAGAGGGAGACTTGTGGAGAGGAAGATGAAATGTTAGGGAGGTGGGGAGTGAGAAGGGTCAGTATGTATGGCATACATGATTATTTTTAAAAGAAAGTAGTTGGAGGAGAACTTTAATCTCCTGAATATTTCCCATCTACCAGGAAATGTGCTAACTACTTTAAATTGTTTCATTTAAGATTTTTTTAGCCAGCTTAGACTGTGGCCATCATTATCCTTAGAAGATTAGAAGGGAATATGGTCACTCTCTTAGTTAGAGTATTACTGCTGTGAATAGCATTACCATGGCACCTTTTGTAACAACATTTAATTGGGACTGGCTTACAGGTTCAGTCCATTATCATCAAGGCGGGAGCATGGCAAAGCCCAGGCAGGCATGGAGCAGGAGCTGAGAGTTCAACATCTTGTTCGAAGCCAAACATAGAGGACTGGCTTCCAGGCAGCTAGTATCAGGGTCTTAAAGTCCATTCCCACAATGACACACCTACTCCAACAAGGCCATACCTCCTAATAGTGCCACTCCCTGGGACAAGCATATTCAAACTACCACAGAAAGGTAAAAAAAAATAGGGAAATAGATGACAGATCTGAGATTTGATCCTAGCTTGTGTTTTACTTCATAGCACAATATATATATATATATATATATATATATATATATATATATATATATATATATATATCTTATCCATGAATATATAAACATCCAAATCTATACTTGTATTCTTCTGTGTATATGTATAAATAAATATGATATACTCATACCAAGACATCTACATTAAAGATGAACCTCATATACATGGTGAGTGGGAGCTGACTCCTTATTGAGAAGATCATGTGCTCCTGAGTCCGCTCAGACAAGATGCCTTTTATGAGAACAGCTGCTTTTGTTCCTCACCCACGGCTACTGTTGTCACTGCATCTGAAACAAGTCTGGGCGGAGAGAGGAGGCAGGCAATGTGAGGACCAAGAGGGAAAGCACGTTGCATGACAACAAGAACAATATTTTGTAAAGGGAGAAAGGAAGGTCGCAGAAATAACAAACAAAGGCTCAATGAACAACTGAGATGCACGTACTTTCTCCGTGAAATATGTCCCGAGTGCAAATAGTCACACTACTTCTGGACTGTACAAATCAGTCATTGTGTGTCAACTAGTCTAGAAGTGATAAGGAAATGACTTGAGACTGGGGACGAGAAGAATAGGGGCAGATCTTGTGGTGGTGGCCAGTGTAGACCTTGGACCCAGTTTGGACTCCCCAAAATTCAAAAGTTGCTCGATGTTTCCTGTTGTTCCTAAAGAGGAGATGCATCTAGTTGGGAAGGCAAGTCACAAGGTTTCTCAGTCCTCAGGACTATCACATCACTGTGAGTTTTTATTAATCAGATTCGCACCCCAGAGTGCCCAACAACCCCAGGCCAATCACGTTGCTTAAAACAACTTGAATGCCATGCGGCTTAATGCTAGCCAGATTTTCTTACAGTACCATAGATGCATCATCGTCTGTAGCAATCTTCCAACATCTTGGCAAGTTCTAGTAGCAACAACATCAGATTCTGCCCATACTTTTTTTTAAAGTACATAAGGAAGCCCATACTTGTTTGGACTTTAAAATGCCCCCTTTGCTCTTTCTTCTGTAGTGGTAACATATTCTTTAATATCCTTTTGATGAGAGACTAAAAATTTTACAACTATACTCTATGGAACACTAACTCTACCCAGGAGTATGAGATAATATGTCAAAGAAGGCTCTGTGGCCAAACAACTTTGTGCTATACTAATGATGGCTTCCTTTGTTGCTGAACTCTGCAAATCTATAAAATACTTTGTATAAAATTAATCTCTATATATCCTGACTTATTTTATCATAGCCTCTTGGAGTCTCTCTTTTGTTATTAAACATCAACCTGGTCTTGCAATTTGTGAATCTCACTTTGCGAGGGAATTGCTAGTGTGAACCTGAAATTCTCTCAACACATTACAAATGTCTTAAAGAAAAGGACTTTGTCTTACTTATCATGGTATCCCAGCACCTAGAAACATTCTCGGTGCCTGATGGGTTCTTGCTAAATATTGCTGAACAGATACATGAATATGAACGTAAGAGGCAGGAGTAATACCTCAAGTGAAGGCTATTTGTGACAAAGACAAATGCTAGACTCTTCTCTTGCTATAATTCCATCTTTATTGTGGAGTCTGGTGATCCATCACAGTCACCAATCTGGACATTTTTGTCTATTGAAGTTTGTGTCGCATTTCTATAAGGCTTGTGACACTTAGTAATATTTTCTGACACATGAGCCAAGGGAGCCAAGCCTTCCCAGAAGAGATTCTAGGCACCATTTGCAAAAGAACAGTACACAGCCTAGTGGCAGAAAGCCAGGCCAAGAAGACCTGATCACAGATACTTTGCTGACAGCTACATCTTCCCTTAAACTCAGGTAAGACAAGGGTATGTTGGAAATATGAGGACAGAGATCCCAGCCATAATCTAAGCTCAGGTGCCAAGTTCTAGGACACCTAAGACATTCCATTGCTTTTATTTTTACCTCTGGAAGAGGGATCTGGTGGTCAAGGGGGAGGGGGTGGTCACTGGTCACCTTTAGTGAAATCTTTTGAAGTATTGAGAAGGGAGAGTGGGCTTGAAAATGCCAGCCAGTATTTTAGTTTCTCAGAGTCTTGAAACAGTTGGATCAATTGAAGTAGACTGGCCTGATATGCTTCTCTCCACTCAGGGATTTTGCATTTAAGGGGCTGAGTTTTTTGTTCTTTTGGTTTTTTGGTTTTGTTTTTTGGTTTTTTTTTTGTTTTTGGTTTTTGTTGTTGTCATTGTTGCTGTTTTGTTTTGTTTTTCAAACCAACATTCGGGGTATAAAGGCAATCACTGAATCTCCCTGTGAGCTGAAGTTGGCTGGATAAGTCCCTCGCTCCATTTTGGCAACAGCGGTAGTCCATGGTTTTCCGATCACAAAACCAGCTGACCAGACGTCTACTTATGTAGACACTTGCTGCCAAACCACTAACCCAGCCCTCTGAGACAGCCAGAACCTCAGTGAGGGCAGCGATGAGAACAACAAGCCTGCAGGGTTAAAGCTGAGTTCTCTGTTTTCTCCACATCTGCCTCCCACAGAGGTGAGGAGATGACCTCATTAAAGCAAGTATTCTGCTCCCAAGGCTGAAGGGTGATAGAAATAGGTGTCTTCATTCTATGTGGCAGAACCCCACAGTGTCTGGCAGGCACTGGGTTCTCCAGGTTAAAATGACTCGGGTAAAGGACATCCTGGTATTTATGGAAAAAGAGCTCCTGCAATACCCATCAACTATGTTATGCCACAATAAGAAAAGAAAAGAAGCTCACAGACCTGCTCCACCTATCCCATGGCTTACAAGTGTTCACCCGATGATCCTGATGGAATAAACCCATAAGAAAACAGGAAAACAGTGCCAGGGCCACACTTGAAATCTGTTTTATGCTCAGTCCTCTTCCCCTGCAAACGCACACATGATTCAGATTATAAAGACTGACCACGGGACAAAGCCATGTCCCCGTGTCCAATCAGAATGGGATCCACAACACTGGACAGCCCCGCCCCCCCAAGACTGGCTGGATTTTCAGTCTGTTTAGCAGCTGTGTGCTCTACAGAATGGCTGCTCTCAGGATCCACATGTCTCCACTGAAGCGGATTTCTCTGTTTTCTCTAACATTCCCCTCCCACAGAGGTGAGCAGATGACCTCATTTGGGCCAGGCTGAGAACTTGTAGCCTCAAAGGGATAGTCAGACATCAGGGTCTTCCATCATTTAGTCCAGTTGGACTTTCTGCCTCGGTAGTACTGTCCTGAACTACTACAGTACACACCTTACGCAGATACACTATCTGAATTCAAGACAGATATTCAACAGTCAGTCTGGGCAAGGATGGCAACTTTGCTTAAGTTCCTCCACGTGTGAACTTTCCAATTTCTTCTTATGTTTGATGCAAGGACTGAGAAAAAAACATAGAAAGTGTGTGCTCATTATAAACTTGGTCAGTTGTTTAAGTAACCAAACTTAGAATGAAATCCCTCGAGTGCAGTACAATATGATAGAAGCCCCTTCAGAGTTGCTCCCATCTTTTGTATTTCAACAACAGTGAAGAATTTGATGTGGAACCCCTACTTATTGTATTCTCAACCTACAGGAGCTAAGTCTATCTCACAAGTCACTGCCACCTGGGAAAAGGAAAGGAGTGGAATAGGGTCTCGACCAGCTTTAATTTTCTACCTTTCTTTTTTTTATTAGATATTTTATTTACATTTCAAATGTTATCTCCTTTCCTAGTTTCCCTCCGAAAATCCCCTATCCCCTCCTCCCTCCCCCTGCTCCTCAACACACCCACTCATGCTTCCTGGCCCTGACATTCCCCTATACTGGGGCATAGAACCTTCATAGGACTAAGGGCCTCTCTTCCCGTTGATGACCGACCAGGCTATCCTCTGCTACATATACAGCTAGAGCCATGAGTCCCACCATGTGTTTTCTTTGATTGGTCCCAGGGTCCCAGGGAGCTCTGGAGATACTGGTTAGTTCATATTGTTGTTCCTCCTATGGAACTGTAAACCCCTTCAGCTTCTTGGGTACTTTCTCTATCTAGCTCCTTCACTGGGGGCCCTGTGCTTCATCCAATGGATGGCTGTGAGGATCCACTTCTGTATTTGTCAGGCACTGGCAGAGCCTCTCAGGAGACATCTTTATCAGGCTCCTATTCTCTACTTTCTTGAGAGCTGCTGTTTACAGATATGAGGCTTAGCTTGTCATACTTTAAAAAAAAAATACTTCTTTTTCCCTGTTATAAACTTGTAGCTTTGGCTCAGATCTAATGCTGACTGACAAACAGAATTCCTTAAACTGGGACCAAGCTTGGGTCTGGTGGGCTTTTCATCACCAATCCGGTAACTTCTGGTGCTCCAGCTAGCCTCTGATTACTTTGGAATTTGGGAACTGGAATATGAAACATCTTACTTCCATTGAAAACATAAGAGAAGAGGAGGCTGAGTATTTGTAACTATAAAGTAGCCATGGAGTGAGGCTGACAGTCTCTTCCCCATGTTGAGGAAGAGATCACAACCTTCCTCATTTAACACAGAAATGGCACTTTCCCAATATGTACACACTCTAGTCAGTTGCAGTGTCTAGAGCTGGCCTAGGGAGAGACAGGTAGATAATCTTTCTTTTGTATCAGGAATCATCTGTCCCCTAATGGGGCAGATGGAAATAGTTTTCTAACTTAAGGCCAGTCATAAGTCCCTTAGACACCATGGTCTCTGCCAATTCTGTCTCTCCAGTGTAGCATAGATGTAGGCAAGATCGAGTCAAACTCATAATCTATGCCAGGGACATTAAAAGGCCTCCCCAAGACTTCTGAGTATTTATAAGGACCCTACATGTTCTGTAACACTCCCACTTCTGATATTCTATGCTCCAAAATACTTCATCCATAGCTCATGACCTAGCCTCACTTTCAGTTTCCACCACAAACTCATGCATAAGGGGCATTCATGAGAGATGAATACTGTACCAAAGTGTAAGGAAGTCACACAGAGAAGCAAGACCAGGTCCTATAAAACATGTGGGTTTGTTGTACTTCATCCTGCCTGCTTGCTGGGGGGATGGGGATGGCTAGCACCTCCAGGGTGCTGCTGGCAGGAAGCAGGGCAAGGTCTGAAACACGGTCCACAGTGGTTCCAGGTCTCCTCTCTGGGTACCTAGGTGCCACTGGTGTACAGCTGGGAGAGGGAGGTCTGGAACCAGGGATCCAAGGTCTACCTTTCCCCTCGCATGGTGCCCGCACAGGCAGAGCCCAGGACAAGAGGAATCCAGTCTGATTGAGAGCGAGGGCTGAGTGTCTCAGAGGGACTTGAGGGGAGAAGGCCTTCCTGAGAGTCTTAGGCACTTCGATGAAGCCCTATCCCAGCCGCTATCCTTAATGTAGCAGCTCTCTGAGATGATCCTTGCTTGTTTTTATTGGTTTATTTGATAGCAAATGTGAATGCATACACTTTATTCAGGAAAAACCAGGGATTAAATCCCTTTTGCAGGAAGGGATTCCCAGGAAGGGAAACTCATTGGCTGAAGGCTTGGAGTTAACTAGATACCTCATTAGCATGGAGAAGAACTCCAGGTGTTATGCTATGTGACTCAGTGCCCATGGTCCTCAGTGGGCTGTCTTGGTTACACTTTCCAGAGAAGGTACACAGACAGATAGGGAGAGGCCCCACTCCTACTGCTCTCAGATTTCTGAGAATCCTGGAGTCTGAGCTCATTCAACCTTGCCAGTTCTTACTTCTGTCTGGTAATACAGTCCTACATGCCCGACATGGGTTGAGACATAGCTAAGGGTTATGCGTATACAGAGCAGGTGCTTTAAAAACTCCTGTTAGCCAACCAGTAACTCCTTAGTAGTTTTATACATCTGACTAATTGCATGATTTTTCTTCTCCCTGCCTGTCCTTCTGCCCCTCTCTCTTCAAGAATGTAAATCAGAAACTTAAGTGCTGGTAGCCAGTATCAAACATAAGAAGTTGGGATATGCCAACTGCAGAGAGGAGCCAGTATCCCTCAATGTTCAAACATCCCACTAGATACCTCAGACAAGTGACCTCTGGGTGATCAATTTGCCCTCCTTGGATCTGTGGCCTCCCTCAGTACCTTAGTTACCCAAGATAAGCAGTACCCACCGAACAAGAATGGCAAGGGAGATCTTCTGTTTTGTGTGCCTTAACCCTTGCCAGAGTTAGATGTGCTAGATAGAATGCTACAAGGTAATGTGATCCTGGAAACTATGTAGGCAAGGCTTACCTAAGGCCCTGCTAATTTGCGTCTGTAGATATTTATTTATTTATCTATTTATTTATTTATTTATTTATTTCTTTATTTCTTTATCTATCTATGTATTTATTTAAAAGGAGGTCTTGTGATGTAGCCTAGGCTAGCCTCAAACTTGCAGTCCTCCTTCATAGTGCTAGTATTATAGGCACAAGCCACTGGCCATGTCCTGAAAGTATTTTTTTTAATTGTAGCAAAAAGTATATTACTATTTTTAATAACTCATTAACTGATCTCTCTCTCTCTGTCTGTCTCTCTCTCTCTCTCTCATACACACACACACACACACACACACACACACACACACACACACACACACACTCATAGCTCCCTGTCATCGATATTGTTGATGTCGCACGGTCATGGTTGATATCAAAATCTTTTCATCATATCAAACCATAACTCTGTATTCATAAGACACTAACTTCCAATCACTTCCTGTAGGCTCTGGCAACAGACATCTTAATTTCCATGTTAATGAATTTTACTGTGGCTCATTGTGGTGGTTTGAGTGACAATGGCTTCTAAAGGCTCATACATTTGAATATTTGGTCCCCACTTGGTAGAACTGTTTCCAGAAAGAAAAGAGGTGTGGCCTTGTTGGAGGAGGAGGTGCGTCACTAGGGGAAGGCTCTGAGTTTACAAAAGACTAGCACCATTCCCAGTTTTCTCTCTCTGCCTACTACTCCTGGTTCAAGATGTGAGCTCTCAGCTGCTGCTCCAGCCACTGACCTCCACACCCTCGCTCTGCCGTCACAATCTCTAACCCTTTGGAACTGTAAACTCATCTAAACTACTTCTGTTAGTTGCCTTGCTTGTGTTATTTCATCACACCAATAGAAAAGTAACCAAGACAATCAAACAGAATCAGACAATGTTTTCCCTCTTTATGAGCGGGTCTCAAGTCTAATTAGAGAGTGTTTGGTTGCCACCAATGTATGTGTGCCACTACTGCACCTTTAGGGTTATTGTACCATTCTCATCACTGTGGTTCACAGGTGTTATAGCTGGTAGGACTACTGGCTGGGGCCCTCCTTTGGAAGCTTGCATGGTGCCTCACAGTACCATCTGAGAGCTAGCCCTCAGGAAGGAGGCTTTCAGCTCAGATTCAGCTCAGGGGGCTCCAGGTTCTGTGTCTGAAGTGCATCCACCATGAAGCTATTTTCCTGTTGGGATACTAGGCATCCTCAGAATAGATATTAGGGGAACTCCCTCTTCATGCTCCTCACACAACTCCATCCTGGCCAAAAGACCAACTTTCATAGCTCTCCTTGGAATGTGTTAATGGATCCGTTATAAGGAACCTCTAATTTATTTCGGGCCACACCTTCTCCCATGCTTATTCTCCACATTCCTGGTCTCAGCTGGCTGCTCCTGCTCGCTGAATGTCTGTGCTTCCAATTATCTTCCCTAGTTGGTCTGTGTTCATTCCTTACAAGCTAACGTCTGTTGGAAGCGACACTTGTGAACTGATCCGTGTTAAGATTTCATTTCCCCAGAGCCCCATATTTTCAGTGAGGTTTTCCTCTTAGGCAGAGTCCCGCTGGCAGGGCTGCTGCAGTCTGGTGGAGTCAGAGGAGTTGGGTTTCCCCTCACATGCTGTTTATGTTAGGTTTATCACTTGGCCCCATGTTTAGATTCTCCTCCTCCAATGTGAATCACATGTCCATGAACAACAACTTCCCGGACCAACCCACGTGGTGTTTACATACCAGATACTCTTTTTAGAAAAGTAATTAAAGGAAATGCCCTTCCCAGCTTTCCTTGACAGGCCCAGGGAGTGGACTTGTTCCCTGAAGGAAGAAATATTTTCCTTCTCCATTCTGCTTTCTGCCCTGAGCTCCACAATGGATAATCATGCTAAATACATAAAGCTGGTATTTGGTTCAGTCAGCAGCTTGGCTGACAGCTCACCTCACACCCTCCTCTGAGCTTTTCCATAGCAAAAGGTAAAAGAGATTCTTAGGTCAACAATAAATGAGCTTTTCAGCCCCTGGGCAAGTTGAGCTGTTTCTTTACTTGTGTAGAGTGACGCTGTCTCACTTACCACAGCACAGAAGCTAAGCAGGGGAGAGAGCTCATACCAACCTGGGGGTCTGGAACACTGCACCCTGAAACTGAGAGGAAGCAGGATCTTCTAGAGTGGATGTGGACCACCCAGCACACCCTAGAGATTTGAATCCAAAGGGAGCATTTGCATTCAAGTAAGGATGAATCTTAATGCCAAGTCCTCAAGTCATCCCTTTGGGATTATAAACCCTCCTCAAAAGGATCCTCCTTCCTTCTTCATCCATTATCTAGGTTGCACAAGATGTCAGTGAGGTTAAGTTTGGATGAGATAAGCTAACCATCTTCAGGCAAGCTCTGTGCCCCTGAAATATATAGCCAGCCCCAAACACTCCTACCATTGGGACAGTAAATCATTAAGGGAGATTTAGCTGAACACACGCAGGCTCCTGTACACGGAAATTATTAGCCAAACATGGGAAGGGAAGTCTCATGTTTCTAGACTCTCCATGTTGATACAAAGAGATGCCTCTGAAGGCTGCGGTCTCTCTTTCTGTAGCAGGGCAGTGTATGCGACAACACTCCACTTCCATGTCTTTCTTGGGCACTTGCCACCCACCTGCTAGAGCCAAGACCCCTCCTTTTGTAGGAAGCACAGGGTACTGCTAGCCAGCACAGAAAGGCTACAGGAGGGGATTGCCTTCTCCTAAGCAAAGTCACCCCTCCCAGCAAATCTCAGCTGTGCTCATCTGGGAGGTTACCTTCTCTGCTCTCACCTCTCCCGCTCCACGCCTCACACCTGTAGCCTCTAGCCTCACCTCCTTGCACCCCAAGGAGTCTGCAGGGCATCTTAATCCTCTTCACGCTTCATTTCCCTCACATCTCACCCTTGCCGCCACCCAAGACAGACAGACAGACGCAGACAGAAGTCCCTGCTCTCTGCCTACTAAGATCCTCTTTTGAAACCTGTCACTCCCTGGCTTTGGCTCTGCGCAAGAGGATGCCTAAAGTCCTGTCATGTCCCAACCTCTCTTGTGCCTGTAGGAGCCCATCCCCTTGGAACTGTGGGTGACAAATACAGGACATGTGGAAAACAAAGGAACCAGGACTCTTTGAAAACAAACGCTGCACACCCAGAAACATACTGCCCATTTCCTCTAAGCTTCCCCTTAATAATGTGGGCTATTTTCTGAGCGAGCAGAGCTCCTGTACTGGGGGTCTGCTTTGAAGAGTTCCCACCTTAAGGCTTTATCAAGCAGGGTTCATTGGAGAAACGCCCACCCAATCCCTGTTCTTCAACCCTGCGGGACTACTTTCCTAGGAAACTTTGACATTGCAAATCAGAGCCAGTAACTCACAGGGAATGGACTTCCCAGGAGAATGTGGTACTTTAAAAAAATGATAGGTAGATAGGTAGATGGATAGATAGATAGATAGATAGATAGATAGATAGATAGATAGATAGACAGACAGACAGACAGCACAGGAGCTCTCTTCTTTAGTTTAGACATAGTTTAGTCCCACAATTAGGAATATCATCCTGTTCTTAAGGCGAACAACAGGAGAATCCAGCTCCTAGCCAGAAACCACAGATTATCACTGAACAACCCCAACCTGTCCAGCTCCCCATCAGACCCCGCAAGAGGGCTCCCAGTCACTAACAGTACCTCTTGGCAACGATGAAATGAGAAGTAGCTGCAGGAACGCCAGCCCCAACTGCACCCATCGGTCCAGCTCCATCGTTCCCGTTGCTTTGCCGGTGCCGAGTGACTGGAGGGATGCCTAGGCGAGAACCGGGCAGCCGGCTTTGCTCTTGCCGGGACCTCCCCAAGCTCCAGCTGAAACAGAGCTCGGGTTTCAGCCCGCCGGGCTCTCCCACCCTCAGCTAGGGGAACCACCTTCGGCCAGAGCGACGTCAGCCCAAAGCTCTCCTCTTAACCCTTGCGAGGCCCGGGGAGTCGTGACCACGCCTGGGAGGCCGGTGCACAGCGACCTGGGGGGGGGGGGGGACAAGCGGGATACCAGAGCCCGCTCCGTCTCGCTGGACTTCAGTGGTCAACCTTTGGTGATAGTGAAGAAAGAGATGTGTGGCAGGCAGCACCTGGCTGGGAACAGAAGTAGGAATGGCTGCGGGACCTCTCAGAGGAGGCTAGGGAGGATGCTCATTCAAACATCCCGCACCTGAGCTAGAAAGCTGAGAGGAGAAAGGATTAGAGGCTGGGCTAGGAGGCACTGGGATGGGAGGCTGAGAGGTCAGGATGCTACTAGAACCTGAGATGAGAGGCTTATAGAAGAGGCTGAGAAAGATGGCATGGAAGGCTGGAATGGGGGGCAGGTATTGGCTGTGGTCCCCTAAATCAGCCAGGCAGAGCCAGATTAGAAGAGTGGCCTGGGGCCCAGCGGAATGACAGAGCTGTTTACTGTTCAAGCGCTCGGACTAGAGTTTATTCCTTGAAATCCATAGAAGGAGATACTCCTAAAAATTACCGACTCCCCACCTCCATATGAGGCCAACTAGGCCCTCCCCCAACAGGGGATGGGAGGATAGAGGAAACCCACCTGCACCCCCCTCTCAATACTCTTCTACCTCCAAGCACTTTCTTTCCTCTTCTTTTCTTTTCCGAGCACCTGCGGTTGAGAAAAGCTGCCCTTTGCACACACAGGCTACTGGTAAATCATGATCGGAGTTCATGATGGTGGGGAGTTCAGCAGCACAAGATACTCCCCAAGAGCATACAGGCAGGACCCTAGTGTCTCTTTCCCACAAACAGGGAAAAGGAGCCCTTGAGAGTCTAAGGTCACACAAGCGAGGGGCACAGCTGAGGTCTGAGCCTATGACTCTAAGACCCACAGACTGTAGTCCTAACCACTATGCTGTACAGCTTCAAAGGTGATACATAAGTTTTACCATTATAGTCAAGATATACAATCGGTAGCGTTTTCTATAAATTCTGGAATCAGAAAGATTCAGATTTTAAGTCACTTGCATAAGATCATTGAGCTGGGAATTGCAAAGCATGATATACTAGAGTCTAATTTTGACCTGGGGCTCTGGGATGTGCCAATATTAGTTTGTGGTGTTAGATTAAAACTCAAAGTTATGAGGCATGGATGATTCTTCAGGGCTAGTGAGAAAAGTAATATCTCCATCCATGGAGGAGAATAATGAGAACTTTCTAGAAGGTAGGTTGAACCTGACCAGTGCCCTTGAGAAACAATGCATATATATGAATTAGTCTCTAAATTGTACTTATTCGTTTTGCTCAAAGTATGTATGGCAAAGTTAACCAACAAAATGCACTTTAAATGGTTTAGGTAGATGATGGATGGATGGATGGATGGATGGATGGATGGATGGATGGATGGCGCACACAGTTAAGTGAAATATGACAGATACATGGTGAACTGATGAATGAATGAGAGAGAGAGAGAGGGAGAAGGAGAGAGATGATAGATAGATGCACATATATAAATAGAGTGATGGTAAGTAATTGAAATAAAGAGAGAGAGAACCCATTAAAGAGGATTGTGTGGAGTTTGGCAATGAGCAAGAACATAATGTGAGTGTGACAGGGTTTCTAAATTTTATCCTCTAGTATTTGGGGTGCCTTGATGATTTTGAAAAGCAAAATCCCAAGAAGAACATCATCCTAGACTACTCATGAAGGCCTGAAGCAAAGAGAAAACCATGGAATTGGAAGGGACAAGATGATATAGACAATTTGAGGAAGGTTAACACCAGCTCTCAGGAACAGTTTGGAAAGACGGGAACCATGACACAGGGCTCTGCTTTCACACTCAGTGAGGTATGGTTGGTCACTGGAGGCCAGGGCTACTGAGCATGGCAGACCCTCCATCCGTGGAGGGGAATGGGTAGGAGCAGTTGAGGAGAATGGGAGAACTCAGCATTCAACGATCTTTGTCCAAGTCCCTGCTTCACTTTCTAGCTACATGACATTGAGTGAGCTAACCAACTCTTTCAGCTTGTCTTCAGTGTACAGTAGACATAGTGATCAAGCCTGTTTTAGAAACTCTTGGAAAGATAGAATGAGATTATTCATGCAAAGATACTGCATGGCTAGCACACAAGGCTAATGTAATATAAATAAACATTAGGTATGTCCTGAGACTGACCTTTAGAAAACTCAGTTTTGAGCATTCTCCCTCGTTGTCAACTTCTCCAAACAGGAGACATTTGTATAAGCAAGCATCAAGAATGGCATTGAAGCCAGTTGGTGGTGGCACAGACCTTTAATCTCAGCACTCAGGAGGCAGGCAGATCTCTTGAGTTGAAGTCATCCTGATCTACAGAGCAAGTTCTAGGACATCCAAGGCTGCACAGAGAAACCCTGTCTTGGAAAACAAAACAAAATAGAATGGTATTAAAGAGAATAAAAATGGCATAAAATATGATATCTGGAAGAGTGCAAGGCAACTAGGGAAAAAGTTTGCTCTGTTGTTGGTAGTAGCGATGCATCAGAGGTAGCTCCATTTCTAAATACCTGTGTATATTAAGGCTTCTCAAGTCCACTAATAGCGAGCTGACAGGACCATCTCTTTCTTCACTGACTCCATCCCCGAAACCTCTGCCCCAGTACCCAGCAGCCTAGTCCCTCCAGTAGCTGGACCTCAGATATGTTGGGCTCTGGGTAACAAACCCAAAGAGCTGTAGAACATGTCACCCAAGCCTGCCTCTGTGGCAAAACGACTGAGCTAAAAGAACATGTCACCCAAGCCCGCCTCTGTGGCAAAACGACTGAGCTAAAAGAACATGAGAAGAACCTATTGTGAGAACTCTGCGGCCCCTTCCATTTGAAAACACTCCTCTTATAAAGGAGTGCCCATTTCCTGTCTACATGAGGAAGGGCACAAGTTAGTTAATATAACTCTTATGAGCTTAGAGGAGTTGATATACAAACCCTACTGCCTGGTGCTTGTCTCCCCATAGCTCCCTTATATATTTATGCCTTCTCACAGTTGTGCCCCTGAAAACTCATCGTCCTAGCCTGGCCAGTTCTCCACAAATGAATTGCTCACTATGATACTCTATAAGCATAAGGTGTAGGGGTGCTCTCTCCTAAGACAGCTCCAGGAGGACCTCCCTGGTTTATTGGCTAGCCAGTCTTGTCTAATGGGTGAGCTCCTGGTCACTGAGGGATTCTACCTCAAAGGAGATGGACAGAATTCCTGAGAAGGATAGCCAAAGCTGTCCTCCAACCTCTATATACAAATACACATGCATGTATGCACATTGTACTTACATGAGCACACGAATACATACAAGCATGCACACACATGTATACTCCCAAGTATATGGATCATGGATATATTTGATTTTCTTTTTACTAATCTGTTTCCCCCTCATTTATAAACCTGATTGGGTACATCTTAAAGAAGTTTCTGATAGCAGGTCTTTTGCTTCTCCAGGGCTAAGAACTGAAAACACAGCCCCTTCTGTCTGGAATGCCCACAGAGCTTTGCATGCTAGTTTGAGCCACTAATTTGAGTTTTCTGGTTTCATTGGACAAGGGAACTCTGTAAAGAAAATACTCTGAAATAAACTCCTCTGCTGTATACAGAAGTGTGAGCATTTGTGTGGATGATGGAAATCAGTGATCATCAGATCATGTTCTGTTGAGCTTCACAGGAGCTGCAGGGCTGGGAGAGGACCAGTGAGGCTGTGGTGATGAGATCAGAAAGGCCGTAGTTTATCCAAGGCCGTGCAGCTCTGGGGAAATCCCCATTTTCCTATATGAATATAGCTGCCTGTGCTCCCATTAACAACAGTACCATTTTTAGAGTAGCTAGTGTTCAGTCCTGTTCTAAATCAGGTCTTCTAAACAGAGGATGCTCATGGAAAAAGGGGACTTTGGAGGAGCTCTGAAAGTCTCAAAATACAAGGACTTTTCCCACCATTTTTTTTTTGAAGGAAGAAAAAGTCATAGCCGTCTTCCAAGGCTCACCTAGAAACTTTCATGAACATTGATCTTGGTGGGATTTTACTTTTTAAATTTTTGACTAAATATTATTTTTAGATTTAGGGAAAATAGTTCTGTACATCTAAGCAATTGTTGAGTCCAGGCTCTAAACAACAAGATATTTTCAAGAACTGTACCCTTGGGCTGGTGAGATGGCTCAGCGGGTAAGAGCACCAGACTGCTCTTCCGAAGGTGATAAGTTCAAATCCCAGCAACCACATGGTGGCTCACAACCATCCGTAACAAGATCTGGCTCCCTCTTCTGGAGTGTCTGAGGACAGCTACAGTGTACTTACATATAATAAAATAAAATAAATCTTAAAAAAAAAAGAACTGTACCCCAACTTTAAGAAAAAGTATTCTTGGGGATGTAATGATAGGTCAGGGATTCAGAGTATTTGTTGCTATTGCAAAGGATCTGAGTTCTGATCCAGTATCCACATAGGGAGTCTCACAAGTACGGTAGTCCCAGATCCAGAGGATCCAATACCCTCTCCTCTATAAGCACCTATAGACACATGGCATGTACATACACACACAAATGCACATAGATAAATATAAAATCTTAAAGAAAATAATATTCTTGATTTAGCACTTGCTCTGGGTCATGTTCCTGGTATTGACTATACTGAATGAACCCTTGTGAACTAGGAACTTATGGTGGTCTTACTTTCCCTCCATTTGTTAAGTGAGAAAAATAACAGTAATATCTCCTATAGGACTGGAACAAAGAGCTCAGACAGCACCTAAAATCGAATATTTACTTGTTGTTATAGTAGTGACATCCAAGATCTTTTTCTTAAAGTTTCTGCAGTCATATTTTTACGTGTGTGTGTGTGTGTGTGTGTGTGTGTGTGTGTGTGTGTGTGTGTGTGTGTGTGTGTATGTGTGTGTGTGTGTGTGTGTGTAAGTCAGAGGGTCAGAGGATAACTTCTGGGAGTTGGTTCTCTTTCACCACGTGGGATCTGAGGACCAAACTGGAGTTCTCATTCTTGGCAGCGAGTGCCTTTACACACCAAGCCATCTTGCCCACCAGACATCAATGGTTCCTATGCAATGCTTCAGAGAGGAATAAATCCCAAGTATGAAAAATGCAGAGTGATCTGCCAGGAAATAGGAATGTCAGTCAAGGTGAAAAGTTGTCTCCTGCCCAGTGTGGTTGCACATACCTTTAATCCCAGGAGACAGATACAGAAGGATCTCTGTGAATTCAAGGCTAGCTTGGTCTACATAGTGAGTTCCTGGACAGTCAGAGCTGCATAGTGAGACTCTGTCTCAAGGGGGGGGGGGGGAAGAAAAGGAAAAAAGACCCAAGTATTATCTCCATATTACCAACACTCAGAATTCAACAATGAGC
Organism: Mus minutoides; assembly: GCA_902729485.2. Lineage (NCBI taxonomy): Eukaryota > Metazoa > Chordata > Mammalia > Rodentia > Muridae > Mus > Mus minutoides. The sequence goes on along the minus strand of LR749817.1, from coordinate 1,485,381 downwards.
TATGGTGGTAGATGGCGTCAAGTCACCCATAATACTAAGTTGTACAAGAAAGGATGGGACACACAGCATATAGACAGTCTTTGTGAATGGCAACATNGGGGTGAGACACTCTGACTTCTAGTAATTAAGCTTGGCTTTCATCAGCATCACAAACACCACGTTCAAGTCAACAGAGACAAGAGAAAAAGGAAGCACTGTGGAAAGGAAAGGACCTTCCTCTGGAGCCTGCTAGGCACCACCCCACCCCCCATGGAAGCCTCCAGACTTAATGAATCCCTGCTGTTCTCCTATATAGCAAACAGTCCTGTTTCTGCCTCCAGCTCTGGCTCAGCTCCACTCCCTTCCCGCTGGGAGTCGGGCAAGGAGAAGGTGCCTCTGTGGTTCTTCTCTGGCCACATTCTTCTGGCTCTATGTCATTCATGCAAATTGCTGAAAGCCAGCGAGCCTCTCAGCTTCACAGTCAATGTGTTCCTCCTGCAACACCTGGAAAGACCTGGTTTTGACTTCCATGTGTGTGCAGTTATAAGCTTCAACTGAAAATAAGAGTTGGCTGCTGCACACGGCTTTACGAAACCACTGGTGACTGTCTGGCCAGGATCCAAGTGGCTGGCTGACGAGCTAAAAGCAGTTGATCCATCTGATGTGTGAACCCAAAATGAAGTCATTTCACGAGAAGGCAGCAGAGGGTGGGGGTAGATATGACCTCAGTGCACAAAAAGCACACTGAGCACAGCAGACCCCATATACACCAGGAATCTCCTACTGACTGGGTATATGGACATAAGCACACTGGCCTGCTGGGTCTCAGTTTCCACAAAAGCCCTGTTTAGAAGGAAAACTTATTCCTATAAGTTGCAAGTTTATGGCTGGCACACACACACACACACACACACACACACACACACACTAAATAAACAAACAAACAAACAAACAATTGAATGATAATATTTAAATGGAAATAGTAGCAACCTTGTAAATTTGCTAAGAATTTTCAAATGAGTCTGGTAATACACATAATAAAAACTAATATTTACCATTAATGTACCTATCTATAAAATCCCACTGTACCTCTTTCAGAAACAATAATCCATTCAGTCTGTTAGCTAAAATTAAAAAGTGGGGACTGTTTTCCTCAGCTCTGTAATTTAAGCAATATTACATTGCTATTGATTTAAGACAAAAGCACATTTTAAAATTGTATTTTCTTATACAATTACGATTTTAGTTGGCGGTCTAGAGGTAGAATATGCATTCAAACAAAGACAAAACATAAGAGGCATTTTTCTAATTGGATCCTGCCTAGACCCCAGAAACACCCCTGCCGGGGACCTGGCTTTAAACATCTGGTTCAGTCTCATCACACTGTTTACAAGGTTGAGAAGGTTTTGTATATAAACCAAGCTGCTTCTCTCAATGGGAGGAAATAAATGACATAAAGCAAACACAGGATAAAATCTTCATTCATTCATTCATTCATTCATTCAACACACGTTATTGTATGTTCATTATGTTCATCATCTTAGATTCCAGCAGTTTGGCTGTGAATAAAACCTGCGTGAGCTCCCACTCTCAAGCTACAAAAAGCTTACAGGGGTGAGACACTGAACAAATGTGGGGATTACATCAACAGGATACCCCTGAAGCTAATAACAAGGAGCTCAATCCTCCCCCGCCCACTTCCCGAGGCAGTGACATTGAACTTCTGGCCTAAAAAAGAGAGAGCTGGGGATGGACAATAAGGATGAACCATTTAATAAGGAGATGAGACCTTGAAGACGACAAACTTTATTCCAAGGACAATGAAAAACAATTTGAAAGCTGGACAGTTACTGGATCGTATTAGACCTCAGAATAGCTCTTTGGGTGGGGAGAGGTGACTTGATGGAAAAGGCAGTAAGGATGTCAGAAAGATGGGACCTGTGATGGATGCATGTGGAGGATTGAGAGAGAAGCCACAGGCACGTCCCTGCTCTAGGGCTGTGCAGACATTGGCTTGAGCATGGTAGAATGCTGAAGGAACCCTGATATCCCCAAGCTCAAAGAGAAAGGAGAAAGAGAGGGTGGGGGAAAAGAAGCGGAGGAGGAGGAGGAGGCAACCATCATCAGTTGCCCTGTTGTATAAGCCAATCTCCTAAAGTCTATAAAGATAGGTGGGTGTTGCTGCCTTATTCAGGAGGGGACGTGAAAAAGAGAGAGTCTTCATTCAATATGGCCAAGAGCTTGAGTCTCACTCCTAGTCATCAGAACTGTGGAAGGAAAAATAGTCTGATGTGAACAAACACATACAGGCTTAGGGTCCTGCTGGCTGAACAGGAGTCTGAATGATTGAAATGTCTGTAGTAGAGACAAGTAGATGGGTAAATACAGCGGACACTAAGTGGAGCTCTAAAGTGTAATGATAGTGAAAACACTGGGGAGAAAGCAGCCACCAAGAACAGGCACTGGACAGCAAAGTATAGGCAGTCCCTGAGTTACACCAGATCGACCTAAGATTGTTCTACTTCATGGAGATGTTAAGCTGGGATCTTCTTTCTTCTGGGCTAGTGATGAACAGTACTATACTTACATGTGATTCGAGGCAGAATCAGTGAGCTACCGCTCCTAATTGTGATTCCTATGTAATCACAATGGGGTAACAATGGACTCCACCCTGTGCTGTATTGCCAGACTATGGTGTTCAGGAGGTTGCTTGCATGGACACTTTACATTATCAGCTTATGATGAGCTTATCAGGATGTCTCCCATAATAAATCAAAGAATGTCTACAGATACAAACTGTTCAGCCAGTAACTAATAGCCTGAGTTGGTCATCAGCCCCTTGACATCTGACATACATACATAAACAGATGGCCCTGGTGGCTGAGATGGATGTTAACCAAGGCACAGCGGCCTGGACTGTAGCTTAGAGAAGCCAATCTGACCATTAAAACTTCTGCGTGTGTCACTGCCAGCAACAGGGCCCAGTGCCACATTCTGTTATGTAAGACTGGTCCAGAGGCCAGAGTCTGTATTTCTAACAAAGTCCCAATGATGCCAATGGAGGTCCATGGGCTACCACGTGCACAGTGAGGGCTGAGACGCACAGGTGTCGCCTTATCTGTGGTTACAGAGGAAAGCTCTTCTAACAAGCTCTAAAGGTGGCATGAACAGGCTAGCAGGCAATACTTCCCCCTTTAAGTAAAAGAGGAAAGCAGCAGCAGGAAGCCCTGATTCTTGGGACTTAGCACGGCAGGCTCGGTCTAAATGGATTAGGGTGGTTCCCAGGCATGCTGCTGGCGATGAAGGGGTTCCTACTGTCAGGTGGTTTACCAAGGAGCAATCATGAACTGTGTTTTTTCTCTTGAAAGATTTAGAGCTAGCATTCTCTCTGTCTCTCTGTCTCTCTGTATCTGTCTCTGTCTCTGTCTCTCAAGTGTTTGTATGTATGTTTGTGTGTGTGCTCATGTGTGTGTGCTCATGTGTGTGTGCTCATGTGTATGCAGGTGCATATGTGTGAAAGTAGACCAGCAGACACCACTGGTTATCCATTTTGATTTTTGGCAAGTTCTCTTCCTCATCTGGAATTCCCCAAATAAGCTAAACTGCCTGAGCAACAGGCCCAAGATCATAACATCACGCCTAACTCTCGTTAGCATGAGTTCTGAGGGTCAAACTTAGGACTGAGCCATCTCCACAGCCCAAGATCTATATAGTCTCTTTTCCTCTATCCTGCTGGTCTGACCACAGACATTAAACCAGTCTTAAGTTTCCATGGCCTGCAGCACAATTGCCACCGAGAGAGGGTTGCTGCTCCTCATTAGAGGTCAGAAGGCAGGGGCCCTGATAAATTCCAATCTGTGCATACCCCTCTTGGCCTCTACAAACCTCCCCTGCCTGCCTCACAGAGCTTCCCACAACCTCAGGACAGACATCAGTCAGGCTGGACCAGGGCCATGTCAACACCAGGCTCTGCTTGACTGTCCCTCTGGTAGACTGGGCCCATTTACCTGTAATTTGGCTCTGGACACTTTTCCTTATCATATTTCATTGGAAAATCTGATCTCATTTGAGGTTAGTTTCCAGTTCTGTTTCTGGACCAGTAACCAGTGGAAGGCAGCCAGAGAAATGTAAACAGGTAATGAAATGTAACAGGGTCCACACTTTCAGTGATATTTCATGCCTCCAACAAGTCTGGCTTCCTCCACTGCATAGCCTGGGTCTGTTCTCCCTCACCATGACAAGTACTTCAGGGAAACAGAGCTATCTGCAGTCATTAGAAAGCCAAGTCCACCTGCTGGACCAAGTTCAGGAAGGAGGGCAAACCAGGGTCAGCCTGTAGGTGGTGGATGGGGTGAGAGTCTGGCCTGGAGTCCAGAGTGGCCGATAAATCACAGGTTTCCAAAGGAAAGGTGCTCTCCTGGGAGTCAGGTGAGCGCCCCACCTGCAGCTGGGCGGCTGGATGCCATTAACCAGCGGCCCCTCGGGGCTTCCATGCAAGTGTGCTGGATTCCTTACACCCTGGAAACGATTTACTGCCCTTGTCTGCTCTTTCTCGTTATGGATCTCTGTGATTCCTCTTTTCCATGTACACGTTTGTTTCTCGTTTTCTTCTGCACATGTCTTTCTGCTCTTCTTCTATTCTCTTTCCTTCCCCTTCTCTTTTAACTCCCATTTGACTTCTACCCACTTCTCCTCCTGACAGGAGGTCAAAGCCATACATAAATAGGAGGTCATACTGGAACATTCCTGACTGGAGGACGGGTTTGTAGGCATAGGACTGATGGCCTGCAGAGTGTCTGGGAGCAGCAGATTCGGCCTGAAGGAGGGATAGAAAGCTATTTTCCTCCACTTCTGTTAGTTGCCCATTTTAGCTTCTGCTCACCCTTTCTGGCACCCCCAGAGAGACGGTCACCCCTACAAGTCTCACCCAGGCCCACAATAGCTCAGATTTGAAGGCATTTCTTCCTGTGCTACAGCCATTAACTCACACCTCACAGGCTTTCACGGGTTGTCTTTCATTAGTGGAATAGCTGCTGCTTTGAAGGTGCCATTGCTGGAGCTGGGGGTAGGGAGGGGGGAGCTCAGTGGGTAACACACTTGCTAGGCAATTAAGAGACTGGGGTTTGGATCTCTAGCACCCACGTGAATCCTAGGCAGACATAACATTCTATCTCTATAATCGTAGTACTCAGGAGGACAGGAGATATCCATCAGAATCTGGCTAGCTAGAATATCCAAATTGCTGAACTCTGGGTTCAAGTGAGAGATGCACTTCAATATGCAAGGTGGAAAGTCATCAAGGGAGAGACCTCAGGTCTCTACATGCATGTACACACACATACATACACACACACACACACACACACACACACACACACACACACACACACATCCACCTTTGCTGAGTACACAGCTTCAGATGTAAAGATAATCCTGTTGGGGCATGCCCCTGGTTGAGGGTACACCATCAGGGGTGGCATGGAAGGATGGATGACTTTCTTCCATTCTTATCACACTGTGCACATAACCTGGCTCACTGTGCACATAATCTGGTCCTCTTCTTACATCTTAACATCAGTCCACTCTCTAAGCTTAGTGGTCTGAGGAAACATCAGGGATACCTAAAGTTCAGATCTCTCTGATCTAGCTCTCTCCACTAGGGAACCGAGCCTTTTTCTGTAAGGTGAGGGGTTGGGTGACTCATCCACAAAGTCTGTAGGCTTCTCACATCAATGAACTTGTTCTATATCTAAACCTTTGCTCCACAGTTTTCTCTGATCTACAAATAGAAACCTGTCACTTCGCACAGCCATGCCACACATTACTGACTTTGTCACAGGGTTCTACATAATACCAGTACCTTGTAAATTCTCAGTCTCTTGTGTCCTGGCATCCCAGAAGGAGTCTTCCAGGAACTTACCAACTAGTCAGTCACCACAAACACAAGACAGCTACTTGGCCTTTATCTTCTCCTACTCCACTTATGATGCCCACATATAAAGTTCCCAAGTGCTCTCAATGTGTGCATCCAGCTGAGGCTGCCTGCAGTCAGAGTACAGGGGCTGCCCACTCATCCCCTACAACTGCTGCGTCTCCAGATACCAACAAGCTGCCCACAACACAGCATCATCCAGACCTGCAGATGGCCTTACTGAGCCTGAAAGTGTTACAGAGTCTATTGTCTAATGCAATCGCTTCCTTATTCTAGTCCTTCTGCACCCCCTCTTTAAGAACTCTAGATGCAAAGTATAAACTGCACAAATCGGCTCCTCCTCGTTTTCTCTAGTTTCAAGTGAGAAGCTCTGTCTACAATTCACCTTCTGGGGGCCCCCACTTCTTTTGCAGATGTGAATTTCATTGTAAGCTCAAGCTAAGACTTTCCTACACACACACACACACACACACACACACACACACACACACAAAATGTGTTTCATTCTGAGAAAAGGGAACTATGGGAACTATGGGGCTTAGGGATATAGTAGAGTTGGTAGTTGGATCAATAGCTCAGTTGGAGACACTGACAGAGACACTGCAGGTTCCATCCCTACCACTGCATAAATTTGCCTTGTCTATAATCTGTAACCCTGACTCTTAAATGGTGGAAGTAGGAAGGTAAGAAGTTCAAGGTCATTGTAGATACACAGAAAGCTAAAGGGCAGCCTGGGATACATGAGACCATGTTTCAGAAGGAGAGATCTGGGGGTAAGGGGAAGAGAAAGGGGGAAAGAAAAAAAGGGGGGCTCTGGCAAGAAAACATTTAAGCAGCTTACTCAGTATACCAACCCATAAAACGAAGAATTCTTTCTTCAGGCTCTTCATCCCATACATTCTGGAAACAGGTCTTAATATCCCAAGAAAAAATGTGACTGGTAAGGCTGTGGGTGACGTTTAAAATCCTGTATTCTGTATTCACTGAAAAAAGAAAAGGTCAAATTGGTAAGGAAATACAATAATATACTGTAAAAATTTTAAAAAGCCCTTTTTTTTTGATGGTCAATGTAGGGAACTTGAAAGAAAAACTACAGGCTGGATGCTCAGTCTGGAAACTATGCATGGTTCTATTTTTAGAACTAATGAAAAGAGCCTTATATAAGAACAGGCATAATAATAATAATAACAGCTATTTTTTCTCCCTCTAGGAATGAGGAGTAAAAAGTGGTTGCCAGTGGGCACCCAGAATTCACCTGGAAACCAAGACCTTGCTCTCTGCTCTGTCCTGGGGATCTGGAGAGAATAAGCCAGACTATAGATGCCTGGAAAGGATACACATTTGATAGTTGACCACTCTATTATTAGCACACATGGAACCACAGAAACAGACCTTACTTTCATGTTGTGAAGACAAGAAGATCTCGCTGTTGTTCACTTCCTCTGTGACAGACACCACACACTATTGTATAGGACTCTCCTATCTAAACTGATTAGACACTAGATAGCTCCCATTTCACAGAGTGAATAAGAGACATTAAGTCCACAACAGTTCTGCCCCGTCTTGCTTCTGGAAGGTTGTTGGGGTTCAGGAAGGACTCCTACAAAATTTGTGGAAAAGCCCACTTGCTTTTCCGACTTGCCGCCACCATTTCTCACCCTGCCCACATTCACCATCATCTAAACCCCCACAAAATGGCTCCAACTACCACTGGTGCAAACCCCAAGTTTCAAACCCCACCAAACCTAGGAGTTTGGAGGTGGAGACCAGAAATACCAACGGGATTTGGTAATGTGGCAGAAGAGGCCAAGTAGCAGTCTGCAAAGAGCCTTCCAAGCACGCATCCGGACAAAACCCCAACAACGTGGCCCCTTAATGCTCCCCTAGCTTCAGTAGAAGGCGTGGTCTTCTCTTCATGTCTGGAAGCATGCTGGCTGCTTATTCCAGGACAGGGTCTGTGATGATACCCGTGGCCTTCATCTTTTATGTTTTTGGCACAAGAACAGCTAAGTGCTTTTTCATTTTTCAGTTTTTAAGCCTCACTGTTCAGAGACACTAAATCAACTGTAAAAGTATGTTAGGAAAACCAAGTTGGCAAGCCAGGTCTCCTGGAAAGGAGCAGGGCTGGCTTTATTTTCCATTATCTCAGGGTAAAACAAGTAGATTTCGCCTCAGATGATGTTCTTGTAAGGTCATCAGGAGCACAGTCATTTAAACCATGGCTTGGGCCGGCTCAAGTGCTGAGCGTGACCTAATCAGGCCTCAAATTCTCAAAGACAAAGAAAGAAGAAGGGGGCAGGGTGGCTGGCCTAGATCTGAGGATTTCAAAGTTATCTCAAGCAAGGAAGTTTTCCTTTACTGCTGCAGAAGCCTCCTGGGGAGCTTCCAAAGGAAGTTGATCCTGTGCATCCTCTAAAGCTTCTTTTGTTCTCTGCAATGAGCCAGGTGAAGTCTGGGCAGAGCAAGCCATTTTCTATTCAAGCTCAGACCTTTCTGGGCTGGATGGCTTACCTAGAGTGGTAGCTGCTGGGCAGCAACCTTGCACAGGGTCTTAAATGTGACTGAGTGTTTCCCCATTTATAAGGACATAGTCTGGTCTTCTTTAGAAATGTGATGGCTTGGTTGGATGGATGTGATGGCTCCGAGGATAGAAACACTTGTTATACAAATTTGGGATGACCCAACTTTAATATTTAAAACTCACATGGTGGAATGAGGGAACCAACTCCCAAAGGAACCAACTTTGGCCTCCATACTCCTACTGTGGGCACAGGCACATTGGAAAGCACGCGCGCGCACACACACACACACACACATGGGAGGGGGGAGCAGACAGAGAAAGAAAGAAAGAAAGAAAGAAAGAAAGAAAGAAAGAAAGAAAGAAAGAAAGAAAGAAAGAAAGAAAGAAAGATATTATTTTTAAGAGAGTTTCTGGTTTAGCAGGTAAAGGTGCCTGCTATTGAGCCTGATGACCCATATTTGACAGAACACCTGCAAACTGTCTTCTCACTTCCACACACGCTCCTTGGCACACACAGACATACACATACAATAAATAAAATGTAATGGGAAAAAAAGGAGTTTGGCTATTCTTGTGGACATTAAACAAGGTAGTGATGTAGCATGATTTGCACATTGCCAGGTACATCCCACTGAGTGATTCCTAAAAAGGCAGCTGAGTAATCAAGAAGGTAGGAACCACAGTTGGAAATGGCATGTTTGAATCTTGCCTCCATCACTTACTAGCTACAGGCAAGTTATCCAATAACTCAAAGCCATTCTTCATCTTCAAGGTGGATATCGATGGTGTCTTGTACCTTACAGGGCTGTTAGGAGAATGCCATGAGCTCCTGTTTAGACTACGCTCCAAACATGAAAGCAATAAGAGCACGGCAGTGACTTTGAAAATGAGAGTAAAAATCACAGCTATTTTTACTCACATCCAAGTATTGTTGAAAGTTCTTATGTTACTAAACAGAGCAAATCACCCTTGTTTAACTTAGGAAAAAAGAAATCAACACACTGTGTGACTCTGAGATAAATAACAGAATCAGAGGATGAGCTGAAAGATCACACTGTTCCCAGGAGCAGAAAACCTAGGATATAGCAGTGATGGGAAGGAAGGATGTTAGCATCAAGACACTGTTAGAAGGACAAATTAGCTGTACCTGGGTACCAACGCTGAGTCTCTCTTAGGAGGAAGGTGTATTTTTGACACTTAATCAAGGTCGGATCCAAGGTGGGAAGAGTGGTTATTGAAAATGTAGCTGTGAGCACAGGAAGGGATCTTTGCAAGCAGAATCAACCGATGTCAACAATAACTACCACTAAAGCTTCTAGTACTGGTAGTCATAGGGCTCGTGAGATGTCTCAGTCAGGAGATTCCCTACCACACAAGCTTAAAAACCCAAGTTCAAGTCTCAGAATCCATGTATGAGGGTACCAACTTGTAATTCCAGCACCGGGGAGGTAGAGACAGGCAGATATTATGGCTTGCTGGCCATCCAGACAACTGGATGAATAAACTTCGGGTCAACCTATGAGAGACACTGTCTCAAATACCAAGGTAGATGGCAACTAAGGAATGATAACAGATGTTGACCTCTGACCTCTGCAAGCATGTACACACACGTGTGCCCATAGGAACACCCCCACGTACACACAAAGCAGAATGTTGTTCATTCAAGGAAGGACAAAAATAACCAATAATAAGTGTCAGTGGATATGGTAGCACACACCCATTTGTCACTGCATTAGAGATGCTGAGGCAGGAACAGAGAAGAGCCTGGGCTACATCACAAGTGCAAGACCAACCAAGCAAACGAAAGCTCAGTGTCAATAAGTATCTAAACATGAACTTCATGGCTATTGGCAAAATCAGAAGAATGGTCTTTGGCCTGGCACCATTCTTGTCCTCACTTTGGAAAATTTTTATGTTTTTTTTTCTTCCCCAATATCTTTGTGTATGGGGGAAATTAATATCTCACCATTACAGAATAAAGACCATTATTTCTTGCCTTCCCTCTCAGCGTCTGACACTGTGTTAAGCTCTTGACATCTTTTGTTTCACACACTGCATTACTGCCAGGTTGGGTCAGGAGAAATGACTAGCCACTATTAAATAAAGTTTAATGGGAACAATAAAATTAATGTTGAAGTCATAATGTTTTTATGATTGTTAATAATTAATACTAAGCTCTCATGGTTTTTGTCCCTCCATTTGGCGATAAAGCTTCTTTAAACAGTGAATTGCTCGTTAGGTTCACCAGAACACACCACTACATCCATGTGGTTACTTTCCCTGGTTGATTCGCGCTGCATACTGTTGCCTGTGTGTGAAGCATTCAGTCACCAATCAGCGCCTACAGTCTGGAGGGTCTGCCTTGCAATGTGTTAATGGTGAAGAAGGATAAATAGATGCTGATTAGAACCACTGGTGTTTGCTGAACCGAGTGACTCGGTGCATAGAATTTCCAGGTGCTCCCACAGCATTTTAAAAGTTTGAGGATAATTTGTATCAAGACGGCATACCTGTTGAGAAACTGAATTGCCTCAGGCTCTTCGGCATCCTGCATCCATGGCTCCTCTGTGGTTCATCTGAGTAGGGGGCTGGTCTCTAAGCAAAGGTAGAGTGAGAGCCCTTGGGTTGGGACCTCAGTATCACTGAGGCGAGAGCTCAGGCCTCTCCCATTACTACCAGGTTCTTGAGTTCTTTCTGTGGACTGTATTTCAGCCTGTTTCTTTTAATCCTTTGAGAGAGAGAGATACATCATTCTCTTCCTTATGGAGAATGTTTGGTGAGCTTTTCTTCTTACTTCTCCTAGAATCCAAATGAGCTTACATCCTCTGATGGCATCTTTGCTGTGCCCTGCACACCAGCTTTGCAGTGTCAGGAACAGGGGAGAAAGCTCTCTGCAGAACTGACCTGGACTGGGAGGACTCATAATCTGGCCATGCTAGATGTCATCAGCCCTTTTATTCACATTCACAAGAGGTGAGGAGAGCGGTGGTGACAGGGAGTGTTTGCAGGCAAAGACCACCCAGGCTGCGGGAACATTGTGCTGCCAGAGAGAACGTGTAACAGTAGGAGGGCCATGGAAAGTCTTATTTCATAGTGGTATTGAAGATACTTATGAAAGGAAAATGTTCCAGAATAATTCTCCCTCCATTTTCCTAGACCACATCTTTGCTACTGCTGAAGCACTTCGGCTAGCCTGAAATCTTTCGTAAACCTGAGGCTCGGGATAGAAAATGTAGGTGTGGTCCTTAGACACAAACTTACTCTACTTTACCACCTTGTTTTAGCCCTGTATCTTCCTCCTCGTTCCATCTATCTCTTCTGATTATATAATTCATACGACAGTAAGCTTCGTTTCAAAGGTAGAGTACCATCTTAAAGGCATGAGAAGAAGAACAGCAGGTGACGCTCATGGCTGGGCACTGGGTTAACAGCTTTCTGTTACTGTCACAAATACTTGTGATAATCAGCTTATAAAGAGGAAAGGTTTGTCTTGGTTCATGGCTTCAAAGGTTTCAAGCTATGTGTCTTAGTTTGTTGCTATGCTGAAAAGCAGCATGATAAGAACAACTTAAGAAAGACCAGGTCTATTTCAACTCACAGTTTAAGGTAGCAGTCTACCGTAGGAGCAAGGTCAAGGTGCCAGGAGCGTGAAGTGGCTAGTTACACCCCAGCATTGAGAAAATAGAGAGCAAGGACCACATGGGTATTACAATCAGGAGCTTGAAGTAGCTGGTCACACTCCATCAATGAGAATGGTGATAACAAGGACCACATGGGTATTACAACCCAGCTCCCTTTCTTCATCAGCCCAGAAATCTAGACAGGAAATGGCTGAATACACCTTTCCACCTCAACTAAAGTAATCAAGATGATCCCTCACAGACATAACTAGAGGCCCTTCTAGTGACTCTAGATTGTAGGGAGTTGACACTTATCTCTAGCCACGACACCATTAGTCACTTGGCTCTATTGCTTCTGTGTAACTGAGCAGTTCACAGTAGAAGAAACCCATTCATTGCTTGTCTTGGAACAAAAAGAGAGGAGGAGGGTGGCTGGGAAGTTCCACTGTACCCTCTAAAGGCACTCCCTAAAACCTCTAGGCTACACTTAAATTTTTCACAACCTCACATTACAATCAAGCAGGGACCAAGCTTTTAACACATGGACTTTGAGAGATGTTATGACCCAAACCCCAGCAAGCATCAAGCACTCGGCCCATTAGCCATTTCTAGGAGTTGTACATTTACCTTCCTCATTTTACTAAGAAAGAAATGAATGAAGTTCAAATAAGCTCTGCTCTGTCTAAAGTAAATCCTGAAAAAAAGAAACTTGCCAGAACCAAGGCCTTTTGTCAACCTGTTTCAGAGGCTTGATGCTAAGAGAACTGTGGTGGTATGTTAAACCACCAGGGAAACTTCTAAAACTATGGAAGCCTAGATTTTCCCTATGGTAATTAACATAAACATAAATTTTTATTGGTAGGAGCAATTGTTAAAACTTTCTTCTTCTTCTTCCTCTTCTTCTTCTTCTTCTTCTTCTTCTTCTTCTTCTTCTTCTTCTTCTTCTTCTTCTTCTTCTTCTTCTTCCTCCTCCTCCTCCTTCTTCCAGATCATCATATCCTTAACAGCTGACAAGATATATCAGTAATTAAAGATATCTGCCACTATGCAGATTGACTTGAGTTCAAGCCCTAGGACCCACATGGCAGAAAGAGAGAACTGACTCATGGCAAGTTATTCATTGACCTACACACACACACACTCACACACACACACACACACACACTCTCTCTCTCACACACACACAAATATATATATATATATGCATATATATATATATATATATATATATATATATATATATATATATGCAGCCAAGGCCAAGTGAGAACTAAGGAGACAACACTCCAGAAGGATGAATAGAAATCACTTTTCATACAAGTCTTTACACAGCCAAAATACCTCAGCTGTATTCCAGGCCAAGGTGATGCCCTGCCTCTGCCCTGCTAGGCTCTGGGATTGTGTCAGTGCTGGGTCAAAGCCAGACAGAAGTCTTGGCTCACCAGCCAAGAAGTCACAGGAGGAAGAGGAGGAGGAGGTCAAGAGCAGGTCAGAAGTGAGTCATGGAGAAATGAAAGGGCATGGGATGAAACTTGTGGGGATGAGCCTGGAAGCCATTGTGGCGTTGAGGGAACGTGACTGGTGGGACCACCGCAGGTGCTCAGTGTCCCTGGGTTCTTCATACTTCCATTCAACCAAACTCACACTGAGTACTACTGGCTGGGTGGAATTTCTGCTGAACATATATAGGTCATTTTTTAAATAATTGTGCCCTAAGCAATACACTATAAGAATGATTTTTATAGCACTTACTTTGGATTGGACTTTACAAATACTCAATGAATGAGTTCAGCTATAGGAGAGGATATGCAGACCTAGGCTGCATTCAAATGTAACGAATCCAGAGCATTTTCAGTCTTGGGAGGAGGATCCAGGAGCCAATACCCTGTGGAATATGAGAAGTAAGGATGCTGGAAAAGCCAGGGAAGCTCTGACACAGGTTCGTTGAGGTGGGAAGACCCACCCTACACGTGGGCAGCACCTTCCCATGGGCTGGGGTTCTGGAGTGAATAACAGAAGAATGCGACAGCAGGATGAGTACCAGCATTCGTGTCTCAGCTTCCTGACTGAGGGTGTACTGACCAGCAGTCTCCCACTCCCGTTCCCATGCCTTCCCTGCCACCACGAACAGGAAGCTGAAATAGGCCTTTCATCCTAACTTGCTTTTGTAAAGTATTTTGTCCATGCAACAAGACTAGTAATTAATAAACCAGACTGGCCTTGAACTAACTTTGTAGCCAAAAATTGATCCTTCTGCTTCTACCTCTTATGTATTGGGATGAGAGATGTATGTGACCAAATCCCATTTGTACGGTGCTGGGGATCCAGGGCTCTGTGAATGGTAAGCTATCTGTGAATGGTAAGCTATCTGTGAATGGTAAACTATCTGTGAATGGTAAGCTATCTGTGAATGGTAAGCTATCTGTGAATGGTAAGCTAGCACTCTAACAACTGAGCTACAGCCCTCTTCTTTTTGCTTTCTTTGCTTTTTCTATGTGTGTGTGTTTTGGTTTGGTTTGGTTTGGTTTTTGGTTTTTGACTGAGCTCCAAAGACAGATTAAGTCCTCTGGCTTTGGAGAGCTGTTCAAAATACTCCTGTCACTGAAGGGAATGTACTCTTGGGTGGGCTATTCTCAGTCTGTTTGTGGGTATTTTTTCTATCCTTCAAGGATGTTCAGCCCTCAGACGACTGCATTTGCTGCTGGAAATATCTTGGTAGTATTGCCCTGCTGAAAGGGAAGCAGGCTAAAAACAGTGCTTACAATACGGCATAGAAAGAGTTAAAACTGCTGGGGAAGAGATCAGTGCAGAGCAGGCTTCCCAGAGGAAGCAGTATCTCCATTATTCTGCTTTGAGAGTGGAGTGGGAAAAGAGTTTCAGAAGGAAGGAGCGGTGTGTGCAGGAGCACTGCGCAAGCCAAAGCCAGCCTGTGTGCAGAACAGAAAGGCTGGAGAGGAAATCCCACTGAGTGCTTTAGCCACATTAGTATATTAGGACATGATCCAGGGACGATAGGCAGGCTGGAAGGATGGAGCTTGATGGGAAGATCAAGCTGCTGATGAGAAAAAGAGATCTCTGGCCTAGGGAGAAGGGGGAGTGGCAGGGGAGAAGGGGGAGTGGCAGGGGAGAAGGGGGAGTGGCAGGGCAGAAGGGGGAATGGCAGGGCAGAAGGGGAGTGGCAGAGACAGCAGGAAGGGCAAACCACTTGTCGTAGTCCAGATGGGGGTTAGGATGCAAGCTTGAAGCCAGAAACTAGCTGAGCCCATCAGAAGTGAAACTTCTTGAGCAGCTAGGTGGAGCTTGTCTGCCTCTACACTGTCAGACCTGTGTTAGAAGATACTCCTCAAACCTGACCTCTGCCTATTCCAGGAGCTTCATACACCCTGCACGTACCTGCTTTACAGTCCCAAGTCACTGGTATTTTCTCACTAACTGCCTAGAATTCTCTCTCCTGAAAACAACAGAGGAAGAACTAAATACATCCCTCACCAAAGAAATAGCTACATTAGAGCAAAAAAAGGTTCCTATGTGTTCATAGGAGCCTTAGTTCTCAACCTTGACGATCTAGCCTGTGATTCTTGAATTCTGAACCTGGTAACTCCAGCGTATCCTCACCAAAATCAAGCTACATTATATAAAAGCACTTTTGAGCCATAGATCTGCAACTTGGAACATTGAACCATGTATTACTTGGTCTGTGAGGTGAAATTGCATGTCCCCATAGGACTGCTGTGTAGAGATAGATTCCATGACACAAAAAAATCCCATGATACCAAGCATACATGGGCAATTTGCCTGACCATTTGTATATTGTATTCAGGTGTCTAGAATAGGGAACTAGTGGAGGCTAGAAGCCAGCATGGCCTTCTACTGACCAATCTGTATATCCATAACTGTATTTATCTAAAAGAGGCTTAAATAGATATACCCTGAGACTCAGAAAAGTATCTTAAAATAGTCTTGGCAGGGCTTCATACATGTTAGGTCTTAGAAACCATTACTTAGTAATCATTATCCACCCAAATAGAAAATTATAACTATTGTTGCTGAAATGGCAAAATGTATTTCCTCGGGCTGAAAATATTACAGGATAGTTAAAAATAAAAGCTTTGACTTTAGGCTGAAGTTTGAGCCCCAATTCTGCCACTAACTATGCTGAGTGATCATAAGCAATATACGTAATTTCTGTGAGTTTCAGTTTCACCATCTGTGAAAAGGGAATAATTTGGAAGGATTAATGGTAACTTGGTAATTATCGTCTTCTGCATACCTCATGTTTCAGGCATTCCGGGACTTAGCTTTATGGGGAAGCAGACCCCAGATCACCAGAGGTAATCAAACACTCATTACTATAATTGGTATTTATTAAAGTTCTAATGTGTTCTAGGCTCTGGAGAGGTTATTGCATCTATTGAGAATTTTCTATTGCCAGATAATGTGCTAAGCACTTCCTAGGCGTGATCTCATTTATACCTGCAAACACCTCACAGGGCACCTCAGAGGGCAGCTTCTACTAGTATCTACTTGAGGTGAACTTGCAGACTCTTTAAGAAAGCAATGAAGCAATACTTGAAAACACTTAAGAAAACACTAAACATGTAAGGATGGATTCCATTTTGGAATAAGACAACTGCAAAAATATACCTTGAGTGATATGCTAGCTAGGAATTGAGGTTCATACTTAGAGGCAATCTAATTGCCTATCTCTAGAGGGCTTAGCCCTAAGAGCTACTGAAATATTATGCAGAAGTCAGATGTGATGATTTATGTCTAAGAATTGCTATTATCCTCCAAAGCTGTGTCATATGACAGAAGTTAAGCAACTAGGTAAGATTTATAGCATCAGAAAATTAGAATGGAATGTGTGTCCAATAGCAGGTGGATATTGTGGGGATTCCCTCTATCAATACTATGAGCAGACATCATGAGTATCACCAGGCAATTTCAGAACCTGCATTTATTCAATATCTGGCCACCTATATTTTCAAAAATAATGGTACGAAAACCTTCCTTTGCCCAAGTTTTAGAGCCCAGAATATGTCCCCCAGATGAAAAAGTTGTGATAGGAAATCCTCTTTGTCTCATGTGAGCTCCACACCCATACTTTCCCCTTGGGGTTTGTAAATTATTTTATCTCATGCATATGTGTCCTTATAAGAGATGAGGAAAAGACTTGGTCAATGTGGGAATGATTCCCAGCTTAGGATGTGCTTGCTAACTTTGCAGATAACATTGTCCTTAATAACTACCTGTCTGTTCTGCTTCCTAGACTAAATGTGGAATGTACAGGGGTAAGAAACAATAGCCTCTGCAGGTAGTATCATACACCTTTAATCCCCGCACTCAGAAGGCAGAGGCATTTTGATTTCTGTGAGTTCACGGCCAGTCTGATCTACAGAGTGAGTTCTAAGATAGCCAAAGCTATATAGACAAATCCTATCATGAAAACAAAACACAACAAACAACAACAACAACAAACATGATAGGCTATACCACCTCTAGCCCAATATAAGCTCCAAAGAGTGAACCCTGGGCTTTTAGAAAATGTAGTTATATCTTTAGCCAGAAAATAGAGACCAAAACCTTCCTAGGCATCCATCTGCTTCTAAAGACCTGTGACTACTGTCAGAGTACACTTGATTTTCATACTCCTCAAATCTCAGCTTACTTTGGACAAATGCATTCTCCAATATAGCCCCAGGACCCATCATGTATACAGTATATCTCCACCAAGTATTCAGCCAGTTTGAAAAGGCCACTATTCCCATCGTCTTTCACAGATATGATTATTAGCCCCTCTGAGCTAAAGATCACTTAATGATTTTTTTTGCCACTCTTCAAAGTTTATAATACAGGAAAACAAAGGCACATACTTAGGTATATAATAACTGGTCATTGCCATCTCTGTGAGAATACTTGGGGATACAAGAGCAGAAGTAACTGTGTTTGGAATGTGAAGAATGTCAGGTGAAGCCACCAGAACAAAGCAAGGGGTAGAATTTGTCCTTTGACATCCTGGTCTTGAAAAGTGAACGAGGAAGAGATCAATATTGTCTCTGAGCAGCCAGGAAGAATTTAAAGATCATTGGATTATACAGGAGCCTAGAAATCAGAGGACTATCCTGAATGCATTATGGCAGAGCTCACCTTCTCCCTCAAAGTCATGCTTCATATACTGTCTTTAGATTTCTAGAAAGTGAAAGATAAAAGAACAAGTCACCTTACTAACTGTACCCCTGTTTTCAGATGATACCAGTTCTAGGGTAAGACAATGATTTCTTTAAGATCAAGAGAACCTGAAACCTAAGAGAAGTTCCTATCTTCCCTTACTTGGTTTTCACTCTTGGTAAAGAAAACTAGGGGACTAGGCTGTGGTGGTACACACTTTTAATCTCAGCACTTGGGAAGCAGAAACAGGCAGATCTCTATGAATTCGAGACTAGCATGGTCTACAGAATGAGGTCCAGGACAGCCAATTCTACACAAAGAAACTCTGTCTCAAAATAAGACAAAACAAAAAACATAACACAACAGGTCAGGACTCTTGCTGACCTCAGCATCCTACCACATGCATCGTGCATACTTGTAGAAATTTCCAAAGGTATTCCCATCAATGCTCTGGTTTCACAAACAGGGAAATAAAGTCTATACAAATCACCATCATTATACTTATGAATGTTCATTGATCAATCCTCCAGGTAACCAAATACTTTGGGGGCCTCTACCAACAAGGAAACCACCCAGATGATAATGCATTGCTTCCCAATGACATAGACAATTGAGTTTACACTCTCACTTCCCAAGATGTAGAAGGGCCATCAGGGCTACTGAAGATAGCCAGATCAACCTGTTTGCTATGTATGGAAATCCACATTCCACTTTTGTGGGTTATGGTGGTTGCTGTTTCTATCACCAAGCTAGACCATTGTCTTACTCTCTCATGTTGCACAGAGGAAAGAGCCCTAGCTATAGTCTGTCCTGGTTACTCCTCTTTCTTTTCTAATGTACATTCTAGAAATCATTCTTTACAAAAGTTACATTTCAAAGGCTCAGCTAAGTGCCCTACAGTGACTCCTAACCCTGACAGATATTCATTGCAGCTCTATTCTGGCTCTAATGTGACTTAGGCACCCTCAGCCAACCACCTCCCCATCTTATTATCTCTAGCCCTAAGTCTTAAGAGGCCATTTGATCCCAGTTCTTCTGTTCAATCACTGATTTTGCCCATCTCTAAAAACTGAGAGAGTCAGATGGACCTCCAGACTATTTTTCAGAATGGAGAGATTACCAAATTTTCGATTACCTCTTACTCCAGTAACATATACACAAGAAGCCTTCTCTTTTCTAAGAAGAGCTTGAATATGTTTTGTTATAAGAGACTTCATAGTCAGGAATGAGGGAATCATGATTCTTGGCATTCAAATGGACCTCTGTGTTCTGAAGTTTCTGTCAAGGGGGAAATAATTCATGAAGAAGGTGAGGCAACGCAATGCCAGCATCCCCAGCATAGACCAGCATCAGCAAAGCCCAACAAAGCCCAGCAAAGGGTGGCAAGGTGAGCTGATGCCACAGCATCATCCACTGTCTATTGGGTTAGACTTAGGCCCTTTCCAAGCATCATGTGTCCTCTCAAGCATCCGCTCCACCAAAATATTACATGCCCCTTTTCTAGTCAGCTTCCAGAAGAACACATGTGTTTTCTCAGCAAAACATCCTTTCATGTGTCTGCTTCAGCAAAACATCCTCTCATAAGACAGTTTCAATTTTTACTTCAGAGCAAGTAATGTGTCCCTTATCCAAGCCTGGCCGGAAAAACATGAAGAGAAAGTCTCTGTCTCTGTATCTATCTCTCTGTCTCTCTGTATCTCTCTCTCTGCCTTTCTCTCTCTCTCTCTGTCTCTCTCTGTCTCTCTCTGTCTCTCTCTCTCTCTCTGTCTCTCTCTCTCTCTCCTTCCCTCCATCACTCCACATTCCTCTCCTTTCTTCTTCTAATAGCACTCTCCCTTTCACTCTCCAACTGAATAAGGACTTAGAGGAGAACGGGGACTCAAAATGAAAAGGTCCTGGGTCCAGAAGTTATTACTTGTAACCTACTTATCATAAATATCCTGTTGACTGTTTTATACTTTAAAACAAAACAAACAAACCTGTACTTATTGAAACAATAGATTGTGTGGATAATTTGTTGTAGCAGCCAATATACTTTGATTAGCACAGTTCATTAATATTTTCCAGAGACAACACCAGAAGTAATCCTGGGCCAGCTCAGTTCTAAGTCCTGCTGCACAAGCATGAGGACTTGAGTTCAATACCCAGAAACCATGTAAAAATTCCAGGCATGGCAACACATGTTTATAGTCACAGAACCACAGAATCAGAGACACATGGTTCACCAGGACTCTAACCAGCCAGACTAGTGAACTTGTGCTCAAACTGTGGAGCAGTGAGAGGATGTACTTCAGTATAACAAAGTGGGGCTGAGAGGGGGTAGGGCAACACCTAAGGTTGGTATACACACACTCACATACACAAGCATGAACTAGGGCACACACAAGCACACACACAAACATATACTTGCTTGAAATTGTAACTCAAGAACAAAAAGTTGATGCGCTAGAATCATCACAAATCCAAGAACAGGCTGAGTTATGTAATGAGTTCCAGCCCATCTTGGCTGTATAACAAGACACTGTCAAAAATTAAAACTTAAAAAAATAATAAAAATAAGAGAATAATTTTTTGGCTTCAGTCTTCTGTCTGTTTATCCTAAAAGCATCTTAAGACACACAGATGGCAAGAAAATATTATATATCTTATAGTCAAGACGTTATGACTGGAGAACAGAAGTTCCAAACATAAAACAAGAAAAATTATCAGAGGATATAAACAATTCACAAGTTGCAAATGACTAGTAAATGCATGAAATAATGTTCAACTTCATTAGCGATCTCAGAGATGCAAATGAAAGCAGGAATGGGATCATTTTTCATCAATTAGATTGGAATAGACCCAATTAGCTTATCCTGACGATATGCAGTGCGGGCAAGTGTTCGGAGGGATTTAGAACCAGTGCAAATTGCCACAATTTTTAATGGCAGTTTGGCTCCATCAAGATACAAAATATTTCTCCTATCATAATATAAAATATCTGTATCTTTGGCTCAGCAGTCACATTTCTAGGGATGTTTCTATGATGACCAGAGACTGTGTTGAAAGGTTAGCCACTGCAATACTAGTTATAATATTTAAAACTTGCCTTAGTCATTGGTATCAATAGGACAATGGTTTAACTACAGGCACTACAACTGTTGGAGAAGCAAAGAAGCCATTGGAAAAGGAGAGAGCTTGGCATTCTGGGTGAGTGCATTTGGTAAAATTGAGTGTACATGAGTAGATGACTAGGGAAACCTTTTCCTGTTGTCTTTGGATTCTGCTGTTTAAAGCTGAAAACAGTGCATGACAAGTACCTACTAATTCTGAAGATAAGTCCTGACCTCACCCACCCACCACCCACCCACCAATGCCCTCAGGAGGCATAATATCTCTCTCTCTCTCTCTCTCTCTCTCTCTCTCTCTCTCTCTCTCTCTGTCTCATAACTTAAAACTGCCTCAGTTGAAATCCCCCACAGAAGATTCTTTGGAAGGCAATTTATGAAAGTAGAAATTATGGAAGTCATGTTTCTCTTCCTCAATTACCCAAGAGGTCCGTGGATAGGGAGCTAGATGTGCCTATCTGTAGCTTAGAGGGTAATTAAAGATTGGAGGCTGGCTGGAGTCACCTGTGGCTCTGGGCAGAAGAAGGGGGACTATGGCAAGTCTTCCCTCCTGCTAGGCTGGGCTGGTAAAGGAGGCATGCAGTGGACATGTTTACCTTTACCTGTTTTCAAGCCCTATCTCAAGAATACACACAAAGACCCGTGGATTTCTTATCTAAATATTTTGAAAGTATAAGCCAACTTAAATAAACCATTTTCTATCTTTCCTACTCTGATATCTATACTTTCCTAACAACGTAAAAAGCTGTCTTCCAGCAGCAGGCTCTTAGAATCCATGGAGTTCACTTCTGAATGCAGAAGCTTAACGACAACTGACCTTGGCCCAAGTTCCTAATCCAGCCACGCACACAGCAACTCTATCTACATCCCCAGCCACATTCCTTGGACCCAGGGATATACACACCTGCAATAAGGGTCATGTGAACCTAGGAAAGTTACTTACAATGGCCTTGAAGCTGATTTGACAATTCAAGGAGTTCTGGAGTCCAGCTATCACCCAAACAAGTCTGGAAGAGCTATTAAGCTCCTGGCAGAAACAGCTTTGTGAATCACTAATTTCAAAAAAGAAAGACACAGATGAGTGAGGATGGGCGGGAGTAAGGTCTTTGTGTGTAGAGATTCAAGGATGGTGTCCTTCTTGGTCAAAACAAAGATGTAATGGACCAAATGGAGGCATGAGGCAAACAGACCCTAGGGCATGCCCTCTCAAGGCTTGGGCTTAGATTTGGGGATTTGGAAATTTATCAGATGATGTTGAGGGGGTTTTGCCCAAAAGCCAGTATGTGGGCACCTGCCAGAGATCACAACACAGCAGTAAGACAAGGCTTAAGTGTTTTGAAGACTTTTCCAGATTTTTCTACCCAATACCCACACAGGATATCAGGTGCAAGAAATTTGAAGGAATAGGCCAGATCACTACAAGTCAGAATCCAGGTGGAGTCAGAGGTGTTGGTGGAATGATACAGAAAGAAGCTGAACTCAATGAGAGATTAAACACTGAATTCTACTGGGGTGGACCTCTAAATACATGACAGTAATTATAAAAACTGAGCTTATCTAAGAGGCCTCCAAGGAATTATAAATGAGAATCATTATGTACATGTAAGTAAGAATGGGGAGAGTTACTAGTTACTGGTTAGAGCCCCCCTAAACCCTGTCCACTCAAAGCAATAAAACAGAAACCCAGCGGATAATGTATGCATAGGGGCAGTTACTCTCAAAGAGTGAGTATGGGAAGGGGAAGGGTTAGTTCTGACTTTTCAATCCACACACTTTGAATTACTATTGTTTAAAGATGACTAGGAAGGTGACTGGTGTATTTGGATGATGTGTAATTGTCTCTATTTGCCCATTTGGCAAATCTCTTTAACCCAAGAGAAAAAAAATAGAGCCCAAGACAAACACAAACTACTCTGGTGTATTACACATTTCCTTTCCAAATGTTGCCACAAGAACAAACTCCATGGTTTTTGCTAGAGGGATGGAGGTTGTTTATTATTCCAGCTGTTGTCATAGCAGCCAAGGTTTCCATGTTTTTGCCCTTTTCTCCCCAGACATTACCCCACTAATACATGTTCCAGACCTGCAACCCCAGGCATTTGAGCCAGAAGGAAATATCTGTGTGCTGCTGTAAAATCCACCCAGAAGGCCAGCCCCATGGTCAGAGCTGACTCCCGCATTCTCAACGGCTGCAGAAGCCAGGAGGAAAAAGTGGAGTTCTGCCTGAATCCAGCAAAACAGAATCTTGGAAGAATTCCATACACTCTCTGCCACCTTGGGGGCACAACTGCTTCTTGCCACAAGATCTGAGATGGATTCCATAAGAATGAGAAAGGAAGAAAAAAAGACAAAGATCGAAGTTTAGTAGCTTGCATATGTAGTTGCAACATTTGAGATGCTGAGACAGGAGGATTGCTACAAATGTAAAGCCAGCCTTTACAGAAATGAATAATAGGACAAGGGAGGAAGAGAGGGAGGAAGGGAGGAGAGAGAAGAGAGAACCAAATTATTTGTTAGCCTGACCTGGCTAAATTTACATCAGCACAATAAATAATCAGAGACATTTAGCATTTTCTTGAATTATTTCCCTGTTCCACGGCTTACTTCCTTTTATACTGGCCTCTATTCTCTCCTACTTACTACATAGAAGCAACCATTCCTTCACCCCTTCAAAGCACCCTAAAGTTTGTGGGTGTTAACTGGTTAAATGAAGGTTTTTAAGAATGGGATTAATATCTAACAAAATACGAGAAATGCCTCAAATTTAAATGTTGTATTTTTGTACGTGAATACTCCCCACACACATACACACAAGAATGTGTACCCTGGAGAACATGCCATCAGGCATGAAAGGAAGATTCTCTTTCATTCAACAAACACTACTCAAGTGTCTTGTAGATGTAACCATTATTTTAAAAACATCCATATGAGATGTCAGTAAACAAAACACACAAAAATTCTGTGTTGGCTGGCTTGAATTCAGAAGTGGGAGACAAAATAAATAAGTTAAGCTCATAATATATCAAAAGATGATGAGTGTCTTGGAGCCAGCCATCAGTGGGCTCAGAAGTACAGAAAGTGAGAGAATTACTGCTTCAAATACATGGACAATGGGCCTCGTTGAAGAGGTGATAATTGAAGCAAATACCTGAAGGAAGAGGGAAATGTCACAAAGCTTCTAGAAGGATGAGCGTTCCAGGAAAAGGGAACAGCCTCTGCAAATGCTGTGAGGCCTGTTCCAGGTGCAGTGAAGGACAGTGGAGGGGCAGCCAACACTAAGCAAAAGAGAGGGACAGAGAGAAGATGGGTAACGAAATATAGGGACTGGAGGGCCATATCCCGGGGCTTGAGAAGCTTCTCTGAGTAGGGTAGAGAGCCCCTGGAGGATTTGGGCAAAGGACTATGATCACCTGACTTGTGTTGAGATGGCACACTAGGATTCAGGACTACCAACGGGCTGCAATAAGGTGGTCCTGAATCCTAGCGTGCCATTTCAACACAAGTCAGGTGTTGAGTCCACTAGAACACAATCAGAACATGTTACCAGGCAAACACTCTCAAACTTGAGGAAGTCAATCCCTTTGCTAAACGGCTTTCTGTTTTAGGCAAGATGTCCTAGCTGGCCATGCTGACCCCCAAGACTTCAGCTGCTACTGCAAAGCAAGATACAAGACTGAACCATACAAAACTGGCTTCAGTCACAAACAATTGTCATGTTACGGTTGACATGTTGCCCTTTCCTTCACATTTCCCCTAGACACATTACCACCCTCTGAAGTACATTACTTATGAAATTTCTTGAACTGTATTTCAGTACAGTTTACAACTGTTTCAGACCCAGCCTACAACGAACACCTGTAAGGATTGAAGAAAGGTAATTTCCCATCGCAGAAATGGGCCCAGCCTTGCCCTGCAGAAATGTCACACCTAATCCTACTCACTGTCTGAAATCCTCCTGTCTTCCTCCAAAGGACTTTGCTGGCTCTGGGGAGCTGGTTTATGAGTGTGTCTCTGCTTCTCTTACTCTAGGGACCAAGAGTTGATCATCTTTCACCACTCAGAAGGTAGTTAGTCATTTCAGAAGCTCCACAATTCCAGGAGCCCAGAGACCCCAATCGTAGTGTGCTCTGGGTTCAAATGCTTACCTGCACTAGGAGAAAATGTGTGTGTGTGTGTGTGTGTGTGTGTGTGTGTGTGTGTGTGTGTGTGTTTACACATACACAAATGAATTTGTGAATCCCCAAACTGGGATTAGAGGAATTCTCAATCTGCTTGAGCATTGCCACAGTAGCCTTAAAACATATTGAAAACACAGGCTGGACCTACACCCTACCCACCCACCCATATTAGCCTATATGTAGCCTATGTCTTCATGTGGTTCCCCCCCCCCCAACAGGGACTGTTCCTAAAGCTGTTGTCTATCTGTGTAATCGATTCCTCTAACCTGGCAGCTTTGTCCGGCCTCCGCGGGAGAGGATGCGCCTAGCCTTGCAGAGACTTGATGTACCAGGGTGAGTGGATATCTAGGGGGTCCTCCACCCTTTCAGAGGAGAAGGGGAAAGGACATGGGGGACTGTATGAGGAGGGCATTGATAGGGATGTGAAGTAAATTAATTAATTAACTAATTAATTAATGAAAACAAACTTGTTGAAAAGATCAAACAATAGTTATGAAATAAGCATATTTAGACTTAACTGTGGATCCCAGGAGACAAGCCCTGGCACCAAGGTTCTTAGGTTAGGTCACTTCTGTTCCAGAATGATATTTCCTGTGTGAATTCTAATTCCTACAGACCCTGTTTTGGGTCAGACATTGGTAATAAAAGTTTGCCCCTACAAGCTAGAAGCAGATTCTGGATTTACTTTGGCAACAGAATTTCCTAAAAATGGGTAGCATGTTAAAAAAGTAAAGAAGGGGGCCAGTGAGATGGCTCAGCAAGTCAAGGTGCTTGCCACCAGACCTAGTGATCTGAGTTTGATACCTAGAATCCAATGAGAGAGAGAGAGAGAGAGAGAGAGAGAGAGAGAGAGAGAGAGAGAGAGAGAGAGACTCTCAATTCCTCTCTAACTTCCATAAGCATATTCCTGTGCACACACAAATAAATAACAAACCAACCAACAAACAAATGTAACTACTTATATTCTTTTTTTTCTTTCTTTCTTTTAAGGCTGTGTAGTCAAACATTATGCAGAAAATCCAACCTGGAGACCAGAAGAACACAGCCTACAGAATCAACTAAGCAGGGCCTATGGGGTGCACAGAGACTGATGTGGCAATCACAGAGCCTGCACGGCTCTGTGCTAGGTCCTGTGTGTATACGTTACGGTTATGAGTTTGGTGTTTTTGTAGGTCTCCTAAGGGTGGGAGTGGGAGTGCCTGTGACTCTTTCACTGCTCTGCTCTTAAGACTCTTTCCCTCCTACTGGGTTGCCTCATCCAGCTCTGATATGAGGGTTTGTACCTAATATTACTGTATCTTCTTATGCCCTGTTTGGTTGTTATCCCTGGGAAGCCTGCTCCATTCTGAAGAAAAACAGAGGAGGACTGGATCTAGGGGAGAGGGGAAAGTGTTAGGGGACTGGGAGGAGTGAAGGGAGAGGAAACTACAATTGGGATATGTAGTGAAAGAGAAAACTAAATAATAAAAAAGGTTGTAAAATAGTTTTGGAGCTCTTTCAAAAGATGCCCTTTACAAATGTTAATCAGTGGGTTCTCTTAGACACAGTGTTGATATAAACTAATAAAAGGTTGTCATAAGTTCTGTAGTCCACAGGAGATGCTTTCTGGAGTCTTAACATCAGGAGCCACCACCCAGTATGTAAATGAAAACAATCAGTATTTGCTGAGGTCACGGGGTGTATAAACAGCTCTCCAGCTGATGTGCTAGATCAGATACATCACCTAGATTGTACATAAGCAGCTAATCTAGGACATGTGCAGTCTTGAAATCTCTTGAGTCTGGATGATGGTTTTGTAAAGTATCTGAAAAGACTTAGGGAAGAATAATAGAAAAAGAAAGCTTGAGAATGTTGGTTAGAGAGAGAATGTGAGGGGGGAGTTGGAAACAGAATCTTCACTTCACTGAGTTCTGTTATGAAAAGAATCAAAGAAGTAGAGCAGTAGACCAAGGGGCTAGAATTAAGAGAAGCTGCGCTATTGTATTCTACCACATTATGAATCTGGTGCTTATGAAGTGCTGTGATAGGAAAAACCCTTTCTCAAGCCTTTACACACACCAACTCACTCACCCTCCTCACCTACACTATAAGACAGGGAACATTAAATATTGTAGGCAAAATTAAAGCCCAGAGGGATCAAGAAACTGGCTTGATCCCACTCTCTATGATACAACGAGAAGCATTAGACCAACCTGTGGAACAACCAGCAGCCTAGATTAACCTTACGTTCTGTTTCTTTGATCAAAGTTTTCCAGTATTTTTATTATCTACATTCCCTTTATATAAACAAAAGAAACAGTCGTACATTTCTGAAACTTTGGATTTGGTATCTCTTCCCTAAAATTTGTTGATCATTGTATTAGGAGAAATTCTAACGTGTCTGGCTCATTTTGTTTTTGTGTCTCCACTCTGCTCTACTGGTCAACTCTCAAACTCTGGTTTCTGAGGCTTTAAATCTAGACCAATTTACTCTTCTTTATCGAGACTTACCCATAGAGGTCTTAGCATTCTTTAACCCAGGGGTTTGTGGAGAGGTAAGTACACGTCTGTTAGGGGAGGGTACAGATGTATGTGCGAGAGTACATGCATGTTGAGGTCAGAGGACAACCTCAGGTGTCATTCCTTGAGCACATTCCATAGTTTTGTGTGTGTGTGTGTGTGTGTGTGTGTGTGTGTGTGTTTTATTTTGTTTTGTTTTTTAGACAGAGTGACTTCTTGTCCTGCAATTTCAGGTAGGCTAGCCCAGCTTGCTACAAATCTCCAGGGATCCACCTCTGTCTACCTCCCATGTTTCTAGTGTTGGTATTGCAGGCATATGACCCTATGTCAGCTTTTTATATGAATTTGGAGGATCCAACTCAAGTCCCCTCACCTTTTAAGCTAGCACTTCATCAACTAAGCCATTTTCCCAGCATTTTTTTGTTTGGTTTGGTTTTGGGTTTTTTTTTTTTTTTTTAAACAAGTTCTCACATAGCCCAGGCTATCCTTAAACTTTCTGTGTAGCAGATGACCTTGACTTTACTATCCCACCATATCTCCTGAATGCTGGGATTGTAGGTGCATGCCACGTCTGTTTTTAGAGTACTGTGAATAGATGTCAGAAGTTCATTCAAACAAAGCAAGGGAACATCCAACCAAGCCACATCCCCAGCGCTTCATCCAAGTTTTATCAAGGCCATTCAAGGTGATCTCCTTGATAAAAGAACCAACCACTTCTAATGCTAAATTAAATATAAACACGGTAAAATGAATATTGAATTAACTCTTCCCCTACATGTGGAAATGCAACCGGCCATTTCATTTATTCAATTGTGATCTTCCTCACCTCAAAGATATCCCAACACCCTGTTGTGCCAATATGAAGAGCCCTCCCAGGCAAGGGCTCAGGTAATATAACCCAAAGGAGTTTGGAGAAAATGCAAGCAAGAAACTCTGTCGCCTTAATTAGATTAATTTTTCATGGACAACTATATTGGAAGGCCAAATTATGTGCATAATGTCTTAATTCTTTTCTTAATTTAACAGCTTTATACTAAGGCAGAAGCAAAACTGTTTAATTCCAATAGATGAGCCTTAAAACAGCAGAGGCTGTGGAACTTATAAATATTTTAAGCAGGGTGCAATTTGGGAGCAGGGACATATTTTTTCCTGACCTACTAAAGGCACATGTAAAGGATTTTTTAAAAAGCCCTAATATTTTTCTAGAGTCTCACTTTTCACTTTTCAGACCTGTGGCTACTGAAAAAGCAGTGCCTCTTACCCATGTCTCTATATTCCTCTTACCCATGTCTCTATATTCTTCTTACCTATGTCTCTATATTCTTCAAAAATCTATAGTGAAAGCCCACCATATTCCAAAGAAATAGGGCTTGTCCAGTGATTTTTTCCATCCTCATCCAAAAGTCAGCATCTAGAAGACACATTCATTTAGACTCACTGGAGAAAGCTGCAGCAAGACTCAGCCCTGTCCTCAGACAATCCATGGCCCATGAATGATCTCCGATCATTCTGCCATGCTTTTGAAATTTTCTGCAAGTAAAAATTAGAGAAAAACCTTATTACTCTCCCTTGTTCCTAACTGTTGAAATCAAATACATCTAATCATATTTCCAAAGACAAGGATGAATTTCAAAACAAAATCACCTCATAATAAAAAACTATTTTGTCTCCATCATTTTTGATTTATGAGGTTGTCTCCTGTATAGAGATGTGACTTCTGGTTTCTCTGCAGAAACATTTGGTTTCCTCACTCCTCTCCCTTCCAACTTGCACCCATGTTAGTCACTCCTGTGTACTACGACCACAATGTCTGAGGAGGTATTAAAGAAGGAAGGAGTCATTTTAGCTCACAGTTTCAGAGGGTTCAGGATTGCTTGGCTTCATAGTTTTGGGTGAAAACCCGTGTCAGTGGGAGCATTTTGAGAAAACATCTGTTTACCACATGATGTCAGGAAGCAGTCAGTACCTTTAAGCCTCAAAGCCTTTCAGAATAATACGACAGCCAAGCATTTAACTCATGAACCTGTTTGGGTGTAGTGGTTAGTTTTAAATTTGACATGACTTAGAACCACTAGGGAAGAAAGTCTTAATGAGAAATTGTCAAGATCAGGTTGGCCTGTGTGTCCTGGTTATTAATTGATGTAGGAAAATCCAGCCCATTGGGGGTGACACCATTCCCTAGGCAGTGGGTCCTGAACTGTGTAAGAGAGAAGAGAGCAAGCAAGCAGGCAAGTGTGTGTGCATGCACCGCTTTGCTCTGCTCTTCTCTGTGAATGTGAACAGCTGCCCAAGCTCCTACCTACTACTGTGACTTTCCTACTTGATAACCTGTAACCCGGGCCTATAAAACAAAATAAACCCTTTACCTCTAAGCTGCTTCTTGAGCATATTTTATCATAGTCATAAAAATGAAGCTACAACAGAAATATATCATAACAGTAGCTCTCAAGTATCTGGCATTGATGAATGACATATATCTAAATTATGTCCCATTAGAGGGCCCACATATAAAGATAATTTTCAGTTTAGGATCAAGGACTGTCTTCATCATAAACAATGTCAAAAATGCTTCCTTTCATCGGAACTATGTAATTTCTTAGTCTGCAGTCATACTTTTCCCATTTGTCTCATCAAAGAAGAAAATATGAATAGAAACTTGTATGATTACAATATGATACTATAGATAATCTCAACTCCATCTTATTATCTCAACTAAACGATTAGCTCCTGTCAGTCAGTGTTTACAATCAGTGGCAAGTTTTTGTGCTATGCCTGGCAACTGGTTTGGGATACATCATAATCATTTCGTTGAGAACTACTCAAACAGAGTAGAGTGGGATGTGTGTGACAATCATGATTGTCAACTTGATGGAAATTAAACTCATCACAGAAACAAAAATCTGCATATGTCTGTGAGGGATTGTCTAGACTGAGTTAACTGAGGGACAAAGAGCCACTCTAAATGCTGGCTGTACTCATCCATTGTCTGGAGATCTAAACAGAAAAAAAAAATGGAACCTGAGCAGCGCAATGGCACTCGCCATCTCTCTCTGCTTCCTGACCACAGATGCAGGATGACCAGCCCCCTCATGACCCTGCTGCCATGGCTTCCCTGAGGTGATGGGCGGTACCCTCAAACTTGAGTCAAAATCCCTTCCCTCCTTGACTTATTTTTGTCATGTACTTTGTCACAGCAACAAAAACAGTGGCTGGTACAGGGGTATACACAAACAGATTCTATAAGCCATGAGTACTGGAAGTGAGGCAGGAAGAACCATGGTTAAGAGCTTGAGATACACAGCCAAACAGAATATTCAGGCCTGCTCTGCCCTCAAATAACTTTAATAAGACTTTAGACAAAATACTTCTGGGGCCTGGCTGTTTTTATAAGGAATAGTTTAGTATATACCTCAGAGTCTTGTCACAGGATACAACAGCACAAAGGGAGGAGGCTCACCCACCAAGTGTGCTTTACAGCCAGTGATCCTGTCAGCCCAGTTATAATCCTGTGGGAGAAAAAAGGGGCTGAGATAAAAGTTTTGCAAAATAGTTTCCTTGTTATTGATAAAGAAAACATTTCAATCCATTTGCACATTGCACAGATGTTTTAATTTTACAAATATGTAGCCAATTCTGCAATAATGCGAAGCTGTTGCCTAGACCCACATTCATCTGCTGAGAAACTAATGTTTTGAGACAATAAAATGGTCCATCTATCTCTGCATGCTAGCTAGATGAGCCATTTTGAAAGTATACAGCTTTGAAATCTGTCTTGGATCCAAGCTATTTTGACTAATTACTTTGAAGTTAAATAAAGTGAAACATATACAGAAATTTTAGTGCTCAGATAAATGAGTTTCTAAAGAGTTTTAAACTGTTTGGATTAAAAATTCTTTCATTTTTAAATAGTAGGAAAAGTTTTTTAAAGTATTTTGCCTAAGCAATCTGGTTTCAAAAAAAAGTTTGGAATGAAGCAGACTTACACTATCTTTCAAAAGGAAAAGAAAACATGCGCATGCTGTGAGAACCACATGAAATAGATCCCAAGTCAAGTAACTGAAGGAAACTTTCCAAAACCAGTACTTTAAAAGTTTGTAAATTTAACCATTAATGGCTATGAATCAATTAAAAAAAAAACCCAATGACCCCCTCTTAATGTCTCATGTTCTAATTTAATGGAATAGCATATTTTAACACTCCTAGGTTATCTCAACTCATTTCCTAGATGACATAGTGGGTGAACATTTCAGTAACTAATAAGCTTCAGGAGTGAAAGGTTTGACAGCAGAAGGAAGTAAGGGCCAGCATCTGCTGAAGCGTGGCTTTGAATTCTTTTCTGTTATTGGCTCTCGGTAGGCATCTTGGTATTGCTGCTGCTCCTCCATCCTGCAATTTCTGACTTAGATTGGGTCATCCTCGAATGCTAAGACTGGTCAAGAGATTTCACACAGGGAGCTTGGGATGAGCTGAGGAAAGTACTAAGAGCTACAAGATGAGAATATGATGGAGGAAGGTGCTATTGGAAGATACCTGGGAGATGGCTGCCATTTCAGTTGAGCACTTGAGCAGAAACCTCCTGGAACCCACCCTGACCTCCCAAGGGACTGAACTCTTGATGGGCTCTGTTTTCCCCATAGGCAATCACATCCCCAGTGCATGCACACAAAAGTGTCCATGGGTTCCTGTAGACTATCCATGTTGGATTGTCCTGTGGCAGAATGTGGGAATGTTGCAGTGGGTATAGGCGTGACTTCTTCTGGGAAGTGGGATGCTACAGAAATGGCAGTTGAGAGGGCATGAGGCAGAGAACAAGAAATGTCCAAGGTAGTTTTCTAAGCATCACAGGTCATTACTTTGAACTATGATCTTGTACTGGGACCCAAAACACTACATTAAAAGTCAAAAAGCTGGAGTGGTAGTCAAAGATTAAAGGTCTTGCAGATCAGAGTTCCTTTCCTAATATACAGGTCAGGAGGCTCACATGCACTTCCAACTCCAGCTCCAGGGTCTCTCATGCCCTCTTTTGATCCCTGAAGGCACTGCACTTACTTGCATAAACCCACACAGAAATACATAATTAAAATAGATAAATGATAGATAGATAGATAGATAGATAGATAGATAGATAGATAGATAGATAGATAGAATCTTTATTAAGGGGGAAATAAAGGAATGTCAAATGGTACCTTACCATTCATGCCAAACTTCCATATCACAAAACTGAAAGTCAGCTGTCTGACCTTCAAGAGAATGAGAGAGCAGCAGAATTCTTAAATCAAACCGGTTCAAATGGCACGATAATGACATTTCTTCTGCCCTAATCTTGACGCTAAAAGGGCAACGTGATATTCACCTACCAGCTGCCTTTCTGCTCTAATCTCCGTGTCCCCAGCTCATTGACTCTGAAATGACTAGCCATCCTCTTTATTTTGCTCCTTCAAAAGTCCCTATAAAACCTCCTTCCATTGGTCAGATCGCTGGAACGTGAAGTGGAAACTTAAGGGTTCTTTGGCAGGTTACTTGTATCAGATGGTGTGTTGCTGGGGCAGACATGTGAAGGAGTGTTTTCCTGAAGTGGACACAGGTGAAAGGATGTTTTGCTAAAGCAAACACAAGAAAGGACATGTGATAAAGGAGTCTTAGCTAACAACACACATGTATTGGTTCATCTTACATTGCCTAGCTGAGCTCTGTTTGCAGTGACTCCACATAGACCCAAAAGACTTCTAGTAAGGTACTGGCAGCTTCTTGCCATTTTCTTACATTCAGGCTGCTTGGCAGAGTGATGTCAACTGACACAGACTCACGTGATGTTTTGTGAAGACAGACTCGCTTGCTGAGCCTAGACACACGGTGAGGCAAGACCTGTGGAGGACACGTGATGTTTGGAGAGAGTATAATTAGGATTCAATGGTCAGTGACAGAGGCTTGTATAGCTAGCTTTGCAACTCTTCTTGGTTCTGCATCTTTGCTAATCTACACTTCGTTGAAAAAGACACAGAAAAGAACTTCTGGTCACTGACTCCTGCTGTTTAGGCTGAGGCCTGGCTGTTTCTGCTAGGTGCTCATTCATGTTTGCTATCCTGACACTGCTGAACTAAACTGTTCATTTGTAAAGTACTTGAGAGTGGATCAAGCTGCTGCTGCTGATTCCTTGGAACTGAACTGCTGATTTCCTGACAACACAGATGGGATTTGCTCCAAAGAACCATTTCTAAACAGGTCCATTGCCCCCATATCCTAGTAACCTTTCTTTTCCACTGCCTCTGGTGGGTGGTCGACTAGAAGGGAGGTTAAAGCATTTAAGAGCCCATATTAAAATTAGGATTGGAAAATCTAAGCCTACAAGAACATGTACTCCACTCCATGGAATGAAATGGATGCCCAGCTCCAGAATTAAAAATGGATAAATGAACCAATTAAGATCTTTAAACTAAACTGTAATCTTGTCCTTTAATGAGGTAAAATATTAACACTACCAGGGCTTTCTGTGCATAATCTATGTTTTGATGCCTACTCTTCCTTGGTCTGAAACCTAGTCTTGCTCTCTTTGTCCAGAGGACAGTTCCTCACGGAACTCTCTGAACTCTTTCCTGATCTAAATGAAGTAGAGTTTCACATGCCTGCTCCTGGCTCTGAGACAGAACCACTCTTTGCATCTTGACGCAGTACAGTTCCTACACTCTTCCCTTCATTGGGAGTGGTTTACATACACTGAAATTAGGGGGAAAGTACACATGAGTCAGGGCCCAGGGCCCAGGACCTGCTTTCTAACTGGTCTGAGCAGGATGGGACAAGGACTGTCTGTCCACCTTGCTTGCAGATGGTAGAAAGAGAAGGGAGATGCCATTACAGCACCAGCCAAACCACATTCCCCCACCCCAGTTTACCAGCTAATAAATCTGACGTGGTGATTCTTGCCTGCTGCCTCAGTGTTTCCCATCTGGCCCCTCTGTTACCGCGCACACTCCCTGAGAGCAAGGGTCTTTGTTTAGTTCACCCCTGCAACGCACATGTCTGGATCAGAACTTGGCACATAGAACATTCTTTGTAATTATAAGTTTATTAAGTTAACAAACCCACAGGGGCAAAGACAGGATTAACACTTGAGAAAACTCTCCATCACCCCCTGCAGACAATTGTGCCTCTTCCCTCTTTACACTCTCTTAGCACTCCATCATAGCACTTAACACTCCTAGTTGCCTGATGAAATCTAGGGCTCCTGGTTGACTTCTCAAAGACCAGGCATTCTGTCTGTCCTATTCTTTTTCTCCCAAATGCCAAGCAGCATGGGGATTCAGCCCTTAGAAAGTGCTCCAAAAGGATGGGTGTGAATGAGAACGAAAAGGAATGTAATAACATCACATGCCAACAATCTTCTTTTATTGCTCATGCTAGAGATTCTTTTGTTTTCAAGTTGGAGCACATGGCAAATGAATCACCCGCAAGCTTTTTTCCAGAACTCTGAAGAAAAAGAATGGAAAAACAAGTTAAGCCAAGAGGCAAAGCCCACTGGGCAGATGCTGACAGAGACTCTTGGCTCTTCAGTATCGGTTCTTGAACTCGAAGGAGATATGTGACTCAAGAGGAATGGTTTGCTAAAAATTACCAAGAGGGAGGACTCAGCAGAGAAAGAAAGCATGAAGAAAAACACTATTGATACTTTAAGGAATTATAAGAGGACAGCTACATGGGACTTTGGTAAACATCTATCAACATCCTAATTCCACCCCTCATCCTATTGTGTTTGGTAAATATTACTAGTCAATCAGTGTTCTTTAAGATTCAAATACCTCAATAGGTCCAGGTGGCACATGGTTTTACTCCCAGCAAGGGAGACTGTCCTACAGAACAAGTTCCAGGACAACCAGAGCTGTACAGAAAACCCTGTCTCGGGGAAAGAAAGATTCAAAGATCTTTCCAAAAGCATAGGAGAGCTATATTCTTCCTCGTCTGGATCCAGCATTCCTAAATCATCAGACTTCTCTGAGAAGCTCCTTACAACTTCAAGTAACTGATGTAGGTCCCAGGACGTCTCCTTAGAGGTGAGAGTGAACACAGGAATGTGAATGCCTGAAACTTTCCATGTGAAGAGGGGTGTGTGTGTGTGTGTGTGTGTGTGTGTGTGTGTGTGTGTTGGTGGGGGTGAGGGGTCTTTATCCTCTTAGCTTCAGTACTTAGAAGCCTGTAAATTACCTGGGGATATAGCATAGTGGATGCTGTGCTACCTGGCATGTATAGAGCCTTGGGTTTACTCTCCAGTACGAGAAATACAAGATAACAGAATGCATAAATTAAGCTGATGACACCAGGTTAGCAAGAGAAATGGCACTCTTGGTTACTGTTACTGAAGTTCACAATGAAATGCAACTCGAGGAGGTGGTGATTGGAATTTGACATCTGCCATTTTAACCAGAGATCTGAGAGAAAGGATTCTTGGTGGGAAAGCACAAGACTTGGGTGGGGGTGACAGGCGAGCACTTAGAAGAACAGGTGGGAGACACAGTAGATCTCTGACAATGTCTATCAAGTATTTTGGTGTGGCTCTGACCTCTCATGACCAGTGACAGGAGTTGGCACTCCCAGTTTGCTCCCAGTTTGACCTATGGCAGCCAAATTCTATGGTGAGGCTCTGCTCCTAGGCAGAGGAAAGCTTTCAAGAATTAAATGTCTTCATCTCTGAAGAGCTTTTATTTTACAGTGTGTATTCTGTAATCCTTCAAATATTTTGTTTCGGGCATTGCATCTCAGGCAGGTGTACAAGGATGATAAAAAGCAGAACAAATTTCCATCCGTTTTATTATTGTTTTTAAGTGCTCTGTAGACAACACACTCCCTCACTGTTGGAAATAAAGAAAAAGGAGTGTATGCTATTATGCAAGGAAGAACGGAACCTTGGTTACCCGCGTCCAGCTTCACACATTCATGCAGAGCATGCAGTGCCAAAATTAGGAGGACTAGATAGGGAGGGTGGTGGAAGAGAGAGTAAAGGAAGGACTACAGGGAGCACAGGTAATAATGAAAGATCACTTTAAAAAGCTTCTACTACTGTAGAAACTGCCTAAAATATATACGAATATGAAAGGAATCTAAGTGGAGTTACCAAATAACAGGGACAACAACTCAACTAGCCATCTTATGCCACCAAGTAAAACCTGGAGTGCCAGAAACCCGTTACAGCTTTCATCACTGACCAAAGGGGCCCCATGGAAATCTCCAAGCATCACGGGCTGTTGCCAAAGCTATTACTCTCCACTACCTGACAGTAAGGCCCTATGCATGGCTGAAGACAAAACTTACTCATGTCATCGAACACTGGAAAGTTGAGATGGCACCTGCCTAGAAGCTTTGTTCCTACTGACCAACATTTGTGGTAATCATCAATATCACACAGCTATAAACCCTGTGACCTACATCAGAGGCCTGTCTGTAAAACATACTGGTATAATTGTGGCATGAAAGTTGTGGAAATGACCGATCATATTTTTATTAGAGTAAAGCCCACTCTGTGGGGTGAAACCCATATATGACACTGTTAAAGTATCCAAGAACCTGAGATGAGATAGGTCATGGGTCTAAGAGAAAACCTAATACTATTATTCTGCTAAAGGAACAGAGCAATAAGATAACTCATAATGACATACTGCTATACCAATTGGTCAATGTTTCTCTCCATCCATATAAATGATGCTTGCTTCTTGTTGTAGTAGATGGGAATTAACACAGAGACCCACAACTGGGCATGGTAGGAGACTTGAGAACAGTCAGTCCTAAATAACATGCTTTTATCTAATCCCTCCCCTCAAGTCTCAGGGAGCTATTGTGAGGAGGCAGAAAGACTATAAGGGTCAGGGGTGATGGATGACTCCAAGGAAAGAGTGACTTCTAGACGTATCAGGATTCGTGCACATATAAACTCACGAAGCCTGTGGTGCATGCACGAAATCTGCACAGGTTCAAGTCAGATGGGGTACCAGCACTGAGAGGAGAAAGTGGACACAAGGCCCCACCACTAACCAAGAAGTTGTATGCAATTGATACCCACTGGCAAAGGGAAAATCAAATTTCTCCAGTGAACACTCACTGGGTATATAAACCACACTTTAGGGCTGGCCACATGCCCAGGAGTAGTTGTATTTTTGTGGTCTTGCTGTTTCTTTTTGCTTTATTTGGGTGCTTTCTTTTTTCTTTCTTTTGATTTTTTTGGGGGGGAGGGTTATGTTTCTTGACTCTTTTTGGGTTTTGGTTTTTTTTTTTATTGTTGTTGTTTTGTTCTGTTTTGTTTTGAAAGAGAGAGAAAAAGGAACATAAAGTTCAGTGAGCAGAGATGTGAGGAGGATCTAGGAGGAACTGGAGAGAAAAACACATAACCAAAATACATTGTATGAAAAGATTTTTATTTCAATAAAAAAGAAACAGTAAAATATGACATTAGTATTTTGTAATTTTTGATATGTTGCATTAATTAAAATACATTATTTTAAAATGCTATAGATGACCAAAGAAGTCTGACTACAACTGCAATGAAGTTCTCAGTAGAGGCTGACTTAAGGGAGAAATCATAGCTACGGTTTCGCATTCTGAATCAAAAAAGGTTGAATTGCCCCACAGGGTTTCATAAGAACTCTTTATCTCAGCAGTTCTCAATCCAATCTTGACCTACTACAGTCTGTCAATCAATGCTGTTACTAAAAGTAATAACTAGTATGTATTTTAATACATATTATTTAATAATATTGAAGATAATTGAATATGCATTTTAATAAAAACAAAGTATATTCAAGGATATTCCAGTGATCATTTTCATATTTGTCTTGTTTTTTCTAACTTTGATGGTTGAAAGGAAAATGACCAAATACAGGTATTTTGTTAATTACTCATTAATTTGTTGCTTTAGTCATGGCTAAACTGGTATGTGTGTGTGTGTGTGTGTGTGTGTGTGTGTGTGTGTGTGTGTGTGTCTGTCTGTCTCTGTCTGTCTTTCTGTCTCTGTCTGTCTGTCTGTGTAGATATCTTACATGAAATTCCTAACCCAAAATGTGGTGTCAATAAAAGGTAAGTCTATAAGAAGTAATATGACCATAGAGGCAGAGACCTCATGAAAAAGTTAAGTGTTCTTATAAAAATAAAAAAATCCAGGAAGGCCCCTCACCTTCCATGTATGAGGGCACAATGAGGAAGTAGCTGTGTGTGAACAGAGGGCAGGTTCTTTGTAAACACTGAGTGCCCATGCCTTGACCCTGAACTCCATAGCTTCCAACTGTGAGGACAAAACTCCTCTTGTTTATAAGCCACACACTTACAATGTTAGAGTAGACATTTAAAAACAGCCTCCAGGGCTCTCTGAGGACCCTTCCTTCCTGATCTCCCTCTCAACCCTTTCTGTCTTGAAGCCCAGGGGGCGGGGCGTAGTGGGGGGGTGACTTTCTCTGAAGCTCAGTCATTTACCTAAAGATTAACTCATCAGAGAGAAGCACATTTTTTCTTTAGTCTATTTACTGAGTTTTCATTAACCAAAGAAGATTAAACTCAGATTCCACAGGAAGGCTGTTAAATCAATAACTGGGTTTGGGCTGTAGCTCAGTTTGTAGAGTGCTTGCTTAGCCTGCTCAAAACTCTGGATTTGATTCCCAACACCACACAAACCAGATATGGTAGAACAAGCCTGTAATCCCAGTATTTCGTGGAGGCAGAAACCAGAAGTTCCAGGTCATTCTCAGCTACAGAGTAAATTTGAGGTCAGCCTGGAATACATGAGCCCAGGACTTGGGGAAAAGAAATGAATCAAATAGCACATCTAGAGCCCAGAAGAATTTGGTCCCAGGCCTCTGTTCAACTCTCTTGTGTCCTTTAAAAATAACTTAGCCGGGCGTGGTGGCGCACGCCTTTAATCCCAGCACTCGGGAGGCAGAGGCAGGTGGATTTCTGAGTTCGAGGCCAGCCTGGTCTACAAAGTGAGTTCCAGGACAGCCAGGGCTAGACAGAGAAACCCTGTCTCGAAAAAAAAAAAAAAAAAAGAAAACTTACTCCCTAGTCTTCTCCATCAAAGAGTACACCAGTTGGTTATCCAATACCAAATGGTCAGTCCTAAAAACTTACATATAAGTAACATTTTAGAAACTAATCAGGTTGTATTTATGTACTTAGGTGTGTGTGTGTGTGTGTGTGTGAGTGTGTGTGTGTGAACAATTAATGGGAAAAGTACTCATGAATTTGAAAGAGAGCAAGAAGTGATATATGAGAAAGTTTGAGGGGAAGAACGGGAAGGCAAAAATAATGTAAATATATTATAGTCTCAGAAAATATTTTTTTAAAAATTATTTATTTCCCTCCTACAATTGCCACAGCCACTACTTCCCCCCTCCACTATGAACAGAATATTTCAGCCTCTAGCACCTGGCCCTTTGTTGAATTTCATGTTTAGCATGTCTCTTCTCCAAATGTGTATGCCAGTGAACTTGCACACCCTTTCTCTTGTTAAGGTGCCTATTGCTGATTTATTTCCACAGGCTTGCTTTTCAAAAGTTTCAGAGAAAAATCTGAATACCCTATAAACTCATTCTGTATGGCATCCTAGAA
Organism: Mus minutoides; assembly: GCA_902729485.2. NCBI lineage: Eukaryota > Metazoa > Chordata > Mammalia > Rodentia > Muridae > Mus > Mus minutoides. Next base: position 1,444,798 of record LR749817.1, on the reverse strand, counting down.
AAACTGGGACATGTGGGTGAGGGGTTGTCATCAGGAGTTGAAGACCACAGAAGAGTATACCAGTCTCAGCACTACATAGCAGGCAATCCTTTAATAACTCAGCAATGACAGTGATAACCTTCATTGTCTGGCTGAGGTGTCGATTGCCAGGTCTTCCATTGTCTGGACTGCAGAGTTTGAAAGGAAGGTAGAAGGTAACATGCATACTGTACTGGCTAGTTTTGTGTGAACTTGACACAGCTGGAGTTATCACAGAGAAAGGAGCTTCGGTTGGGGAAATGCCTCCATGAGATCTAGCTGTGAGGCATTTTCTCAATTAGTGATCAAGAGCCCCTGGTGGGTGGGACCATCTCTGGGCTGGCAGTCTTGGGTTCTATAAGAGAGCAGGCTGAGCAAGCCAGGGGAAGCAAGCCAGTAAAGAACATCCCTCCATAGCTTCTGCATCAGCTCCTGCTTGAGTTCCAGTCCTGACTTCCTTTGGTGATGAACAGCAGTATGGAAGTGTAAGCCGAATAAACCCTTTCCTCCCCAACTTGCTTCTTGGTCATGATGTTTGTGCAGGAATAGAAACCCTGACTAAGACACATACTAAATGAATAACCTATTCATTCATTTAGATGAAGACCAGAATCCTGTTCTCAGAAGAAATTGAGAAATGGGTTAAATCATTTCCGCTGCTTTCAAGTTAGTAATTAGCAAACATGGCAGACTTGATCTACACTATTTTCTCATGCTTTTTTTGGCAAATCGTGTACAATACAGTGCATGACAGGAACTCTCGTGCCCCTCTTTTCAGATTGAAAGTGAGGAAACACAGTTCTACTCAGTTTCTATGGAATGAGTATGTGGCCTGAAACCCTTGAGTTTACTTCTCAGGGATCCAAAAGAATAAACAGTTTAAGAACTGGTTCTGATGTTTGAGTTCTAGCCAAGCCACTAGCTGTCTAGCCTTGGAGCAAGTGTTTGGTTGATTCTCAAGTTCAGCTTCTTCATTTGTTAATAACTGTTGCAAGATCAACCGAGAAATCAATGTTAAAAAAATAATATAATTTAAAGCCATATATGTCGCATATACTATAATCCCAGCACTTGCGAGGTAGAGGACTGGGAATCAGAAGTGTAAGACCATCCTCGAGTATATAGCTAGTTCAAAGCCAATCTGGCCTAAATGAGATGCTGGTTCAGTTGTTTTAGAAAAAACTAAACAAAAATATATATTATAGTTAAGCTTAATTTTTTGCCTTGAATTCCATTTATACTTCAATGGCGATACATAGCTCCACAGATCTAGAACCTTATGCCCTTTCTCCCTGTGGTTGTAACCAAGTTCTGAGGGGATTTATAAAGATCCTGCTAGTAGAACGCTCATCTGATTCCCATGTCATCTGTCCATATTAATATCTAATTAATTCATTTTTTTATCCTTTAACATCACCCCAGCTTGGGAATAATAGTTAACTTCTCAGACGTAATTCTTCTTTTCCTCAAGGACTCTCAGCACTTTTGTGACACATTTGGATGTGTAAAATCAGTCTCCCACTTCCAGGCCAGTCTGGACCTTAGAAACCTGAAAGAACACCAGTGACATCTTTCTCGTACACTTAAGAGATCTCTTTGGACCGTCTCTGTGCTTTGACATTGGTTCATTTTAATGTGCACAAACTTCTCTATGGTTTTTCTTGTCCCTCTGTTCCTTGGCTGGGCTTCTTCACAAGAGCTCACCAATATAACAATCTTTCCATTTCCTCAGTCTTTTTATGTGTAGAACTACTCCTGGTGAATTGATGTGTTTGCTCTTGGGATGTTTCTTCTCAAATCTCTAATCTGTCCCCTGAGGATGTTAGCTTCTTCTAATACAGAGCAAGGATAATACATTTTCTTTGTCATCTGCAATATGGTTCCTTTCCTGGGGTCACTGAATGGACCAGCAACTCACAATGGAGGGTGAACACAGAGGTGAGACCCAGGGAGAAACACAAGAAAGTGGTGGGCTTATTTGTCTTATCAGGCAAACGTATGCGTGCAAACAAGAACATAGAGAGAGCAGATGATATACCCCTAAGTCAAGTATCTACCATTGTTTCCCCGTATCTCTCCCCTGAGTCCCCCAAGCTGAGGGGTCAGGAAGAGAGAAATCCCTAAGAGACTGGAAAGAGCAGTGGGACCAAGACAGTGATATGCATAACATCAAGCAAGAAACAGCTACTATGTTTGAGGAGCAAGTGGTAGTTAAACACTTTGGTTTGGAGATGTCATAGTGGAGTTAGTGGTGGAAAGCCTAAACTCTCTTAATAATATTTTAAAAAGTGGGTTAGGGGTAGCCTAGTGGTCAAGTGCTTGTTTAAAATGAACAAGACCTTTGGATTTCTCTCTCTCTCTCTCTCTCTCTCTCTCTCACACACACACACACACACACAGAGAGAGAGAGAGAGAGAGAGAGAGAATACACTGAAAAAAAAAGATTTTGCAACATCTTTCTTTGTTTTTGTTTTTCTGGTTACCAGATGATAATCATTAGTGTCTGCATGTGACAGAGGAAACACACTGCGGTGACTCAGCAGAGCTGACCTATGGAAAGGGACTTGACCTCTGAAACCTGAGTCAGCCTCTTTATTTTATTTTATTATTATTTTAATTTATTTATTTTTTCACTTTACATCTTGATCCTGCCCTCCTTCCCAAGCCCCCCCCAACCCCAAGTCCTGCTTTTACAAACCCCTCCCCCACCCCCATTTCACCCTCTCCTTCCCCTCAAAGAAGGGGAAGCCCCCTTGGGTACCACCCTGCCCTGGACATCCAGTGGAAGCAGAACTAAGTGAGTCTCCCCCACTGAGACCCGACCAGGCAGTCTGCTTAGGGGAAGATATCCAATGGCAGGCAACAGAGTGGGAGACAGCCTCCACTCTAATTGTTAGGGGACCCACATGAAGACCAAGCTGCACATCTGCTACAAATGTGCAGGGAGCCTAAGTCCAGCCCCTGCATGCTCTTTGGTTGGTGGTTGAGTCTCTGTGAGACCCCATGGGCTCAGGTTAGTTGACTCTGTAGGTCTTCTTGTGGTATAGTCAACCTCCTTAAACTAAGTCTACATGAGCCTTTCTCCAAAAAAATCAGCTTTTCTCCTTACGTCTTTTTTTATACTTTTTTATTCAAGTGCATATATTATGTGCTAGACTGCAAGTCTGTGAACTTCTGAGATAAAGACAAAAGCAGATGTTTCTATTTGCAACCCACTGAGTACAGAGCTTGGGTAGAGAAAGGCTTGTCTGACATGTCTCAAAACTTGACCAGTCACATAAATAAAATCCTGGAAAGGCCCATCCCTTTCAAAGAGTGGTTTCATTTTCTCCTTCCAAGTCATTCTTCCTTCCACTTTTGAGTAATACACATTCAATTATGCTTCTGGGCTATGTTGGGTGTTGTTGTTGTTGTTGTTGTTGTTGTTGCATTATCTGTTGTTTTATGTGTTTATCATGGCAGCTTCCGAAATGCTGCCCAGTGGTCATTTCCTCTAGCACTCACACTTTTGTGTGATTACCCTCACTCAGTGTGCCATGGGACTAGAGCCTAGGGAAGAAGGCATGGCAGAAGGGTGGGATGTTGGGTCCATGGCCAAGCTGTTATGCTATGGTTGACTGTGCTCCCTTCGCTCATATGGTGCAAATTTCACCCCAAAGATGTTAGTATTAGAATGTGAGTCTTTAAAGGGTGATGGAGTCAGGCAGCAAGTGCCTTCATTAATGGATTTCATATCCTTGCAAAAGAGCCTGGAGAGAAACCCCCTATCCCTCTGTGGACACTGCATGAAGAGCTATCTATGAGCGAGGAGAGAGGGCCACACCAGACAAGGAATCCTCCATCATCTCCGTCTTGGGCTCTTTAGTGGTTTCAGTGAGAGTGTTCCCCATTGGCTCATACTTGAATGCTTGGTCAATAGTGTATAAAACTGTTTGGGGGAAAATTAGTAAATATGGTCTTATTGAAGGAGGTGTATCACTAAGGAGTGAGCTTTGATGTTTCAAAAGCTTGTGACTCAGATATAAGTCTATATCTATGGTTTCACTGACATACTCACCTGCCTGTTGCCTGGTTCCCACAATGATAGTTGGTCATGGATGCACCTACTGAAACTGTAAGCAGGCCTCCAATTATATGCTTTCTTTTGTAAATTGTCTTTGTTAAGATGTCTCTTCACAGTAGTAGAAAAGTAACTAAGATTGATGTGAAAATGTATGGGCTCTTTGGAAAGTCAGTTGTGTCGGATTGTTGGATGGTGTTTTGCTGAGGCAAACACATGAAGAAATGTCTAGCTGACTCGGACACAGGTGAAAGGCTAAGGCAGACTCATGAAGGACTGTTTAGCTGAAGTAGACATAAGTGAAAGAGGGCTAAAGTAAGCACGTGACAGGGCTAGGGCTGATTGGTGGAGTGATGTCAGCTGAGACAGACTCACACGGTGAGGCATGACCCATGGAGGACACATGCCGTTTAAAAGAAATACAAGAAAGACTCAACTGACAGTGAAGAAGGTTGAAAACATTTTCTGGTTAATGATGGTTCTTAAACACTGTAACCTCCCTTTTAGCCCACCACCTACCAGAGGTAGTGGAAGAGAAAGGATACAGAAGTGGACCTGTTTAGATAAGATTTGGGGGGGGGGTCTGGCAATCAGTAGTTCAGTTCATAGGACAACAGCAGCAGCTTGATCCTCTCGCAAACACTTCACAGATACACCAGCAGTCCAGTTCAGTAGAGTTGCAATAGTAATCACAATTCAGCAGCAGTGACACTGCCTAGCAGAGAGAGCCAGGCCTCCGTTTCTGCACAAGTCAGCAGGCCAACGGGAATGTGTCTCTCTAAGCAAATCGAAGGTCAGCGAAGGCACAAGACCAAGAAGAGTTGTACAGCTAGCTCTGTAAGTAAGCCTGGCTCAGGCTCCTTCGACTCTGTGGAAGTGGCAAGAATCTACAGCACACCACCAGAAGTTTTTTTGGTGTGTTTCTCTCTCTGGAATCCCGACAAATGGAACTTCACTACACATGTAAGGCAGACCAATACATGTGTCGTTATCGAAGAATCCTTCATCACATGGCTTTTCATGTGCTTGCTTTAGCAGAACACCCTTTCACTTATGTCTGCTTCAGCTAAATGTTTCCACTTCATAAGACAGACTCCCCAGCTTCCAGAACTGTAAGAAGTTGATTCTGCCATTTATAAGCCACTGTTGTAATTTTATTTCTGTTGCTGTGATTAAAAAATACTCTGATAAAAGCAACCTAAGGAGAAAAGGTTTATTTAGCTTGCATCATTACTAGCTCTCCCACTTCCTCCCTTTGGTGAATTCCAGTGCCACCTACTGTGAGCCACCCCAGGAGAGACTCTCACCCCTGAGAGAGGGGTACAGACTCCTGCCAAAGCCATCAGGAAACTGAAGCCTTCAGCACAACAGGAAATAATCCTTCCCCTGCTGTCAGCTAAGCTGTGTGTGTGTGTGTGTGTGTGTGTGTGTGTGTGTGTGTGTTGTCGTCCATGTCATATTCATGTACGTATGGGTACACATGTATCTGTAGGTATGCATAAATGTATGGAGGACAGAGGATGATTTTTGGTATCATTCCTCAGGCACCATCCACCTTTTTTTTTAGATTAATTATTTCTTTAATTTTCATCCTGAAAGCAGCTTCCCTTCCCCATCCCTCCTCTCTTCCCAGTCCCTCACTCCCTTTCTCCTCAGAAAGAGGAGGCCTCCCATGGATATCAACCAACACTTGGATATCAAGATGCAGGACTAAGAACATCTTCTATTGAAGCAGCCCAGTTAGGGGAAAGGGATCTAAAGGCAGGCAACAGAGTCAGAGACAGCCCCTGCTCCCACTGCTAGGAGTCTCTTTCCATGTGGACCAAGCTGAACAATTGTTTCAAATGTGCAGGGGGCTGGGCCCGTCCTATATATGCTCTCTGGTTGGTGGTTCAGTCTCTGTGAGCCCTTGTGGGTACAGAGGTGTTGAATATGTAGGTTTTCTTGTGTTCTTACCAATCTGGCTCCTTCAACCCTTCCATCCCCTCTTCCACAGGATTCCCCAAGCTCCACCTTCTGTCTGGTTGTGAGTCTTTGCATCTGTTTCCATCAGTTGCTGGCTGAAGCCTCTCTAATGGCAGTTATGCTCCTGTAGCTCCGTATCTTGTAGGCAGGACAAATTGTGGATTGAAGGCTTTATGGCTGAGTTGGAATCCCAGTCCCTCCATTGGAAATCTTGCTTGGTTACAGTAGATGGCCATTTCAGGCTCCATGTCCCCCATTTCTAGGAGTTTTATCTAGAGTCACCCTCATAGATTCCTGGGAGTTCCCATTGTCCTAGGTTATCTAGCTCATCCCAGAGATGTTCCCCCACCTGATCCCATTTGTCTCTCTCAATATTCTCTCTGTGCTCGCCCTTCACCTGATCCCATTTGTCTCTCCCAATATTCTCTCTGTGCTCGCCCTTCACCTGATCCCTCCTGTTCCCATCCCCACCTCCTCCACACCATCCTCTTCCTCCACTCCCCACAATGTCTATTCTACTTTCCCTTCAAAGTAAGATTAAATCTTGTCCCCCCCATTGCTACCTAGCTTCTTTGGAGTCAGTGGATTGTAGCATGGGTATCCTTTACTTTATGTCTAATATCCACTTATAAGTGAGTACATACCATATTTGTCTTTCTGGGTCTGGATTACCTCAGTCAGGATGATCTTTTCTAGTTCCATCCATTTGTCTGCAAATTTCATGATATCAAATTTCATTATTGTTTTTAATAGCTGAGTAATACTCCGTTGTGTAAATGTACCACATTTTCTTTATCCATTTTCTGTTGAGGGAAACTCAGGTTGATTCCAGTTTCTGGCTATGACAAATAAAGCTGGTATGAACATAGTTGAGCAAGTGTCCTTGTGGTAGGGTGGAACAGCTTTTGGGTATATGCTCAGGAGTGCCATTGCTGGGTCTTAAAGTAGCTCTCTTCCCAATTTTCTGAGAAACTGCCAAAGATTTCTAGAGTAGTTGTACAAGTTTGCACCCCACCAGCAATGGAGGAGTGTCACCCTTGCTCCACATTCTTGCCAGCATGAGCTGTCACTTGAGTTTTTGATCTTAGCTATTCTGATGGCTGTAACATGGAATCTAAGTTATTTTGCAGGATGGAAACTAAGAGTCATTTTGGTTTTCATTTCCCTAATGACCATGAATGTTGAACATTTTTTGAAGTGCTTATCAGTCATTAGAGATTCCTCTGTTAAGAATTCTCTGTTTAGATCTGTACCTCGTTTTTTAATTGGGTTATTTAGTTTGTTTGTGTCTAATGTCTTGAGCTCTTTATATGTTTTGCATATCAGCCTTCTGTCAGATATAGGGTTGGTGAGGATCTTTTCTCATTCTGTAGGCTGCCATTTGTTCTTTTGACAGTGTCCTTTGCCTTAGAGAAGTTTGTGGAGAGAATATCTTATGTCTGTATGGGTGTGGCACCTGTCAATAATAAATTTGATGGCTTATGGCTTAGGCGGTAAATAAGAGGCAGAACATCTAGGAGGCGGAAGGATTCTAGAATGGTGCCAGCAGTGAGGAATTAGCCTAAGAAGATGTGACAAGACGGAAGCATGGTGCATGGGATAATTTAAATTATGATCTAGTCAGAAATGAACCTAGCTCTATGGCCAAAATATTCATAAATATATTTTGAGTCTTAGTTCCAGGAGCATGAGACTAGGAGGAAAAACCAGAATTAATTTCTACAGATGCTTTTTCAGTTTCATAAGGTTCCATTTATTAATTATTGATCTTAGTGCCTGAGCTATTGGTGTTCTGTTTAGGAAATTGACTCCTATGCCAATGTGTTCAACGCTATCCCCCCACCCCGACCCTTTCTCTTCTGTCATTCAGTGTTTCCAGTTTTATGTTGAGGTCTTTGACCTACTTGGACTTGAGTTTTGTGCAGGATGATAAATATGAATCTATTTCCATTCTTGTACATGCAGACATCCTATTAGACCAGCACCTTTTGTTGAAGATGCTTTCTTTTTTCCATTGTATGGTTTTGGCTTCTTTGTCAAAAATCAAGAGTCCATATGTTTATGGGCTTATTTCTGGGTCTTCAACTCAATTCCATTGATCAACCTTTCCTTGTTATGCCAATACCATGCATGCTTTTATTATGATTGCTCTGTAGTACAGCTTGAAATTGGGGAAAGTGATAACTCCAGAAGTTTTTGTATTGTACTTGATTGTTTAGATATCCTGGATATTTTTTTTTTTTGTTTTTCCACATGAAATTGTTCTTTTAAGGTTTATAAAGTATTGTTTTGGGATTTTGATGGGAGTTGGATTGAATCTGTAGATTGCTTTTGGTAAGATGGCCACCTTTACTATGTTAATCCTACTGATCCATGAGTATGGGAGATCTTTCCATCTTCTAATATCTTCTTCAATTTCTTTCTTCAAAAACTTAAAGTTCTGGTGCTGAAGAGATGGATCAGAGGTTAAGAGCACTGGCTGCTCTTCCAGAAGATGTGAGTCCAATTCCCAGCACCATCTGGCAGCTCACAACTGTCTATTCCAAGGGATCTAACACACAGGCAGACAGACAGATATACATGTAAGTAAAACACAAATGCACATAAAAACAATTTTTTTTCTTAAAAAGTCTGGGAGGTCCGGGTGGTGGTGGCACATGCCTTTAATCCTAGCACTTGGCAGGCAGAGGCAGGCAGATTTCTGAGTTCGAGGCCAGCCTGGTCTACAAAGTGAGTTCCAGGACAGCCAGGGCTACACAGAGAAAAAAAAAATCTGGGAGGAAAAAGCCTTAAAGATCTTGTCATACATGACTTTCCCTTGCTTGGTTAGAGTTAAACCAAGATATTTTGTATTGTTTATGGCAATTTTGAAGGGTGTTGTTTCCCTAATTTTTTTCTCAGTCTGTTTATTGTTTGTATATATGAGGGCTACTTTTTTTTTTAGTTAACTCTGTATCCAGCCACTATAGTGAAGATATTCATCATCTGTATGAGTTCAAATATAGACTTTTGAGAGTCACTTTCTCTGATATACGGTCATATCATCTGCAAATAACAATACTTTGACTTCTTTTATTTGTTTGTTTGTTTGTTTGTTTGTTTGTTTTAGATATTTTCTTTATTTGCATTTCAAATGTTATCCCCTTTCCTGGTTTCTCCTCCAAAATTACCCTATCTTCTCTCCCCTCCCCCTGCTCCCCACACCACCCACTCCTGCTTCCTGACCCAGGCATTCCCCTATACTGGGACATAGAACCTTTCCAGGACCAAGGGCCTCTCCTCCTGTTGATGACCAACTAGGCCATCCTCAGCTACATATGCAGCTAGAGCCATGAGTCTCTCGATGTGTTTTCTTTGATTGGTGGTTTAGTCCCAGGGAGCTCTGGGGTTACTAGTTAGTTCATATTGTTGTTCCTCCTAGGGGGCTGCAAACCCCTTCAGCTCCTTGGGTACTTTCTCTAGCTCCTTCATTGGGGACCCTGTGCTCTGTCTAATGGATGACTGTGAGCATCCACTTCTGTATTAGTCAGGCACTGGCAGAGTCTCTCAGGAGACAGCTATATCAGTCTCCTGTCAGCAAGCTCTTGTTGGTGTCTGCAATAGTGTCTGGGTTTGGTGGTTGTTTATGGGATGGATCCCCAGGTGGGACAGGATGGTCATGCCTTCAGTCTCTGCTCTAATACTTTGACTTCTTTCTTTCTAATTTGTATCCCTTTGATCTCCTTTAGTTGTCTTATTGCTCTTGCTAAAATTTCAAGTACTAGATTGAATAGATTTAGACAGAGTGGACATCCTTATCTTGTTCCTGATTTTAATGAAATTGCTTTGAGTTTGTCTCCATTTAATTTCACGTTGGCTATAGGCCTGCTGTAAATTGCCTATATTATGTTTAAGTATGTATCTTGTGTCCCTGATCTCACCAATACTTTTATCTTGAAGGAGTGTTGGATTTTGTCAAAGGCTTTACAGTGTCTATTGAGATGATCATGTGTTGTTTTTCTGTGTGTGTGTGTGTGTGTGTGTGTGTGTGTGTGTGTGTGTGTTTTATATGGTGGATTGCACTGACAGATTTTCATAGGTCAAACCACCCCTGCATCTCTGGAATGAAGCCTACTTGATCATGGTGGATGATGTTTTGATGTGTTCAGTTTGTTTGTTTGTTTGTTTTTTGCATCTATGTTCATAAGGGAAATTGGTCTGTAATTCCCTTTCTTTGTTAGTCTTTATGTAGTTTATATATCAAGGTAAATGTAGTCTCATAAAATGAATAGGGCAATGTTCCTGTTGTTTCCATTTTATAGAATACTTTGAGGATGTTGGTACTAGCTCATCTTTGACAGTCTGGTAGACTTCTGTGCTAAAACCTAGAGCTCTAGCCCTTTTATTTTTTTATTTTTGGTTAGGAGACTTTTAATGACTAATTCTATTTCCTCAAAGGTTGTAGTGTCTATTTGGATTGTTTATCTGATCTTGGTTTAACTTTGGTAAGTGGTATCTATCAAGAAAATTGCCCATTTCATTTAGATTGTCCAATTTTGCAAAGTACAGATTTTAGAAGAATGACCCAATGATTTCTTGGATTTCCTTGGTGGCTATTGTTTTGTTCCCCCTTTCCCTTTTGATTTTGTTAAATTGGATATTCTCTCTTTGCCTTTTAGATTGGCTAATGATTTGTCTATCTTGATAATTTTCTCAGAGAACAACTCTTTGTTTTATTGATTTTATTATTCTCTTTGTTACTATATTACTGAGTTCAGCCCTGCGTTTGATTATTTCCTGCCAAACTACTCCTTTTGGGTGTGTTTGTTTCTTTTTGTTCTAGAGCTTTCAAGTTTCTCCTAAGTTGCTAGTGTGAGATATCACTAATGTCTTTATGAATGTACTTAGTGCTATGAACTTTCCTCTTAATACTGCTTCTGTCGTATCCATAAGCTTGAGCATGTTGTGCATTCATTTTTAGTGAATTCTACAGTCTATTTCTTTCTTTATTTCTTCCCTGACCTAACAGTCATTGAGTAGAGAGCTGTTCAGTTTCCATGTGTTTGTAGGCTTTTTGTTGTTTCTGTTATTGTTGAAGTCCAGTTTTAACCCATGGAGGTCTCATAAGATACAGAAAGTTATTTCAGTTTTCTTGTATTTATTAAGAATTGCTTTGTGACAGAGTGTATGGCCAGTTTTGGAGAAGGTTCTGTGAGGTGCTGAGAAGAAGGTATATTCTTTTGTGTTTGGATAAAATGTTCTGTAGATATCTGTTAGGTCCTTTTTAGTCATAACATTTGTTAATTTTATTATTTTTCTGTTTATTTTCTGACTGGATTATCTGTTCTTAGGTCAGAATGAGGTGGTAAAGTCTCCCACTATTAATGTGTGGAGTTTGATGTGTGATTTAAGCATTAGTTATGGTTCTTTTACAAAATTGGGTACCCATGCATTTGGGCCATAAATATTTAAAAATGAGATGTCACCTTGGTGAATTTTTCTTTTGATAAGTATTAAATGTCCTTCTCCATCTCTTTTGATTAATTTTGGCTGAAAATCTATTTTTATTAGATATTAGAATGGCTAGTCCAGCTTGGATCTTGAGTCTGTTTGATTGGAAAATCTTTTTCCATTCCCTTACTCTGAAGTAATGTCTGTCTTTAATGTTGAGGTGTGCTTCCTGTATGCATCAGAATGATAGATCCTGTTTTCACATCCATTCTGTTATCCTGTGTCTTTTTATTGAGGAATTTAGTCCATTGATTTTGAGAAATATTAATGCTCAATGTTTGTTAATTCCTGTTATTTTGATGGTGGTTGTTGTTGGGGTGTTGGTAAATACCACACTTCTTTTTATTTTGTTGTTATTATTTGTTTCATATGTTTTCTTGGGTATACTTTACCCCCTTGGGTTGGAGTTTTCCTTCTAGTACCTTCTTTAGGGCTGGATTTGTGGGTAGATACTGTTTAAATTTGGTTTTCTCATGGAATATCTTGTTTTCTCCATCTATGGTGATTGAAAATTTTGCTAAGTTAAGTAGTCTGGGATGGCACCTGTGGTCTCTTATAGACTGCAGGCCATTTGCCTAGGCCCTTCTGGTTTTTAGAGTGTGTGTTGAGAAGTTGGGTGTAATTCTAATTGGTCTGTCTTATATATTATTTGGCTTTTTTCCTTTGAAGCTTTTAATATTCTTTCTTTGTTTTGTACATTTGTGTTTTGATTATTATGTGGCAGGAGAATTTTCTTTTGTAGTCCTCTTGAGGTATGCCCCACTAGCATAGCTATAGCCATTTTGTTCCATGCCTGCCAGCTATTTCATATTGTTTTGATATGCCTGATAGTCATTGATACAGAAAAATAACTTTATTCTGAACAGGGTCATGCTGACCACATACTCTGTTATGTTCAGTATGTTATGGTGTTTGTTAAACTTAAGAAATTCCACAATAAGCTTTACTTAGGACCTCAAATTGGAGGTCAATATGAATTGTTATGTCTAAAATGGTTCCTGCGCCTGTGTATGATCTCATTGTGATGTTTGATGTTTTGGCCTTTATATGCTGGCTCTGAGAAATGTTTGGCATACAGCTTTTAGCTGTTGCCTTGACTGATCAGTCTTGAGGTATGTGTTCAATAAACTATCCCTGTCTGACTGAGATTGGTATTTATGTAGTTTTTGAGGTGATTCCTGGTCCCCAACAGTCCAATCTCTTTGGTGTTCTGTAAGTTTCTTGTGTTTATAGACATTTTTTTAGGTTAGGAAATTTTTCTTTTATGATTTTGTTGAAAACATTTTTTGGACCTTGGAGCTGGGAATCTTCCCCTTCTATTCCTATTATTTTTAGGTTTGGTCTTTTCATAGTGTCCCAGATTTCCTTGATGTTTTGTGTCAAGAACACTTCAGGCTTAACATTTTCTTTGACTGATGTGTCAATTTATTTTATTGTATCTTCTATGCATGAGATTCCCTCTTCCATTTCTTGTATTCTGTTGGTGACACATCTGTAGTTCCTGTTCTCTTGCCAAAGTTTTTTATCTCCTTACTTCTTCTATGTTCAGATCTTGAATAATTTTATTCATTTTCTTCACCTATTTGATTGTATTTTCCTGTGTTTCTTTAGGAATTGATTTCTTTTCTCTTTAAAGGCTCATATTATCTTCATAAGATTGGACTTAAGGCCCTTTTCTTGTGCTTCAGCTGTCTTGGGATATACAGGGTTTGCTATAGTAAGATAGCTGATCTCTGCTGATGCTATTGCCCTGACTGTTGTTGATTGTCTTCTTACATTTGCCCCTAGTCATCTGGGTTTTGTGGATATTATAGGCTTTGGTATTGATTTCTGAGTTTATCTTTGTTTGGGATTTTTTTATTTTTTGGAGGGTTTTTTCCCCTTGGCTTTTGCTTCCTCTTGGTCTTCTAGTCTGTGTGGCCTGGGATTCTGGTGACCAATGACTCTTCAGGTCCAGTAGGATGTCTCTGGTGGGATTTTGTGGCCTATCTGGCCTCTGGAGCTTGTGGTGCTAATGTTGCCTCTGGGTTCCTTAGTCCCAGCATGTTCTCAGGTCCCTGGTATCTGCATGCGCTGCAGGAAATCAGGTGGAGTTGTAGAGTGAAAATGGAGTACAGGGGATAAGATGTAGTCTACAACTGCTGTGCCTACTTTAAGAGGAGTTGGCAGACATAGGGCTTGGGGTAGACTCTGATCTGGTATTCATGATGTCCCTGGTATCCCTGGTGCCAACAGGCCTTTGGGAAAGCATTTATTTATTTATTCATCTATCTATCTATCTATCTATCTATCTATCTATCTATCTATCTAGACATAGTTTCTCACTGGCCTGGCCTAGAATTTGCCACTGGACTAGGCTAAAACTTGTCAAATCTGGGAAGCAAGCCCCAGAGATCTATCTACCTGTCTCTTCTTCCTCATCAATGAGATGATAAGTCCTGTCCCACCACATCTAGATTTTTTTTCTTAATGTAAGTGCTAGGATTCTTGCTCAAGTCACTTGCTTACAAGACAAGAAGTGTACTAAATGTGGTGGTTTGAATAGGTATGGCCCCATATACTCATGTATTTGAATCCTTGGTCCATAGGGAGTGGCACTATTAGGAGATGTGGCATTGTTGAAGGAGGTGTGGCCTTGTTGGAGGAAGTGTTTCACTGTGGGATCAGAGTTTGAGGTCTCCTATGCCCAAGCTATGACCAATGTGCCACACAGACCCCTTCTGCTGTCTGCAGATCAAGATGTAGAACTCTCAGCTCCTTTTCCAGCGTCATGTCTACCTGCATGCTACCATACTTCCCACCATGATCATAATGGACTAAACCTCTAAAACTGTAAGCCAGTCCCAGTTAAATGTTTTCCTTTATAAAATTTTTCTTGGTCATGGTGTCTCTTCACATCAATAAAATCCTAACTAAGACCCTAAGTAAGATATCTCCTAGCTGAGTCTTGAGATGATCGAAGTCCATATAAAACCTTGATAATGGTCTGTAAAAGAACTTGACCTAGAAGACGGATAAAGCTATTGTTCCTAACCTTCAGAAATAGAGAAAGAAAGAGAGAAAGAAAGAAAGAAAAGAAAAGAAAAGAAAAGAAAAGAAAAGAAAAGAAAAGAAAAGAAAAGAAAAGAAAAGAAAAAACCTGATGCTTTAAGCCACTGAATTTTGGGGTCATGTATAAGTAAGTAGCAACTCATACCTGATGTATTTTCAGCTTCTACTACAACCTAATTAAATCATGTCATGTTTCTAAATGAGAGCACTGAATCTTTCCTGCCAGTCTATGAGTTCTTCAGAGGACATGGCAGACCAGAACTTTGGGACTCCATCGCTCAGGAACAAATCTTCATATCTGCTGTCTTTCTCCAAGGCATACAGTGACATCCAGTTTCTGACATGCTCTGTCCAATTACCTCCCACTTCTCTAATTAAATGGAACAACAAAGGCATGTGCTAAAGTGGCTGCATTCCAAGGGTAGCTGCCATCTGCCTGAATTTTTTCATCTCTATCTTCTCCTATCAAAAATTCAGTAAGTGTGCTGCAGGCTGTGTATCAAAGCTGACGCATCTCCCTGTGGTGAGGAAAAGCCTGAAATCCAATGATTTCTTTATGTTTGTCTTTTCCTCTTCAGCATCCTGTCCTGTTGCTATTTACTTCTCCTGTCAGAGCCAGTTACCTACAATAAGGAAAAATAAATAGCATCTGCTTTTTTCTCCCAATTCTCTGTTTGCATTTTCAAATTTGGTCTAGATCTAGGAATGGAAGGTCAATGTGCTAGAGCTCTACAAGAGCAAGCGCTAAATTTGTAAAAGGAATAGTGAGTGCCTAGGCTCAGCCAGGCACCCACAGCTTTCTAAGGATCAGATACCAATGGGAGATGAAGTAATCGAGGACTTGAGAGAGGGCAAACCCCTTCAGAGAAATCAAGGAAGGGATCAGGTGACTGGACAAGCCACCAGACTCCACTATAATTTGGCCCCCAGTGAAAGAGAGAGGAAAGAAGATCCAGAGAGCAGTACACGACCTGGGAGGGCTCTTCAAAGCTCTGCAGCCAAAATACCTGTCAGAGGAGACCCACAGACTCCTAGAAAGGGTCTACCTCCATATCCCTGCTATCATTACTGTGGGGAGTGTGGGACTCTGGTGAGTACAGATATAGCACAGATGCAACCATGATTTACAGAAAACATGGAAGGGGGTTGGGCCAACTACAACCTTGAAGTGTAAGTCTGCAAGGAACATCTTTTGGGTGATGTTTGTTTCTTTACCTCTAAAAGGCCTAGGGGCTAGTGGGAGATCACTGGGGTGCTGTCTTTGAAATGAAATGCTGTAGTACCAGCAGGAACCAGACCCTGAATCTATGTGAGACTTAGAGATGTGTCCCATCCTCCTACAGCATAAGGCATCTGTCATGGGGCCTGCAGATGGACCACCCCACTTTGCTAAAACTATCAGCCTTCAGAAGTAGCCTGCTTCAGGTACTCCATTATAATCTCTCAAAAAGAACTAATATATCTAAGGCATGATATAATGAATGGCAGTAGGCTGGAAGGGGTATTCCAGAATGATAACATCTTTCTAGTAGGACGCAGAATGATATTTCTTTGTTTTACTGAAAACATACAGTTTTTACTCTGCCAGCAAATAAGCAGCTCTGGCTGTGATTCATGGTATCCTGATTTATGTGTCTCCTTTTCTGCATTTGTCCTTTTCTGGCTTCCATTCATTTCCTTTATTTACTCAACAATGCCTTTGAGTTCTTCTCTGTCCACTAGAGAATCAGTGACAGATTAAAAAACAAGGGAAGTACCTTCTCTTTGGAGAAATGGACAATAAAAGTATATACAAACAGTAAGAGGGAGAGGGAAGGATGGAGGGAAGAAGAGAGGGAGAAGAAGCAGAATCAGATGAAGAGGAGGAGGAGGAAGAGGAAGAAGGAGAAGGATTAGAAGAATGGGAAGGGGAAGAAGAAGGAGGAGGAAGAGGAGGAGGAGAAGGAGGAGGAGGAAGAGGAGGAGGAGGAGGAGGAGAAGAAGAAGAAGAAGATCTAGAATCATTGCAAGAGCTTTAAAAAGTAAAGCAAAGTGAAGCAGTAAGAATGGCCTCTGAGGTTGAAGGAAGAAAGCTATTGCATTCAGCCTTGTTCTCTGCTGTTTCTCATCCCTGGGCTCTGTTTTAGAAAACTAGAGTGGACCAAACTAACCCAATTCCAGTTTGTAAGCACTGGCTTCAACTAGCCACCCCCACCTCTGCCTCCCTCTACCAGTATTATGGTGGCTATTGTAGAGCTGATAGACTGTGAGGTTCTCTGTACATCTCTGTAAGCACAGGGGACAGTGCTGGCTTTGTGGTAATGAGTAAACATTGTTTTGGGGGTTAAGAACCCTATAATTTGGTTCAAGCTATCATTATTTTTCCCTTCAGAAAAACCCTAACCCCAAGCAAGCAACTTTCAACCAAGCCATGTGAGAGAAAAGCACTCCAGGTCACTCCCCAGTTCCAGAAATACTCAGAACTGACACCTAATCTACCACTATTTAGCAAGTCCAAAATAAATGCACTTCAGTAAATAGAACTGAACTTTCTATATCAGCTAGAGTATAGCTAAAGTATGTTTTAACAAAAACCCAAAGTACTATGGATTAACCATCTGAAAGCAGTACAGTGCTGATCTAGGCAAATTGAGGCTCTGATGCAGATTTCTTCTATTTTTTTCCCCTCTAGGTCTGTTCAAAGCGCTGCTTCGTGGCTATTACCAGCCAATCAGTGCCCCACCCACAGGGACAGAGGCATGTGGAAAGTAGGCAATCCTTGCAGTGAGGGTGTGGAAGGTGAACACTTCTGCCCCTATTAACTAAGCAGGAGTCTGACCTTAGGGCCACAACCTGCATGAAAAACTGGAAAACACAGTTTTGCAATGATTAGCTGATTAGCCAAATGTCTTAGTCAGGGTGTTACTGCTAAGAGCAGACACTATGACCAAAGCAACTCTTATCAAAACAACATTTAATTGGGGCTTGCTTACAGGTTCAGAAGTTCAGTCCAGGATCGTCAATGGCAACATCTAGGCAGACATTGTGCAGAAGGAGCTGGGAGCTGTACATCTTGTTCCAAAGGCAAACAGAAGACTGACTCCCATGTGGCTAGGAGGAGGGTCTCAAAGACCACCCCCCCCCAGTGACACCCTTCCTCCAGCAAAGCTATAACGACTCCAGCAATCCATGCTTCCTAATAGTGCCACTCCCCGGGCCAAGCGTATCCAAACCACCACACCAAACTTGTAAGACTACCTGTGGAGTCCGCTTCCTAATCCAAAAACAAAGGAGGGCCTGGGGAGATAACTCATTGGGTCTGACTGAATGCTTCTCTAAAAAGCCTAAGAACTTGTGTTTGAATCCTGAATACAAATGTAGAAAACTAGGTGGGACTTAAACATGTCTGTAACCCAGAGGTGTGGTAGCAGGGTGCCAGGAGGGTGTCTAATGCTCACTGGCTGTCAACATAGTTCAGGTTCAGTGAGAAATTCTGTTTCAAAAGAACAAAACCAAGAGTGATAGAACAGTTCTCTCCTGGCTTCTGTCCATGAAATAGTATGTACACCCATACATACATGTGAACACATGCCATAAACATACACTATGCATACGACAAATAAAACATAAATACACATTGGAAAAAGAATGAACAGATACACTTAGACTTGGCTGTCTCTACCATGCCTACAAGATTCCACACTCTGGTATGAAGAAATAAATTTTATTGTCATGTTATGTTTAAATCTTATTTTGCTGCTTTTTAAAATGTCCATTGATTCCATCTTTAAAGTCACTATTAGCCTAAATCCAGTTACCTCCAACATCTGTTTCAATATGGGGCCTCTCGTTCCAGAGACTCCCAGGAGTGTATTAAAATGTTTATGATGCTGTCTTAATTGAGGTTTCCCTTTTGACCATAGTTTTAAAATTGAATTTTGTCATTTTCTGCATCTTTCTCATAGTTCCTCATAATCAAATTGTACCTTGGGATCCCAGGAGTCTTTGCGTGCTCCCCGATGGAGATGTAGGTTTCACTGAGAAACGCCAGGTTTTCTGAAATTAGGACCCAATAAGTTAATAGTATGCTTTCCCACAGCAGTTTAAATTGAAAGCAATTATGAGAAGCCTGGTCATCACGGGGCACCTGGTAAGCCAAGCCTGGCAAGCCACAGGCAGGTAGCAATCAGCACCATGCTCTCATCTGATGGGTAATTTGGTTTCAGCAAAACAACATCATCCTTTCCATTCAATTAATGTTAAATCGAATCACACTGGCTTTGTTGTTTTGTTCAAATTGAACTTGTATTGGATTCTATTTAACTTAACATTTTCGGGGTTTATACATATATCAGACCCATAAGGATGAGTCTGATTTGAAGTTAGAAACACCTATAATTTGCCTCAAACTATCATTATTTTCCCCTTGAAGGAAAGCAAGAAAGAGGGGGGGAAGGGAGGGAGGGAAGAAGGAAGGAAGGAAGGAAGGAAGGAAGGAAGGAAGGAAGGAAGGAAGGAAGGAAGGGAAAAGAAAGAAAGAAAGAAAGAACCCAAGCCCCCCCCCCAAAAAAACGTCTACTAAAGTATATGAGAGTAAAAGACCCCAGACCACCCTTGGTAATTAGGAGGAGGGGTTATTTGCTTCCCCGAATCCTTAATTACTTGGTATGGTATATAGAGGATCAGCCACATAGCTAATAAAACAATAGAAATGAATACTTACTATAAACAGAAATTGCTTCTTATTGTCTTTCAGACAGGTCCATATTCGACTAACGTTGAGAGGCAGAGCTATCATGAATAGAGCTGAGGCCTTTGTGCAGGTAATCATTGCTGACTTCTCCCCTAGAATATCAATCTCACAGCCTCTGATCATGTTCTCCCTGGCAACCTTCGATCGGGACACAGCTCACACTCTGCCTCCAAGCCTGCTTGCTTGCTGCCAACTTTAGAAGATTTAAAGCAGAGTACTCTAAAATGCCCAGCATGTTATGAGCCTAGGAATTTTGCCTGAGAGGGTGACTGGGTTGTTCCTTTATTACTGCTGGGTCTCTGCCTGATGGCTGATTACCTGTAGGTCCCCAGAAGTGGAAAGTTTCTTTCTTTGCTTCCTGTCTGGTCTGTGACTGCACTTACGAGGGTAACAATGGGACAGGACAATAAACATTATACATGCACATGTGGGCACTGATGTAGAAAATGACATATATTGGGGCTAGGTACCATATGTGGGCACTGATGTAGAAAACGACATATATTGGGGCTAGCTACCAGGACACACATCAGTCTATCTGGTGCTTGGAGCTCTTTGGGATGAGAGGCAATATGTAACTATAAGTTATAGGGACGCTTAATCAACTATTCTCCCGTGGACTTGTGTTCTCTCTGTGATTTACAGGCACCTCTGTTTACCTACAGGATAATGGTCCTTGTGGACGAGAATAAGAGGAAATAAATGACTTGCTGGGTGATTAATTGTCCTAGTGTAGCACAGGGTCCAGCACCAAGATCATTATTTCTATTGTATGACAAGAAAGAAAGAAAGAACAGAGAAGCCATATGCATAAATAACAGCAGAAAGATTTCTCACTGTGCAGGAATGATCCACTGGTCTCTTCCTTTCAGACTATCCAAAGGGACCTAGACTTGGTCTGAATTCCCATCTCTCTCCTGAGGCATCAGAACTGCCCTTCAGTGACCATGTGGTGTGAGGGCTGGGATGTTTTAGGGAGAGTTCCCATCCCAGTCACTTCCAAAGACAAGGGAGGTAAGCCTGTGCTTTGTGAAGCCTGTTCACACCAGCCCCTCCAAAAGGCAGGCAGCTCTGGGCTCCAGGAAGCACAGGCCAGCCGAGATGTTATAAATGTTTTATTGAGTTCAAACCTCAATAAAGGACAGAAATGTAGAGGGAAGTCCACGACACAGGGACCTCAGCACTCACACTTATTTTCATTAACTAAACCATTAAGTCCAGTTGTTTTTAATCCCACTGCACATTTGAAACATTTCCCTTAGAAGCCTTTAAAAAAATACTACTGCCCAGGCCTTACCCCTCACTGATTAGATTAAAAGCTCTTGAAGAGGCCAGTACTTTTTTTTTTTTTTTTAACTTTGGCAATTTGAAAAGTGAATTCCTGAGCCTTGGGAGTAACTCCTTGGAAGACTTGCTCAAAGTGTTGACTTCATCATGGAACTCATCATCAGTCTAAGGAATACTGCAGTGGTGTGCCAAGCATATGCAGCTAGTGGATTGCTCCAGTTCCAATGTTTCTGCTTCCAATAGGGAGAAATAAATCACTGAAGAACTGTGCCTGATTTTTAACTAGCCTGGGCTTTAATAGCCCATCAGCTTTGGCTTAAATGCTTTTTGATAGCGCTGAGCATTTGACCTTAAGCAAAGCACTTGGATTCAACCTTGACATTTCCCATAATTAAACAAAGAAGATTTTTGCTCATTAAATATTATTTTTGTTTCTTGGACCATGAACTGAATTGTGAATGAGCTCTCATTTCAGGCAAAGCGATGGTGTGACCCCTCAGTTCCATGGTTGTTAACAGCTACAAGACCCAGTCTGCCCTCCACTGAAGGGAGGGGGTAGGCTGGCATTTCTCATTGGCTCTCTTTGCTACTGTCATCAACTGAGAAATGTCACAGGGGCAGGCCTCCTGCAAAGGGCGGGGTGGTAGGGTTCATAAGAGGCAGGCAGCTGCATCCCAATTCCCATGGATATGAACTTGAGCGTCCTGCAGTGCTTACTCAATGGGACGGAGGAGTGGCTCCTCTTGGCATTATCTGCCCACTTCATGCAGAAACCTTTAACCCCTCCTTGACACCTGCAGTCTCTCCAAGTAGCTGTCTAAAGCCTTAACCTCCATCTTCTGTCATAATTGGCTAGATCAAAACTAAGCTATTCTCCTAAGCTGAAATGAGCAAGGTTTTCCCAGGAAGTAGAAATGAACTCAAAAAAAAAAAAAAAAAAAAAAAAGAGTATGGGTGACTTTGCTTAAATGATCAGATTTACAGTGGCTAACCTCCAGTCAGGTGAGGAGAAGCCAAGGAAGACAGCTTCTAACAAATGATAGCAGAGGCGAGCAGAGAAATGGAACCCCAGAAGCCATGTTTATCAGTCCTAATCAATCCTTTTCCAACCCCCACTGTGCTGTTTTTGATGACTTTCCTAGAGTCTCCTGTGTCTATAATAATAAGGGGTCACCCTTCAGGCAAAGTAAGCTTCAACTGCTTTGTTTCTTTCTGATGCCTTCATGTTGTGAAGGTTTGGATTCACTACAAAATTGTAAAGAAGGTAAAGACAATTCTCCCATGAAGCCAGCTGCTCCTGCACTTCCCCCTTAACCAATGCCCTCCAGAGTAGAACACTCATTCCAACTGGTACATTTACTTGACCAGGTACAATGACTCACATGCCTGGAATCCCAGTACTCTGGAGGTGAAAACAGGAGTCCAGGGCTAGCCGCAGCTACATAACAAGTTCAAAGATGGCCTGAACTTCATGAGGCCATGCCTCCAAAGAGAAAAAAAAAGTACATCTGTAGATGTGACTCCGATGATGGGATGCTTTCCTAGCGTGTATGAGACCCCTGTATTCAATCTCCAACCCCACATAAAAGTGGACACAATTGCACACACATGTAATAACACTCAAGAAGTAGAGGCAGGGGATCAGAAGTTGAATGGCATCCTTGCCTATATTGGGAAAATAAGACCAGATCTTACCTGGGAAAAATTAATACATCTACCTAGACTCATTAATATCTCCTAGACATCATAATCTGGGTTCTTCTCTTAAAGTTTACATTCTATAGGTTTTGACAAATGTACAAGTGCATTTTCCCACCAATACACTGTCATATAGAATATTTTTGCTGCCTCGTGAGTCTCCTGCGTATGGGCCCTTCCTCTATGCTCACCCCTGACAACCACCACTTTCGTCACAGTCTTCATATCTTTGTGTCTTCCAGAAAGCCATGCTGGTGGGATCACACAATATGAAGCCATTGCAGACTGGTTTCTGTCATTCAGAAATGTGCATTTAGCTCTCCTCTATGTTGTGCATGGTCTAAGCAAAGCAGTTGGAAAATGTCTGCCTCTTGTTCCTTGCTGAGTGTCCTTTACCTTCTCTACTTCCTTAAGGGAATGTCTGGCGGT
This sequence comes from Mus minutoides, assembly GCA_902729485.2. NCBI lineage: Eukaryota > Metazoa > Chordata > Mammalia > Rodentia > Muridae > Mus > Mus minutoides. The sequence goes on along the minus strand of LR749817.1, from coordinate 1,422,068 downwards.
GGGCATTAGCCATTTCAAAACTGAATCCAGATGAAATCTTTAGCTTCAGAAACTTCAGCTCATGAGATGGGGTGGTGGGTCCTTTTGGGAAACCACTTCCCAGTCTACAGTGAAGCTTCTTAAGTTCCTATGACAGTTCATTTTAGTGTCTGTCTGGGGCTCCATGTCCAGATACTTGGTAGATTATTCTGAAGGTTTCTGTGAATATTTTTGTTTTGTTTTGTTTTGTTCTGTTCTGTTCTGTTCTGGTTTTTGGAAGCAGGATCTCTGTATGTAGCTCTAGTTGTCCTGGAACTAGATATGCAGACTAGGCTAGCCTCAAACTCAGAGATCTGCTTACCTTTGCTTCTTGACAGCTGGAATTAAAGGTTTCTACCACCGTGCCTTGCCCTATGAAGATATGAAGATGTCTTTATATGGCTGTGTATTTGTTTGTAGTGTGTGTGTGTGTGTGTGTGTGAGAGAGAGAGAGAGAGGGGGGGAGAGAGAGGGGGGAGAGAGAGGAGAGAGAGAGAAAGAGAGAGAGAGAGAGAGAAATTTGGGTTAGATAGATTTTGAGTAATTTAGATTACCCTCCATAATGTTACGGACTCTTTTCTGCCAGGAGACTAAGTGTGGGCTTAAATTGCAGCCCTACCCCAATCTCTAGCTTGCTCAAGTCTCCATTAGATTTTTAACTTGACAAGTCTTTATATAATAATGGATTTTGGTTTTTAAAATATATGAAATACTAAAAGACATGCTAAAACACAAAAGATAGATAGATAGATAGATAGATAGATAGATAGATAGATAGATGATAGATAGATAGATAGATAGATAGATATGCATAGGATATAGAATATAGAACACACACAACTTCTACATTTCCTTGGAACAAGTCAACTGAAGAGTTGACAAATTGCCCTCCTCCTAGCAGCTTCCTCAGGCTGCTACTGTTGCAGATCATTCCCTGTATGTGCTTTAGGATCTATATTAACTGGCAAAAGGAAGCTAAAATGGCAGCAGAGAGAGCTCTGGGTCTCTTCTACTAATTAGGAATGTAATTACTTGGGCAAGTCCCTTCCCTCGTCTGGGCCTTCTAGGTTATAGCAGAAGATTCTATGTCTTCTTGTTCTCAAAATCCACAAAAGGCATCATAACCTTTCAATGTCTCATAAGTCACTACATGGTTTATTGGCCTGTGCCAATCTTGGGGTATATAATTATAGATGGCTGTCTGGTCTTCTTTCTTTCTCTATAGTTTGGATCCAAAAGGCAAAGGCCAAAATCAAAGAGTACTCTATAAGGAAGAAATGTGGACAGCCCACCTGAGTTAGTGGAACGGCAGAAAGTGCTTCCAGGGAGTGAGGAGATGCTAAGAAGGTGGGAGGTGAGAGGATGAACAAGAGAGACACCACCTGTGATTCTACTCCCCATTCACATCAAATCCACTGTGTGGGCAAGCACAGGGACACTGTGAAATGTTAACAGACCACAGCTTTTCTTTAATCCCAGAACTTAGTTCTCTGTGGGTTCAAGACCAGCCTGGTCTACAAAGAAAGTTCCAGGATAGACAAGGCTGTTACACAGAGAAACATTGTCTTGAACAAACAAATAAGAAGCAAGCCATAACTAACACAGCCTGAAAGAGCCCCAAGTCTGTGGAAGAAATACGTACGTCCAGAGGGTGCTGTGAGCATTGGGTATGAGTGTCACCAGGCAGAGTAGGAAGAAGTTCCTGTGTAGATGAGGCCTGAGAGAGCTTATACCACTCCAAACCATGTCTCTCCTGGGCTCCTCTGAGCACAGAGATCTAGAAAGTGCTGAGGAGCTAGTGAAAGAGATGGTGGAGGTAGGTGAGAAGGAGGAAGTTAAAAGCCTGCCTATGAGAGCTCACTAAGTCTAGACAAAGAAACTCCATAGCAGAGGCCATAGTGGGGTCTGGCCAGACAGTGGGAGCTGTTTCAGGATGTGGCCTTGTCTTGTTGAACCATTGTCAGCAGATAATCCCAGGATAGCTGGAATCAGCTGAGAGGTGACTGAGCTTCCATTCCAAGGCCCGGGAGAAGACTCACAGGTGCAGAGAAGGCTGTGTGGCTAGAACAAGCCCCCAGAGAGCAGTGGCCCAAAGGACCCCGGAGAGACAAAAGGCGTCTCCCCTTTCTCTCAAGGATGCCTACGGTTCCACCAACCTCCACCTGAGATACCATCTCCTAAAAGAGCGGAGAACAACCTCTTATAAGAAAAAGCATTTGACAGCAGACAGTTAGCATACTTACCCACAGGAGCATCATCTTGCGTGTTTTTTACTCTCCTGGGGTGGGAAAGGTAGTGCTTCAGAGAACAGGACGTGATTATTAAAATAAAGGAAATTCCTTTTAGGCTTTTTTCACATCTTAAGCTGCAATGGGCAAAGCTTGGGCCTGCCTTGGTACTAACACTGACAGGATCGAGACAAAGAAGCTTTTCTTGGCACTCCTGGCAAGTAGACTCATTCCTCCCTGACCCTATTGGGACAGAGAAAGTCAGAATAGCTCCAAGGATGCCAGTTAGTTACTCTCAGCATGTGGCTCACTGTCCCTAAGGAGACATCATGGTAATAACGAGGGAGCCAGAAATACAAGGATTGGTTTTTTAGAAAGACAGTTTGGATTCCTTCTCACTCTAATGCTACGTTGGGCTGTAGAAAAGAAGTTGGAGAGGCACTGGGGACTTTGGCTGGTGGAAGGAAGAGCTAAGCCGAGATGTTGTTTTTCCTGGCTATTCACTGGCCACCGGTGGAGCTCAGCTGGAAGAGTGTACCGGGATCTTGCTTTTTGCCCTTTGATATACCTGTCATGCTAGAACACATTAAGAAGTCTTAGAGCTGATGCTTTCAACAGAACCACGCTTGTCAAATCAATGGGAGAGACCAGAGGGGAGACCATAGGAACAAACCCTGAGCCTCTGCAGTGACCGTGGCATGACTTAGAAGCAGTATAGATCACCTTCTTATAGTATGACACACCTCTGGGATCCTAAGCCCATCTTACTCTGCCTCTACCTCCTATCACCAAACCCTGTCACCACAAGCCACAGCTTTGAAACCAGATCTAATTCTTTTGTCTTTAAGACTTATCTGAGGGGGTTGGAGAGATAGCTCAGTGGTCAAGAGCACTTACTGCTCTTGCAGAGGATCCTGGTTCGGTTCACATGGTAGTTCACAACTATCTGTAGTTCTAGTGCCAGGGAATCCACCATTTTTCTGACCAATGTGGGAACCAGGCACTCATGTGGTACACAAACGTACATGCAGGTAAAGCATCCATACACATTAAATTAATTAATTAATCTTTGAATTTTTTTTAAAAAGAATTCTCTGAAAGCCACCCATTAGTCTAATACTGTCTCTTACTATTGTACTTAACACATGAATAAAAACATATCCTTTAAAACACATAGCTTTGATTCCATCTCTTCCTGCCTAGCTATTTTTGGTTGGACTAGCTACCCCAGAAACCTGTGTAAGAGTTTAAATCACAGTTCCCCTTAGTCAGTTCTTGATGCCATATGGCCATCACAATATGTATCTGCAACATGATAGGTATAGACATTTGAAATGTATAAGACACAGTCCTCTGAGGTGTCATGTAGTGAGTATCATCTGCTCGTTTTAGAGAAGAAATGGAGGTGAAGAAAAGAAACTTGCAAAAGTTTCAAAGTGAGGAATTCGCAAACACAGAAGACCAAAGTCCAGCCTTTACTTCAGTCTGCAGAGCACAATGTTTTCTGATGGCTGAGTGAATCCCAAAGCTTCCGGTGGCCACATGGGAAGGATGAATGTTCTTTATGCATGCTACAAAATAAGATCTGCTATAGAATTATCTCAGTTCCCTCTGCTGTTGTCATAGGAGGAGAGTATTTCTGGATTACAAAATGACTGAATTAGGCTCCCCATCCACAGTAGCCTTCACATCTGTGCCCCTCCATCAACTGTATCAACAATATTCAAAGCATGTCTATGCATGTGTGTGTGTGTGTACTGCATCCTCCTTTGGCTGCCTGTGGAAAAGATGATCTAGAAGGATCTACAATATCTGAAGGCTCAGATGTCACCTTATTGCCACACCCCATCACCATCTCCAGAGAGCTGTCTGAGAATCAGCAACAGTAGAGGAAGACAGAAGCAGAATCAATGCAAAAGCAGTAAGTGCTTCCCAGAATCCGTCAGCACTTTCCCAGTGTTCTAATAGTGAGTTCCAATAGAGTTGGTCCACAAGGATAATGAGAACATTTATAGTGTGCATCTTGCTCCTCCTCTTGTGGTAGAGACTGTGACGTCACTTTCAGAATAATCCCCTGGCCTGGTGTTGTCGCTTATTTCTCTAACTCTCTCAAGTCATTGTTGTCCAATTTGTGAGGTTTTCATTATTTATGGCTTTCTCTCCTCTAAGGTATAAAACAATGGGGAAATGCACCCAGGAATGAGACCAAGGTCCTGGTAGCATTCTTCTGCTAGCTACTTCAGTGAGTGGAAACTAATCTGTACCATTGATTACTTTCTCAGTCCTTCCTCTCTGAACTACACTTAGCAATCTCTCCATGATCACAGCAGCTGGACATATTCAAGGCTATCCCCTTCAAAGATAGACCTTGGGCCCTAGTGACAGCACTATAGGAAAAGGGCCAGAACAGAAGAAAAAGAGTACACCAGCTTCAGGTCATCCAGCCAAATAAAAGGAGCCACTGAGGCCAGAGCCTGAAAACATTAGCTATGGATTCTTCTCGCCCCTGTTGTGGGGACCTACTCATGCTCACATCAAGAAATATATTTCCCAGTTCTTTACCACGGTTGCCTTGTGACTCGCCTTGACCAATAGAAAGCATCAAATAGTGTTATTCAACCTCTGTGGCAAGGCTGAGTCAAGGGGCCACTGCATCCTTCCTCTGGAACCCATCCACCAAGGGAGGAAGTTTAAACTGTTATACCAGTGGAAAAGGCAAGAGGAGAAATACCACAGCGCCTCAGCTGAAACCTTGGCTACTGCTGGGCCTATGAGTGCCATCGCGCAGAATCAACCTACACCCGATTGACAAGCCACTGACCACAAACACATGGCTGAACTGAGCTAAAACCACACGGCACAGAGACAGATGATACCAACTAAGTCCTGACCAAAAATCACTAGCCCACAAAATCCTCAGCAAATAGAACAAGTCCATGACAGTATGCTCCGAGATGTTTTCCAGACTCACCAGACAGATGACTCGTTCTGGTTGGAAAAAAATAGCTTTCAAGGAGTTTCCTATGGGATAGGAGGAGCAGGGTAAAAATCCCCACCCTGAAGAGTGGATGTGTGTGTGTGTTCGTGTGTGTGTGTGTGTGTGTGTGTTCGTGTGTGTGAGATATATACATATATATATATATATATATATATATATATATATATATATGTCTCTCTACAATAAAGTTTAAAAATATATTTATATTGCTATATAAACCTATAAATATTATATAATTATATATTTATAGTATATAGTATATTTAAACTTATAAATTTATATGCAGTATATTTAAACTTAATTTAATATATATTTTTATATTGTGTATATTTATTAGTATATTTATATTACATAATATAAAAATATATATGTAAACTTCATTTTAAAGATACACAGTGAGATTAGTTAGCCCCAATCTCTACATCGTGATGAACTGGTATATATTAGAACTGGTATATATTAGAACTGGTATATATTAGAATAGCCATTCTGAGACTATGGAGTATCACACTGGATTTTGCACTTTTACTATCGATTGTATTTTTATGCATTTATTCACTACAAAAAAGAAAAATCAATAACAACATTAGAAATACTATTAGCGTTATATCCTCCTTAGTGACTCATTTGCCTATTACGTGAATTCAATTCTTCTCATCACCCAGTATGTATTCTTTCTTGTTTTCCTTTCCACGTGTTAGGCTTCCCCCACATGTACATCTGTTTACATATATGCATCACATATATAATATAGGCTAGAATCTGTATATGAGGGAGAACATGCGGTTTTTTCTTTCTGAGATTATATGACTTCACTTAATGTTATACATTCTGTGTCCATCTATTTTCATGCAAATTTTACGGTGACTCTTTCCTTTACAGCGGAAACGTAGTGTATTTTGCATATGAACCCGCTTTGCTTGTCCGTTATCTTTTGATGGCCAGCTAAGTTGATCTTACTTCCTCAGTTTCATGAACAAACCAACAATAAACCCTAGATTTTTTTAAATGCTAACACTATTTTTTTGCTCCAAAGCCTTCCATAAATGAAGTCACTTAAAACATAGACTTTTTGTTTTCTGTTTTATTTATTTTTATTGGTTGCTTTATTTATTTACATTTCAAACTTTTCACCCTTCCCAGTTTCCCCTCCACAAACTCCCATCACATCCCCCTCCCCGCTGCTTCTATGAGGATGCTCCCCCACCCACCCACTCCTGCCTCACTGTCCTAGCATCCCCCCTACACTGGGGCATCGAGCTCCACAGGGCCAAGGGCCTCCTCTCCCATTGATGCCAGATAAGGCAATCCACCCATCTCAAAAATATTAACCTAGAATTGCTCCTGTCTAAAGGAAATGCAGGGACAAAGTGTGGAGCAGAGACTGAAAAAAAGGCCATTCAGAGACTGCCCCACCTAGGGATCCATCCCATCTGCAGACACCAAATGCAGACACTATTGCTGATGCCAAGAAGTGCTTGCTGACAGGAGCCTGATATAGCTGTCCCCTGAGAGGCTCTGCCGGAGCCTGACCAATACAGATGCAGATACAACCCACAATACCAAATACTGAGCCCCAGGGACCCCAATGAAGGAGTTAAAGGAAAGACTGAAGGAGCTGAAGGGGTTTGCAACCCTGTAGGAAGAACAACAGTATCGACACACACCCCCAGAGCTCCCAAGGACTAAATCACCAACCAAAGAGTACACATGGAGGGACCCATGGCTCTAGCTGCACATGTAGCAAAGGAAAACACTGACTTTTTAAGTGTCAATAATCTAACAAAATGTAGTTTTTGTTTGACATCACTGTTAGAGCCCAATGCCACAAACCTGTAGCCTGAAGTAAAACAAACTGATGATCCCATCCTTCTACAAGCCATTAGTGCAAATGACAGGAAACCTCCTGTTCCTGCCTCCCCAGAACTGAGATTAGCACTATGCTAATCTCTCCGGCCTTTTTCCATGGGTTCTAAGAATGGAGCTCAGGTCCCCATCATGTGTAGCAAAGCAGTTTGCTGACTAAGCTAACTCCCCACTGTCTCCCCAGTCCCACTCTTCCATTCCCCACCCCCCCTGGGCCAGAGCTGAGAGTATCGGCAGGGCTCCAGCCTGAAGGCTCTAACCATTCATCTGTGTCCTTTGCGGTTTTGCCTGCTAGAAGCTGCACACACTTGTTGACTTATGAGCTCCTTCAATCTTTAAAACCAGTGGTGACAAAAACTTTCCCAGGGAGTCCAACCTTTAAATCTCCCCACCTCCATAGTTACTGACCCCACTAGGTCCATTGGGTCCACCTGGATAAGCTGGGAGAGTCTCCCTGATTTATTTACTTATTTATAATTATTTATTTATTAAACATGTATAGTAAAGTGGGCATCTATTATACAGACAGAAAAGTGGGTGTCTGTGTGTGCTCCTACACATAACATATATGTGCAGGCCAGAGGCCAGTCTCTGTGTCAGAAACAGCTCACATTTTTTTTTTAGACAGGGTCCCTCAGTGGACAGGTGCTCACCAGATAAGTTGCATTAACTGGCTAGCAATCGTCCTCTCTGTGTCTCCCCAGTGTAGACATTAGCATCATGCCACAATGCCCATTGGAGGGAGGGTTGTAGTTATTGGTGTGTTTGTTTGGTTTGAGATAGATTATCTCTTGCTATCCTGGAGCTTGCTATGTGGAACAGGCTGTCCTTAACCCCACCTGGCTCTGCCTATCAAGTGCTGGGACTAAAGTCACAAGCCACCACGCTGCCTCACTCTCCCTGTTTTAGAAGCCACCAGTTGGCCTCCTTGAATCTACCTGCCACCTGACATTTTCTTGTCTATATGACATGCCATATCCACAGGATTTATTGTGTGCATCTCGGGGAGGAGGCATTGTCTACCACAAACATCATCCTCAGCAAAAGCAACATCACGTCCCTCACTGGAGATCAATGCTCAGCTCTTCCCTCGCATCTAACAATTCTTGAGCTCTACGAGGAGGGACAGGCATCCACTTTTTTATGGTATGCTTTGGATTTGATCATGGAGGACAGAAAGGGAATCTTGTTGAAAACAAACTACATTTTATCACTTGCCTCTCTCTAATAGTCCCATGAAGGCCAAGTTGACAGCCGCTGACTTCCCCTTCAATCACGTCGCCAATAACAACATTGAAACGGAGCTTGGGGCCTTCAAGCTGGACCCTGTCTGCGATGCGGGCCTGACTGAGTGAGAGGCAATCTGTCTCGGTTACTGTCAGATGCTACAAGATTTCTGATGGCAGTGAAGGGAAGAACGCTTGACTTCCCATCTCCATCCATCTCCTGATTGGTGAAGGGAGCAGCTCCAATGAGTTCCCCAATGAGAAATCATACAAGAAGATGGATGGGTCAAAGTAGATGGAACTTTTCTGCTTGCTTAGCCATTTTCTTCTTGTACTTGAATGCTAAAAAGATGACCATAAAGAGAACAATTTTGCCGGGCCTCACCATAGCCACTGAATGATGCAGTAGGTGATGGGTCATCCCTGCAAGTGTGACGGCTGTCCATTTACAAAGACCCCACAACTCAAGGCCATGAGAGTGGGAGAGACTGTGTGACATGAACATTGGATTTATTTCTCTTTGCTATAACAGAACATGACTCCCTCCCCCAGCTTAAAGGAGAAAGAATATTCTCTAGCACAGGGTTCAGGGGACAGGGCCAGTGTGTCAGGAAATGCGTTGTACCAGTCATGCTCCTAGCTGTGGCAATGGTAGCTTGAGACTGTTGGTTACATCCTATCAGCCCATAACCCTCACACTCTACTCCTCAGCCCTGCTTCTGCCAGCTGGATCCTATGATCAAAAGATTTGTCGGCCTCCCCTGAAGAGTACCCCCAGCTAAGAACCAATTGTTCAAACACAGGAAGTTATGGAGAACATCACATTCTGATCATAACAGCTGTTCCCTACTCAGTCCTGGGGGGCACATTCTCCAGTCCTACCCGACTCCTCTGGACTGACGTTCCTTTCTGAGAGTGTTATTCCCCAAGGGCACACCTGGTGCAGATATCAAGTCACTCCACCATCAGAGAACCCTACATGCTTCTCTACCCACTCGTCCCTTCCTGTTTTCTCTCCTCTTTCCCTACACAAGCATACATTAACCTTCCTTGTGGCCCCGTCCCCAGAGCCTGCCTATTTGTTCCCACATCAGGGCCTTGCGTTTGGCCCTTCAGCTTCAACAACCTAACTTCTCCCCCCAAAGTATCTGCCCTCAAAGTATTCCCTTGAGTATCTGCCCTCTTCTTCCTTAAGACCTCTGTTCCCTGGCAGCCCCGTGTAGGCTTTTTCTAATCACCCTGACTAGAACAGACTTCTACTGCGTAGCTTTCCTTAAGGCCAGCACCTGGCTGCAGCAGCAAGCTTCCTAGTAGCACGCAGGTTCAGGTTCCTTAGAAGTCATAGCTCACATGCTTGAGTGAGAGATCTGCTGTTGCTGAAAGAGGCCCTGTAGCACAGGGACTTTCCTTTGACCTCTGCTGTTCTCCCACCCGTGGCATGAAATGGGTACTTGGAAAGGATACACACTGTCTGGAAGGTGGGCACCCAAAAGAAGGTAAAGAGGTTTCTAAACACAGGAGACCATCCTGGGGACTCTAGGAATGCCTCTTCCTATACTGGTCCTGGGCCTCTAAGACATTTCATATGACATCACAGACCCTTTACATCACCACCAGGCCTAAGAAGCCAAACAAGAATATGCAATGAATAACACAATGGACTGCTAGCTTCCCAACAGTCTCTGCTCTACCCACCGGTTGGTTTGAACCATGTGACCTGGCCACTCAGCCCCATCATCAGGCCATCTGGAACAGGTGGTCCTACTCATGCCTTTGGGTTTCTCAACTGGCTGCTGGGTCTCAGGTAAAGCCAAAATCCTGTAACTGAGGGGTTTAGATGGGTTCACAAAGCAGAATAGGAGAGTTGTCAGAGGGTGCAGAACACAGGGTAGGACTTATTCTTTTCCTGCCTCGGATTTGTTCGTTCTTATCAGTGTGATGCTAAGCCCTCCTCATGGATACACAGGGATGCAGAAAGCAGTGAATTCACAGACATAGAGCAGGGTGCCTCTCCTCAGCAGCCATGAGTAAGGAGAAGTATGATGGAGCAAGCACAGGGCTTAACACGGGAGTAAAGCAAGCTGCTCTGGTTTTCAACCAGTAATCCAAGAAGGCAATGGCAGCTCCTTCCTGTGTATTGCCCCAAACTCCCATGCTCAGGACTTCAGGGTCTCTGTAACTGGAAAGATGATAGCCTTAGCACTCAATGTTCTACATTTGAAACCCAGCTCTGCCAGTTAACCCATATCCACGACCTTGGGCAGATTATTTGACAACTTCCGGCCAGCTTCTCCTCTGCAAATCAGAACTGGAGATTACTCACTCAAAGCACCTGTCACACCATGAGCACAGAGAACAGTGGCTGTCACTGACATCATGGCTATAAGTTTATAACCAAAGGGAAAGTACTTGAAGCAAGGATGATAACTGGCTCTGTCCCTGGATGATGAACTATTGTTAATCTCGCCAGGCTTCCTGAGCCCGCAATGGCACACTGGCAGGTGGGAGTGTCTAGTAACTGAGTCTCTCTGCACTGACTGATCCAACCCTCTTCCCCTTCCCACACTCATTCTTCACTTCCACTTAACTGGCCAGAAATACAATGCGTAGTGCACACTAGTAGCAAGAGGCTGACTTGGTTACACCTCTGGTATATCTCAAGCACAGTCCTTAGCAATTAATTTGCCATTTTGATCATGCACAATAACTGGCCTATTAAGCTAAGAGCCTGCACTTATTAAATGCAAGCAAACAAAGCCTGAGTCAACAGTTGCTCCTCTGTTAAAAGCTCTCCCTGAGGACTGTGGGAGGTAGGCTGCCTTTTAGCAGCACTGAGCAGACAGGGGAAAAGTTACTGAAATCCCAGTCCCTGGTTGGGCGTCACTGTGGGAGTCTGAGGTGGGCGCCAAAGAAGTTACCCAATCTTCCCTCCAGGCCTGCACCACCCCAATAGCAGATACCAGTAACATTTGATTTTGATACTGTTGTTGGTGGAGCTTTTTAGAAGCTCTCTACCAGCACAAGGGTGGAGCTTGGAAGCAGAAAAGATCTGGGGAAGAGTGGTAATCCCAGTGTTAGACTCTTCCAAGAATAATGGGAGTTTGATGAAGGTGACTGTGCTATAATTGCTGACACAATATAAACATCTACTATCTGCCGTTTGGAGAGGAACCAATGAGGTTGTTACTAGAGTTGTTAGAGTCTGGGCTCTGGCCACTCAAACTAGGTTTGGCCTTCCCATCATGGTCTAGTTAAACAGACAGGTAATAGTGAAATCAAAGAGAGATTTGTTCAATGTGGTCACACTAGTATGAGGATAAGAGAGGCCCAGTGACCCCCTCCTTTCCTGGGGTCCATCTTTGAGGTCCTAACATGAGGCTCAGGTTTAAATAGAGGGCAAGGGGCGTGCATAGCTGAGCAGCCCTTGTCAAGGTGTAGCCCTCCCGTCACTGTTGTCTCTGCTTCATTCTCTCTTCCAAGGAAGTCTGGCAAGATGTCAGAACTGAGAGATGTCTCCTTTCCAGACACAGGCCCTACTGCATCTGGCAACAGATTTCAGTCTTTTCCTTCTCCCAACATGATTCCTGTGAGTATTCTAATCCCTTGTACTATTGTTTCAGTAGCCAAATCCTGGATTCTTTGGGTCCCTCTATGGTCTAGAATCAGCCACTGGGCTACTCTCAAGCCACAGCAGTGGTCACTGTGTCAATTTGGATGATACCTGGAGCCATGTCTTCCACACCTTCTGCCTGAAGCTATTGCAGAGGCTCACACCCTCCAGTGATGCAGCTTCTTAATGTTTTTGTGAAGGGTAATGGGAGTTCTTATAGGATCTCCTGTTTCTCAGGCTGCCCGTGAACTCACTCTGCGGTCAAGAATGGCCTTGAACTCCTGGTCTTTCTATTTCTACCCCCAGAACGCTAAGATGATAGATGTGAGCCACATGTGGGCTTTGTGCAGAGCTGGGGATCTGAGGGGGTGACAGCATCTAGGCAAGCACTCTAGCTATTGAGCTACACCCACTATCCTGCCTCTTAAGAGTCATTGTATCCTCTCTCTTCTGATGACCTAGGGCAGTGAAGCACAAACCATTCCAGAAGCAAGCCATCAATTGGTCCTGTCTGCTCAAAAAGAGATGGTGGCAAAGTCCCTCCAAGATCAGGCTCATCAACACTGTGTCTTGGAAGAGGGAGAGACTCATGGGCCTGCCCCTATGTAGGGATTTATATAATTAAAGGTTGATGGTGGAGGGCAAGACATTTTCTACAGTGGTATAGGTACTGGCAAGGTCCTCATGTTTCTCACCCAAAAATTCTCACCCACAAACCACACTCTGATAATACTCATTTGGACACACACACACACACACACACACACACACACACACCTAGAAGAAGTGCTGGTTGGCAAGAGGAAGAAGAGTGGTAGGAGTAAGAAAAGAACAGGAGAGGATAGCAGGGTTATAAGTATGATTGGAATACATGTGAATGTGTGAAAATGTCACAATAAAACATTTCATTATGTATAAGTGATAGATGCCTTTAAAAAGTATTTTTTTTAAATATCTACTATTGTGGGTTGGAGAGATGGCCCAGCAGTTAAGAGCACTGGCTGCTTTTCTGAAGGTCCTGAGTTCAAATCCCAGCAACCACGTGGTGGCTCACAACCATCTGATGCCCTGTTCTGGTGTGTCTGAAGACAGCTACAGTGTACTTACATATAATAAATAAATAAACAAACAAACAAATAAATAAATAAATATCTACTACATATAAAAAATTTAATGACTCTAGAAATACTTTTTTTTTTTTAAGAAAAAAAAATGTCCTTTCTCTTTAAATGCCTTCCTCTGTAATCTGCTATTAGCATTTAGGTATGTATCTGCTTGGACTTTTTTCCTGGAAATGTGTGTGTTTGGTACTTTTATTTTTCGACAACGCACAGCAGAGTTTCATAAAAGCTCTCTTACTACCAGAGAGACTTTCCTGAAATCACATAAAATACCATCCCTATATGATTCCTAGGGGTCCCATTCACTCAAAGTAATGGAAATTTAAATTCAACCGTCCTGCTAGGGGAGTGAGCCGAGGCCCAGGACTCTCATTTTTGTTGCTGTTGTATTTCGGTTGTTCCTGTCTCTGCTGCTTTAATTAGTGCATGGCACCGTCTGAAGCAGTGTCATTTTTATTCCCGTTATGGCCAGAGGCAGTTAGCACACACTTCACAGGATCTTTAATTCTAAGAAAGCCAGTCAACCTGCTGTCCTGCTTTAGTGCCTCCAGAGAAGAGGACACCCTGAGGGTGAGGCTGAGGATGCCGTTCAAGGCATGCACCTCTACGAACATACATGAAGCCCGGGGCTTAGTCCCCAGCACTGCCTACACAGGACATGGTGGCATGCTCCTGTAATCTCGGCCCTTGGGAAGTATGTGCAGGAGACTGAGGGTCCAAGGACATCCTTGGCTACTTAGTAAATTCAGTATCTAAAAAAATAGACAGAGGGAGAGAGGGGGGACCAGGAGGGATGGAAGGAAGGAATATTTTTTTCCACATTAGTATTAGAAAGAGTTCTCTCCTTTCTGAGCACATAGTTATGGACTGCAGGCTCTTCACAGTACGTTGGTCTCCTGATCACATGTTAACAACAGACTTCACATGGTAAATTCTCCAAAAATTAATCAAAATTTTATATTTAGCAATAAAAAAAGAATAGACTCAGAGGCTTAACCTAAAATTATGCTTTTTAATCGGCTTTCTGTCACTGTGACAGAATCTTTGAGAAAATCAACTTAAAAGGGGAAAGTTTTATTTTTGCTCTTGGTTTCAAAGGTTTTGGTCCCTGGTCATGAATCCATGTTTCTGGGCACTAGAGAGGCAAAATACTGGGAGCAGGTGGAGCTGAAAGGTGGCAGACAAGAGGAGAGAGGGGAGAGTTGGGACAAGAATGGCGCCAAGAGAGTGCCCCTGTCATCTAGTTCTTCCAATGTGAGCCTTTGTTCCATAGTGCCCACCACCTCCCAGGACCTCACTCAGTTATAAACATACCATCAGGCTACCCCATCGGTGAGATCCAGGCACCCCATAAGAGCCCTCAGCGATCCAAACCACAGCATTGCTGTCACAGGATTATTACCGCTTTTAGGGAAGCAGGAGGGATGCCCTAATTCTCAATCTATAAGATTTAACACTGCAGCTCTGTGATAGATCCCAGAGATGTGTCTCGGAGATGCAAGATTTGGAGTCATTGTGAACTGGCATTCCAAAATGCAGAGGTCAGTATGGATGGCCTGGAAATGTCCCGTTCCAGGTTGGCACCTGGTTGTCCCTCTGTAGAGCCAAGCCAACCTGAGGCATTCACATAAGCACTCTGAATCTTGCTTTCTCTTCTGTACATAGGGGCCATAACTTCACCCAAGAGTCCCTGTAAGGAGACACCAGCTGCTTTACATGTTGTAAGCCCTACACATTTGATTGACAGTCAGCTATCACAGTTATCAGAGATGGCTATGCCTCTGCCCTCACACACAAAGTTTCTCACCATTCGTCAGCAACACAACTTCATCCCCCCTCCACCCCACCCCTGGCAAACAAAACAAATCACAAGGAATGAGTTGGACAGAGAGTAGTAGGATTTACTGACCCTGGGAAGGACTCTGTGGCTGAGAAGGAGAGGCCTCCAGGCAAGTCCTCTGTGGGCAGACGTTGCCAGGAAGCATTGCTAAGGGTGAAAGCATCTCCAGTCCCTCCCAGGTGGCCGGGCTCCCACTTCTTAGTTTCTCGCTCCTTCCTCAGCCTCTCCAGCCCTGGCTGGGCTCCTCTTTCCTGGGAAACACAAACAGGCAGCAGAGAAAATGCAGTCTGCCTTTGAGCTTAGTCCAGGCAATCCTTAAATCATCGGGGGTGGGGGGGGGTGTGATGGGACGTTTGCTCTCCTTGGCCTGTCCTTGTCCCCCTACTGCAATCTTCCTC
Organism: Mus minutoides; assembly: GCA_902729485.2. Classification (NCBI taxonomy): domain Eukaryota; kingdom Metazoa; phylum Chordata; class Mammalia; order Rodentia; family Muridae; genus Mus; species Mus minutoides. The sequence continues at coordinate 1,406,763 of LR749817.1, read as the reverse complement.
ATACTTTCTGTATGCTTTAGCAATATGAAACCCAGCTAGCTATCGAAAAAATGGGCTACTCCTGTTTACTTTTCTTTGCCCAAACCAAGGTCTCAAACGGTGGCCTTTATTAATCTGTCAGTCAGAACTAAGCAGATGTATGGAAACGCTGGATCTGCTAACTGCTGGAACTACAAAGCCGAGCGTCGTTGCTGTTGCAGGGCAGAGGGAATGCCATCACCATTTACTCAGACCCAAGGCGATATGTCACTCTGTCATGTAGTACACAGCAAATGAATGATGGATCACGCTGCTTGGTGGCGATTTTTATTGGCTCCCCATAGAAGATAACCAAATGCTTTTTGTTGAGATCTTACAGTCGAGCTCCGCCTGCTTTATTCACTGTCAGAGAGCTTTCATTATTATTTTAAAAGGAACGCAAGGCTATATTTTCTTGAAAACCAAAAAACACAAAAGAGTTGGGAGTGAGACATGGGGAATGGTGGTGGTCGCATGCAGAGCTCCCCCTTAACAATACCTGCTCTGCCACTTGTCAAAGGCTGGAATCCTTGTCTCCAAGAGGACCAATCAGATTTCTCCTTCCTGGAATGTAAAAGCATACATGAATGGTAAACTGGGATATCTTAGGGCCACACCCTTGATAGAAACCCTTCATGGCAAGGCAGCATCTGCAACCTAAACATTCAGAAGGCTGAAGAAGAAGGATTCTTGAGTTCAAGGCTAGCCTGGGCTACTTAGTGAGAGCCCATCTCAAAACCAAAAGCAAACACAACAGCAATAATTCCTGCCTTCAGATGCTTACAGAACACGGCACTTGTCTGCGCCTATTGGCTCTGATTCTTCCACAATGCAATAGCGTGTGGTCGATGCCAGTGCGGTGCCTGTACCTTATACAGTCACACACAGGCAGGTGTTCAAAGTGTACACACACACACACACACACACACACACACACCCTACGTGTGTGCATAATGCGCTATGAAATAGAATGAAAATGTATACAGTTAAAGTGTAACAGTTGTCTATGCAGCTGGGTGTGAGGCTTTTAATACTGACTAAAACCACTATATTCTGGAACCAATACTTCACTCCTGTATGAAAACAAGAATGTCTCCTTTTGGAAAGGAGAAAACAAAGACGGGAAAACTCCTGTGTCATCCAGGCAGGTTTGTAGATTCTATACAAACATGATGAGCTCCATCATTGCCCCCAGCCCCGTGGCCCTCTAAAGGGAAAAAGGCCACAGAGCAGAGCGTATGTGAGCTTGCTTTCATCTGATGGGAGCGAAGAGTATCCAGAATGGCCACAGGAAAATGAAGGAAGCATTTTACCGTTTCCTCTTGAGCATCTCCGGATCATTTTATGTTTTGTTTCTTTTGTTTCTTCCTCTCCTTCTTTCTCCATCTCTTTCTTTTTATTACACTCAGAAAATAAGTTGTCTTTGTCTCTCTGGCTGCTTTGATTAGTTCTTTGGGTAACCAACAGAAACAGGAAGACAGAGAAAATGATTTCAAAGTAGTCATGTTCTCTTTCCCTCAGTGTCACCTCCCAACACACACACACACACACACACACACACACACACACACACACACACACACACACACACACAGACACTTTCCTGAAAAGCAAGACAGAGAGTTTATCAAATGGGAGTGGGGCTTGGAATGTTCGAGCCCTTCGGTGATTCTCAGGTTTGTTTTTTCTGTCCTCCTTTACTGGCGTGTTTGTGGAGGTTGTATATACATGAACCATACACTCATAGTTGGCTTGTGAATAACAGTAAGGATTTGAGGCCATGGAAAGTGACAGAGAAGTGAGAAGTGAGAAGGTGACAGAGGGTGCAGATGTGAGCAGCAATGAGCAAATTCCCTGGGAGTTGGAGTGGGGGGGTCAGGGAGTCATCATGAGAACCACTGAGGTAGGGGGTCAGGTGAAATGCACTCCTGTTTCAGGATTGCTGGGAACTAGCCATGAGCCTCCTCTGATAAGAGAGGATTTGGCCCATTGGAAAAATGACAGTTTATAAAGGTAAAAGGGGAAATCCTGTGTTAGGAAGAAGTGTTTAATTTTAATTGGGCATGTTAATTATGGTGGCCAGTGGAAGTGAGAGCTTTTGATTGCTAGACTTCAATACTTTTATAGTTAGCCTCAGGAGGAGGAGATGGCCAAATAAGGGAATAGACCTTGGAGGCTAGCTTTAGGAATGTAATCTAATGGCTTTTAACAAAGGAGAGAGAATCAAGAAGGGTAAGACCTGCCAGAGCCATGTTTGCTATGCTTGGGCTGGCTAGAATCCCTTTAATATGAATATATATTAATATACCATATGAGAACCATATGAATATACCGCCATAATAATTCCCCAGCCATTCTTCTGCTATTGCTTAGATCAGGTGTCCCTAGACTCATAGCCAGTCTTTAATCTCAGCAGGAAATGGCCTCTATGGTTTCTCTCTTTCTTTTTCCTTTGGAGAGATGAAAGGCAGCTGGAGATACTCCAGAGCCAGTCTCGGTGTCATAACAAACATGGCCCGGCCCCACTGGGACACCTTTTCTGTGACAACTCAGAGTTGGCTCTAGGGAAGAAGAGGTCAAAACCACAGGGGACCTGACAGCCAGTTCCATCCTTGCCAAGATCAATGTGGATCCAAGACAGAGATGTGGCTCTCCTCACGGCTATCAGTCTATCCGCTTTCTTAGTCAACCATTCTGAACCCACTCATAAGCTAGAAATCCTAGGAGCCCACCTTCCTTATGGCCCATCTACCTGTGAGTAGTCCTGGGCTCCAGCCCTTAACAAGGGAGAAGAGATTCAGAGTGCAAAGTATCAACGTCAGACAAGTTTGAAGGAGGCAGTGGAGAGCTTCTGAGCCCCAGAATCCTGCGACATACAGGCTTCGTACTGTACCCTTTATCCAAAATATATTTGCCTCAGATGTTGAACACTGTGGATTTTGGAACATGTGAATAAATCCATCATGAAATGTCATGGGAATTCCCACCCCAGCCCCAGCCTAAACACAAAATTCACGTGTGAATGTTCATATGCACTTCCTATGCTTAGCCTGAAGGCAACTTACGCAATGGTCTTACTGCACCTGTGTTTTGACTGCTTCCCATCACATGAGGTCAGGTGTGGAATTTTTCATCTATGATGTCATGTCTGCACTCAAAATGTTTGAGGCTTTGTAGCATTTTGAATTTGGGATTTTCGGATTAGAGATGCTCAGCCAGTGTTGTGAATAATGTAACTATAGATGGGTGTTCTCCTTTGTCCCATAGTGGCAGTCTTGGAAGGCAAGCCTAGGTCCCCCATCTTCCCACCAATTATATGGGCATAAGAAGCAGGATTTAAAGAGGAAATGAGTAGAAAGGCTCTCAGCATCCTCTGGTAGGTAGTGAACACACTGAAAATATTAAATTTTGTCCACCAGAACATCTCTCTTGGGCTCCCCAGTTCTATACCCGGAGCAAGCTGGATTAGAATCTGAGAAGGAGGAGTAGGCAATGTGAATAGGTTCTACAGGATGGGAAAGGGAAATTTCTCCTTTTCTCCACAAAGAAGCAAGGAGAGAGGAGAGGAGGCCACGTGAAGAGGGTGGGGTGAGGTGACAAGCCCCTCAGAACGCTGGGAAACTCATTGAACTGCTGATTTGTGAGGGAAAAGGGTTGGTTATGGAACTTCACAACTGAACCTATAAGGCGACTCAGCAGGTAAAGACACCTGCCAACAAGCCTGATGACCCGAGTTCAATCCCTAAGACCCACTTAGTGAACAAGAGGTCCAACTTCTTGTGGCACAGAGAGATAGACAGAGACAGAGACAGAGACAGAGCAGAGACAGAGACACAGTGAGTGACACAGAGAGACAGAAACACAGAGACAGAGATATGGAGAGGAGACAGAGAATGGGTACATGATTTTAAAAAATAAATAAAACAGTGTTCTTGGCAGTTAAGAACACTGGCTGCTCTTCCAGAGGACCCTGATTCAATTTCCAGGACCCACACGGCAGCTCATAACTGTCTCTAACTCCAGTTCTAGGGGTCCAACTCCTTCATATAGGCAGGCAGGCATACTTACGGGCAAAACACCAATATATATATATAAAGTAAAAATAAATAGATCATTTAAAATAAAAAAAAAAAGAAGAAGCCTGTGTTGGAAGCAGGAAGGAGACCCAAAGAGACAAGCTTGTAGCATCTAGGAATGCTACAGACTGGGAGAAAGTCTTTGGCTTCCTCCAGCCCAGCTAGGACTTTGGATACAGAGAAACCGCAGGTAGCAACCAGTTCATACCGTTGTCACAATCGCTGATATTTCCAACAGGAGGCACAAAATGGTTTCAGCTGGAGCTGAGGAAGCTGGTGCATTCTAAATTAGGGCTGCATCACAGAGGGAACTGGACAGACACATCTCTCTGTGGAAACAGGAAGCCCCTCTGTGATCACTATCCCCCTCCTCCAGGCAAGGATGCTCAGGTTCCTGTATAGCCTCCCATCTCCCTGAGAGAAGCATCCTTCCACCTCCCTGCGGGCAGCATCCTTCCATCTGCCTGCCAGCAGCTTTGCAGTCCAGAGGCACCATCCTTTCTTGGGTCCAGAGTCCCTTGCTCTCCCACTGGAGCTGCTCAGGACTAGTCTCCTGCACTGCAGTGAGCCCCCAGTTATAAATTACTACCTGCTGGCCATCATTTTAACATAAATGGAGTTTAAAAAGCAGCAAAGGAATATATTTTCATTTGAAGTTAAAGCATCCATTTTTTATTTGAGCCAAGCTCGATCTAGGAGAGATGGCAGAAGAATGGCTCGGAGGCTAATAGAGTTAATGATTATGATGGAGATCCCAGGAGCTGCGATATTTCACTTGCAGTTGCCTCCGTCCCAGCTCTGCTGCCTGCAGTACTTCTCCCACCCCCCCCCAACCCCCGTTCACGTCCACTTCCATTAACACCCACCGCAGATGATGGAACCATTATGATAATATCTCTGCTCTCCGCAGCCTCGATTGGTCTTGACACATTATCACCCTAAGAGCTCAGCCACATCGCACTAAGTCCTATTTATAATAACACTTGGCAGGAGCCACCAAAATAAAACCTGGTACTCATGGGCCACCTTTCATCGGAGGAAATCAGAAAGCTTTACAAGCTTAATTAAGCTTCAGCATCTATGTGACTGATGAGACCTGGAGATGCTGGAGGGGGTGCAGAATCACTAATTGTATGTATGCTGGGTAAAGCTCTGGGCAGCCACAAGGACCAAAATCCACCAAGCTGGGGACAGTCACGTATCTTTGTCAAGTAAATTCTTCAAGGTGGGTTGGGATGGTCCAGGAGCGTTGGTGATGGGATGGGGAAGTTCTCATCCCATGCCTCTCCCGCTAGGGAGGAGCCTCACACTGGCTTCACACGAGGATTAAACAAATTCACTCACTCACCTGAAAGGTGTGGTGATGGACTCGTGGGTACCTGGCTGCTGTGCTCACCTGCTGTCCTCCCTGTTACCCAATTACCCCTCAAACTGGAACGCCTAAGTCCTAAGGAGTCCTTCAAAACCAGCCCATCTTAGCATCTGCCTCCTCGGGGAAGCCTTCCTGGACTTCCCTGGCAAGATCAGTTGTTCCCTGTTCTGTGCTCCAATGTTCTTTCTAAATAAAGTCCCAAGATTGTGATAGCAGGCAATAAAAATTTATTGAGCAATTACTAAATGTGGAAGGCACATCTCATCTATACGGTAATGAAACACCGAATTGTTATCTTCTCTTCACGGGTGAGTTAACAAGCCCAGAGAGGGAAGGTGATTTTCCTTAGGTGGGACAGCTATTGCATACAAGACAGCCTGGCTGTGTCCCCAAAGAACAAAAGCACAGCCACCCCAGCAGTCTGTCTGTGATTAAGATGCTTCCAGGCCTGTCTCCCTCTCTAGTTCCCATGCTCTCCTGCAAGGGCACATGGCCTAGATGAACTCCTCAAAGTGAATTCCCAGGGAAGTTCAGGGAAGAGCGTCCATGTGTCAATGAACTGAGGCAAATAGAAACCAGGAACTCGGGTTCCTTCCATCTTTCTCCTCTGCTAAAAGGTGTGGACTTGAGTCACCTTTCCCCTCCAGGATGCCTGACTTGCAGCAGCCCCCCCATCCAGATCTGGATCATGCCATCTGAAGTAGTTACTTTTCCAAGGCTGTGACGCAAGTATCTGACTGAACCATTTGAGCAGGGGAGGAAGGAGTTCTTTTAGCTCAGAGTTTCACAGTGTTCAGGCAATCATCCATGACCCCTACAGTTAGGCAGAACATCATGGTGGCGAGTTATACAAATTCTCGAGTGCTGGATATGACTTATCCTTTAGCCCAGGTTACCCATGCAGTATATGCTGCCCACCTGACACAACCCCTCTATTACAGATTGACCAGCACAGAAGTGTGATACTTTTTCTTAATGAGGATCCCAAAGCTCATGAGTAAATCAGTAAATGCTGAGGAGGTACCAGGGCATAAAAATGGGTAAACTATGAGGCTATCCAGCCAAGCATACATGGAAGTAAAGGGAAGTGAGGGATTCAATTCTACACAGCAAGGCCTCAAACATCCTCTGGAGAGCTTGGGAGATAATCCTTCTGGATAAGGACTGCCTAGGACAGCCACACACATGAGAATGGGATTGGCTAAGCAATGTGTGTGTGTGTGTGTGTGTGTGTGTGTGTGTGTGTGTGTGTGTCCGTAGAGGAAGTACAGGTTGCTTCCTTCTATCAGTCTCCACTTTATTTCCCAGACAAGCCCTCTCGTTTCTCCCATAGTTTGTCATTTTGGCTAGGCTGGCTTGTCAGCCAGGCACAAACCTGCCAGTCTCCATGACACAACACTAAGTTTAAAGACACATGCCACCATTCCTGACTTTTAAGTGACTTTCACAGTCTGAACTATCTCTCCAGCCACAGCTAAGTGAAAGACACACATCATAGTCATATAGAAAGACAGGGAGAGCAAACCCCACCTATTGTATTGTGCCCACCTAGGAAAGAAAATGGAGAATAAAGACTATCTTAATTTGAGCTGTTACAACAGAGTATCACAGCCTATGTAGCTCAAAAAGCAAATCATATACATCACACTTGTGAAGACTGAGGAGCTCATGAGCAAGGTGCTCTTGTGTCTTCTGAAGGCACTCCTACAGGTTCATACCCAGTAATTTTCTGACTGGGTCTTTATATGACCAAAAGAGCACTAGATATGGGGTCTCTTTTACAAAGACATTAATCCTATTCATGAGGAGATCATGACTTTTATGATCCAGTGACTTTCCAGAGGACCCTGCAGCTAATACCATGACATTAGAGTTGAGAATTCAATACATAAGCCTGGAGGGAGCACAGCCACCCAGCTCATAACAGCACAAGCAATGGAATTTGTAGCTGCGAGTTAGAAAGCTGGGCAAGGTCAGCAGTATTGGCCAACATTGAAGTCATGGAATCACTTTGGAATCAGAATAAACTTCAAAGGCCCTCTTTTCCCTCTCTTCTTCTGTTTATTTGGGAGTGTCTCGCTTTATTATTAAGACAAGGTCTCACCATGTAACTCAGGCTGGCCTCAAACTTAAAATTTTGCTTGCATCTCCAGGAAGGAGGGATCGATTTGTGGGCACCACCACATTTTCTCTTACTTTTGTAGAAACATCAAAAAAGAAAAAAAAGTGCACATGGCCATCTCTGTCTTCGAGAGGAGTGTGTAACTCAGCAGAAAATCCAACAAAAATCAGAATGAAGGAGGCCAGGTGGAGAGGCAGCAAGGAGTGAGTTGCCTGAAGCTGCCTGGAGGTTCCCTGGAGCCAAGCACATGATGAATGTCTGCCATTGAGGTCACCAAAAAAAAAAAAAAAAAAGAAGATGCGACTGAAGAAGAAAGAGCTTGAGCTACACACTGAGGTCGGGACTACGGCCAGGACGACAGAGAGAGACCCTTCACCATTTCACCCAGTAGGAACCCCAAAGCATGCTTCAAAGAAAACTTAATTTGAGTTGAATCTTTGATTTAATGCAACCGTTTTTATACTTAACATTGCCTCTACCATTTATTATACACAAAAGGTGTCGGAGACTCAACTCTGTCACTTGGCAACCATGTGACGTCAGGCCAGTGACTTTCTGGCTATGCTTCTGTCTGGCCATCTCTACAATGAGGACAATGATAATATTTGCTTGGAGGGCTACATGGATTAATAAAGCCCATACTGGGCTGAGTCCCACACCACGCCCAGAAGTAAGGACATAGTAAGAGCCTGCTAATGCTGTTGTTATGGTTACCGTTAATATTTCACCTGAGCTGCATAACAACTTGTAAGTTTGGCGCGATTTATTATCCTCATTTCTCACGTTGAGAAATTGAAATGCATGGAAGATAGAAAAAAACTAGCCCAAGGAACAAGTCAGAAAATGGAAAGCCAGACTCAGAAAGTCTCCCAACCTCAAGCCTCACTCTTGGCTCCCAGCGCTCACGCCACCTTTCCTATGCTGCCCAGAAAGTGTGGTTCTGTGAGCCTGACCATTGTTCACACAGGACTGCAGGCAACTGTGAATATATTGGAGGTCTAAGCTTAAGGAGTATTAAGAGACTCTTAAAAGAGAAAATAGGTTCTTACTTGGGGATAGGTGAGCGGCACCTCATCCCTAAGCAACTGCCGAAGGTCTAAAGAGATGCTGTTTCCCTGCCCCTCCCCAGCCCCAGGGAAAGCAGGGGTGCTTGCTGTCTTCAGGCTTCAAGTCTAAGAAGCTAGGAGGGCAATCAGCTAACGGGAAAGCAGAGGCAGGTTCTACACGCACTGTCTAAAATAATCAAACGTCGCTATAAGTCAAATGGCATAGCACTCTGCAGGGCGTGCTTGTGTGTGCTTGCTTTCTCCAGCTTATTCCTCTGTTTTTCTGCAATTCTGCATTTTGACTGTTAAAGCTCTTCATACATCTCATCCTGGTCATGAGTACATTCAGGCCTAGGGCTAAGTCTGGCCCTGGGGCTCCAACATGAAGTCCACTCATCATCTGAGACCTGAGATCTTAGCCTGGCTCTTCATGCTTCCCTACCATCAGTACCCTAGTGTGACTGTGAGAGTCTGGAATTTGGAGTGGCTTGTATTAAAGCTGACTTTCCCAGACTAATAACCTTGCTTCCCTCACATTCAGTCCCTCACCAATATTTTTTTTTTCCTTTTAAGAACTTGAGAGAAAAGTTTCTTTGTATCCTATAGCAGTGAGATATTTAAACAAACAAACTTAATGATGCTACTTGAAAAGTTTCATCTCATTCCAGATGAATCATCAAATCGTTGCTGAGTATGCATGCACTCAGTGCCAGGCTTTGTGCCCTGACCACTGTTAAACAATGGGCAAGAGAACTCCCCATGCAGGGTACCATAGTGGGTCACTGGGAGCTACACAGTCACAGATTCTGCCAAGAGCCAAAACCCACAGAGCCACCAAGCACTTTGAATTGCCCCGCTGCCCTTAGGACATAACTTGGCCCACGGTGGCATTTAGTATTCTGAGTTTAACTTAAATCACCACTATAAAATGTAGTTCTCTAATTAGAGGATATTCTGATTATGCCCACAAGGTGGAGACCTTGCTTACAGTTTGTCCACACTAAACTCAATGCAGGGGAAAAAAAACACCTGAAAGTTACACCAAAAGACAAAAATTAAATTCAATGAATCCAGATTTTATTTCATATAATATACTATATTAGCTGGTATATGAAATAAAAATTTTACAAGAGACAGTCCCTGCTCTCTAGGGAAAGACCAGGGGGAAGCTTGAACAAGACAAGAAAAAAAAATACTTTTTAATGAATTAATATATCGTACTCCATATGGGAGGTACTGTAATCCTTTTATCAGATAAGAGCTATAAGAAGCCCCGTGGTTGGGAACACAGTCAAGAAAGACCCCACACTTCAGGCGGCACACTCGGCACCCGTGGGAAAGAAACCCACGAAGGTGTATGTCTTGGGTCAGCCATGTTTTGGAGGGTTAATGTTTCTATTCTGTCACAAACATTTTACATTGTCTACCCTATAACTCCAGAATAAATATACACAGAACAGGCAGCTGTAGCCCAGCTGAAACCTCCCATGTGTTCCGAGGAGAGGAATATAGGGAAAGGAAACACACACACACACACAAACACACACAATGTGAAAGAAACCGATTTTAAACTCTGGCTGTAGGGCTGGGGAGTAGTCAGCAGAGAATCTGCTTAGCATGCATAGGTCCTGGTACAGTTCCCTGGCAGTGCCAGCTCTGGCTCTCAGGACCCCTCACAGCCCCGATCTTATGACTAAGAATCTCCAATTTGGGATATGGTATGTAAGAAGGGAAAGGAAAAATTGTTTGTTTCCAAGAGATTTTCTGGTAAATTAAATCCAAGAAAGTCTGGAAGAAGATGCATGGGTTTTTATAACGTGTTGGTTTGGTTTTTCTTCACTGCCCCACTTCCCACTAGTCCTTGTTCCTTTACACTAAACTAGTAAACCAATTGTTGTTTGTTTTCCTTTGTTTGGGTGAAAATTATAATTGGGAATAAAGTGACTGACTAAATGACAACATAAAGACAAGGTGAGAATGTTGACAATTAAGTGTATATATCTATCTAGATATCCCTGTCTCTCTCTATATATATTGAACTTTCTTTTAAAAGGGAAAGCCAAGTGGCATGCGACCAGGAGACCTGACTTGGATGTCCAACTTGCACAGCAAGGTTTAATCCCAAGCATCCCTGAGAAAAGTCATAGAAGTTAACCTCGTTGCTCTCAAGCCTGCAATGATCCATACTGGGGAGCTTGCTCTGGAGACGGGTTATGGGTTCAAAGTCATTGACTACAGATGGTTCCTCTCCCAGCTGGAGTCACATCCTCTAGGGCTCGAGACTTTCCGGAGAATTTACATAAACCAGCGTGAATCGCACCAAGCGAGGTAGCAAAAGGACCCACCCTGACCCTTGCCTGTACTGGGGGGGGGGGGGCTGTCTGAAGTTTTTAGATCAGACACCGTCCAAACGAGGGTACTAGGGGATCATCCCACCCCCAACAAGAGCACCGGACACACCGCTACCTCCAAGCCCTAGGATTGGTCTCTGCCCCCGCCCCCGCTCCGACGCCCCCGCACGGACGCCGTCAGTCTAGCTTCCTCCCCGCCCCGAAGTCCGGGACAGAGCGTGGGGCCACCTCTCGCTTCTGGAAGGATCGGTTGCCGCTTTAAGGGGAAGAGGAAGGGAAGGGGCGGGGGCGGGGGGGGCGGGGAGAGGCGGCAGAGGAGGGGGAGGGGGATCCCCCTCGCTCCCACGTGGTCCGGGCGCCTGTGAATCGCGCCCGCCGGAGGGTCTCACAGCGAAATACAAAAGCTGCTGGGAAGCCACGGCGAGGCGAGTTCCCAGCGCCGGGGCAGAACGCTGGCCAGAGCCCCACAGCGCTCCGCGGCCGCGATGGGGCTCCGGCACCCGAAGCCCCGGAGCCAGCTAGCAGCCGGGCCCGCCTCGCCGCCCGCACCCGGGCGCCCGGGCTTGGCTTGAAGCGGCGGCGGTGGCACCGGCGCGCCGGCAGGAGCATGGGGAGGAAGATGCGGGGCGCCGCCGCCGCCGCCGCGGGGCTCTGGCTGCTGGCTTTGAGCTCACTGCTGACGCTGTGGGGAGGGCTCCTGCCACCGCGGACCGAGCTGCCAGCCTCCCGGCCGCCCGAAGATCGACTCCCTCGGCATCCGATCCATAGTGGCGGCCCCGCGCCCGAGCCGCGATTCCCTCTGCCCCCGCCCCTAGTGTGGGACGCCCGCGGCGGCTCCCTGAAAACTTTCCGGGCGCTGCTCACCCTGGCGGCCGGCGCTGATAACCCGCCTGGGAGGCAGCCGGACGACCGCGGGCGGCACGAGCCCTCCGGGCTGTCCCGGCCAGAGGAGCGCAGGGCGGTGCACGGGGGCGTCTTCTGGAGCCGCGGCCTGGAGGAGCAGGTGCCCCGGGGCTTTTCCGAAGCCCAAGCAGCAGCGTGGCTGGAGGTGGCACGGGGTGCTCGGGTGGTGGCTCTGGATCGCGGGGGCTGCGGACGCAGTTCCAACCGCCTAGCCCGCTTTGCCGACGGCACCCGTGCCTGTGTACGCTACGGCATCAACCCAGAGCAGATACAGGGCGAGGCCCTGTCCTACTACCTTGCGCGCCTGCTGGGCCTCCAGCGCCACGTGCCGCCGCTGGCACTGGCTCGGGTGGAGGCTCGGGGCGCGCAGTGGGTGCAGGTGCAGGAGGAGCTGCGCACCGCGCACTGGACCGAGGGCAGCGTGGTGAGCCTGACGCGCTGGCTGCCTAACCTCACCGACGTGGTGGTGCCGGAGCCCTGGCGATCGGAGGACGGCCGTCTGCAGCCCCTGCGCGACGCCGGGGGCGAGCTGACCAACCTCAGCCAGGCGGAGCTGGTGGACCTGGTACAATGGACCGATCTAATCCTCTTCGATTACCTGACGGCCAACTTCGACCGGCTTGTGAGCAACCTCTTCAGCTTACAGTGGGACCCACGCGTTATGCACCGCGCTACGAGCAACCTGCACCGAGGACCAGGAGGGGCGTTGGTCTTTCTGGACAATGAGGCGGGCTTGGTGCACGGCTACCGGGTAGCCGGCATGTGGGACAAGTATAACGAACCGCTGCTACAGTCGGTGTGTGTATTCCGAGAGCGGACTGCTAGGCGCGTCTTGGAGCTGCACCGGGGTCAGGACGCGGCGGCCCGGTTGCTGCGCCTCTACAGTCGCCACGAACCGCGTTTCCCAGAGCTGGCGGAGCTCGCAGAACCCCACGCTCAGCTGCTACAGCGCCGCCTTGACTTCCTCGCCAAACACATTTTGCACTGCAAGGCCAAGTACGGCCGCCGGCCCGGGGACTTAATAACACTCCGAGGAAGAGAGGGACTGGGATATGAATGATGGGGGTTAGGGCTGTCTTCTCAGCCAACGCCCACCCAGTGGTCTGATCGCCAAGCTGTCTAAAAAACTTGTGTTACCCACTTGCCCCTTTCTTTTCATGCCAGGCTGTTTCCTTTCCAAGTTCTGGAAGGGCAAACTCACCGAGGCGAGAAGTGTAACATTCCCTCCACCTAGCTTATAAAAAGAATTCTGTGCTTGTGTGGGGATTGGATCCGAAGAAACTGGCTGCTGGGGTTTGGCCCCTGAATGGCAGTCTCTTTGGGAGATGCAGTCCATTCTTGTCGCTCCCCCACCCCACCCCTTCCCAAAAAGGAAAACTTCCGTTTGAGCTAATTCCTCTATTTCCTACTAAACACAGCGCCGGTGGCCTCAGAGCAGGCTGTGACAAGGGCTGGTGAAGCCCCCTTCCTGTGTTCGCCCTTTGTTCCGGCGCGCGATGGTGAGATAACTGTTCCAAGCTGAGGGACAGCTCTGGATAGGACAAAGAGAGCAAGACTTCCCCGCCCCTGGGAACCCTACAGACCCTGACAGTTTATCTCACCCATTCCTGAACTCCTGTCATTTTGGCCTGAAGGCTATGAATTCAGGACTAGTTGTAAGCAGAGTCAATAATGAATTTCTTCCTGTGTCTCCCAATTGACCAAAATTGACAATGATGATGTTCACCAGAGGGGAAAAAATTAGTTTCATGCACTTTACTTTTTTTAATTTTAATTTTTTAGTAAGAAAACTTTTTTATTTGACAGAATTTGCCTTCTGTGTATATATGTGCATAAATTGTGATGTAAATAGACTAAACAAACTTATATTTCAATAAAAGGGAGTTTAAAATTTAGAAGTTAATTCAGGAGGTTTGATTTGATTGAGGGTTCTGATCTCATCTCCTTTTGGAATAAGGATTGAGTTTTGTCTGGCTAGTGAGTGTGCTTTGTAAAACAAAGGATGCAGATCCACCCCCTTTGTGGTTGGGGCTGGGGAGCTGAACAAAGGCAAAAGCAGATTTCCCTGTCTTCCCTCAAATGGACTGACCTTAGGACTAGAAATTTGAGTTCAGCCTGGAAGGCAGAGAGGGAGCAGGAAGAGATGAAAGAAGAGTGCTCCATTTCCTAGCAAATAAAAATGATATGAAAGGGTTTCGCTGTAATATGTTCCTATATTAATCATGTGGTAAATATGATAGAACCAGATGTGCAGACTAAAACATGACAAATGCCCCCCTTTAAACTTAACGGCAGTGGTCACGTGCTGCGGGTTATTTCCAACATTGTAATTGCCATGCAGCACAATGTGTGCAGATAATAAGCTAAGCACAGATTGCAAACAGGTAAGAGAGTGTTATAAATTAATTCTGCCTTTTAATCTCTGGCATACATTTCACTGCATTCAAGAGATCATAATCTCCAACATCTGGACTCCTCTGGTGCTCTGGAGCTTGGGCTGCTTTGGGGGTTAGTTAGTAACAACTGCATGTCCTCTCCAGGCAGCCACGGGGACAAGAAAGGGAACAATAAGTACTTTAGTACAGGACATTTGGACTGTGGACTTTGGGAAACTTAAAATTTAGAAAATTTGGATTGGTGGTGTCTGGGACCAAGTGACCTTTCCCATCACCTTTTCATTTAATGATCTTCAATCCAAGCAACTCTTAGTCACAACCCTAATAGCTTTTTATTTGACTTGCATTTGCAAACCTAGAGTTTTATGGACGCAGGAAAAGTATTAAGTCTCTGTGGGTTCCCCCTCTCACTCAGCACAATAACATAGTATGCAATTTAACTATTTAATGCTATCCTTATGTTTCCAGAGCCTTAGTCTAGCTTTAAGAAAAATACAGTGCATAAACTGTGGTGTAAGCCAAATTTTTTCAGAGACTAAATACAGAATGTGCTGATAATGGCAAATACATCTTCTTTCTAGACACGGTGAGACCTCTGATAATTACAGTTTTGAAAAAGAGACATTTTTCATTTCTGATGATTAATAACTGTGAGATTTGCTGTGGAAGTTAATGGAGGCTGCTCCAAGAGGAGGGTAGATATTAGGCCACTGGCATTTTTTTCCTCAGCACGTGTCATTGAGGGGAACGATGAGTAGAAGTAAGTTAGGGGTTTCACCGGCTGCACAGGAACTGCACCCTGCCCTGTTAGAGCTTCCGTGGGCATGCACAAGTTCTGGGCCAACAGCATTCTAGACATTCTTCCTGAGCTTCAGCTCCAAGCCCAGACTTGACCATGGGTAACATGAACAGGAAACAGAGCCTAATGGGAAGGGCTCTTCTCAGATTCTCTAGTGAAGCATAGCGGCCCGTTGGCGAAATCGGTTTAATTACATGGTAGCGTTGTTAAGGGAACCAAGGCATAATTATAGACAAAGGGCTTTAACTGTTGGTATTCCTTGTGGCTAGTCAGTAGACTGGGGTAATGAAAGATCCATTAAGATTGTGCTATGGTCAATGCTCCTTGGGACAATTCATTTTTTGAACTGGGGATGACTTAGGAAAAAAGTAATGGGTTCTGCAGGGAGACTATATTCTTGAATTCTGCCCTTCACATACTTCCCTTCAGCACATCATTTAACTTAGTTCCCTCATCTGTGAAATGGAGATTCAATCCATGTACTGTGGGATTTAAATGTTAACATATAAAACATACACATAAGAAGCACGCAAAAAAAAAAATAGTTCCTTAATTCACATTTCTCTTTAAGGGAAAAAAATCTTTTCCCCTTATGTTCCAGGAAACTTCTACTTAGGCTCTTTTTTTTTTTTTAGATTTATTTTATTTATTATATGTAAGTACACTGTAGCTGTCTTCAGACACTCCAGAAGAGGGCACCAGATCTCGTTACGGATAGTTGTGAGCCACCATGTGGATGCTGGGATTTGAACTTATCACCTTCGGAATAGCAGTCAGGTGCTCTTACCTGCTGAGCCATCTCACCAGCCCCTACTTAGGCTCTTTAACAAAGCCAAATCTAGCTGTTCCTAAGGTCAAGATCAGTCTTGACATGTGGTGATAAGTTAACTCAGCAAAGTGTTGAGGACCCTCTAATAGCACTATGGGAAACATTGATTCGGTCAGCACAGGCTTGATCTACACATGGTATTAAGGGGGTGTTTTCAGAAATCAGCACACATCCCTCTACCAAGGCAGCTGGACCCAAATACATTAGAGAGATAAAAAAAAAAAAAAAAAAAAAAAAAAAAAAAAAAAAAAAAAAAAAAAAAAAAACCCTAAGAGAGATGGCTCATTGCAAATCCATCACCACTTCTGGAAAGCATCAAAAAGTGATGAATCTTTGCAAGAACAATCCTCTTCCCAGTCCCTTCTGCCAAGAGAAAGTAGGCAGTTGACCTTTCTCCTTGGGTTTGACTGTTGATTAATTCACTCTGTTGGTGACACAGTTCTAAACTCTATTAAGTATGCTCACCCTCCTGTCTTCAAGCCGGAAAGAAAAACAAATGATTTTAGCACATCTCGACACTTCTCAGCCTTCTAACTACAACTGTAGCCAGGAAAGACCTCTGAAACCCAGTGGCTGACAGTGTGAGCTCAATGAGTAAATATTGCTGAGGTTCTCAGAAGAGTACCTGGCACTCGGGAACCACAATAGGGATTTATTAAAGTGGTGGATCATTCCTCCGCTAAGTCAAAACCCCAGACACTTTGAATCCTCCCATGATCCAACCTTTTTCATTGTGGTTAGAAGAACACTTTCTACAGGCTGGAGAGGAGTGAATGAGTCTGGTAAGAGATGCCTAGAGCACATGGTCGCCACACTAAGGCATCTATTTTTGAAGATGTCCTCTGTGGTAGAGGTTTTTTGTTGATGTTGTTGTTGTTGTTTTGGTTGGTTGGTTGGTTTGGTTTTTTTTTTTTTTTTTCGAGACAGGGTTTCTCTGTATAGCTTTGGCTGTCCTGGAACTCACTCTGTAGACCAGGCTGGCCTCGAACTCAGAAATCTGCCTGCCTCTGCCTCCCAAGTGCTGGGATTAAAGGCATGTGCCACCATGCCTGGCTGTGGTAGAGTTAGCATAGATACCTTCTTCTTTCTTACAAAGAGACTATAGTTCTGTTTTTCACGTGGCCTGTCAGTTTTGGGGAGCACTGAGCTGCAGAATTTTACAAGTTCCTCAGATACTAGAAGCTATTTATGAGTCATGGATAATCTGAGCTTGGGTGCTACTTTGCCCCTCCATATACTGCTTCACCCCACACAACAACTGATCCCAAATAGTAGGAAGACAAAAGGAATGAAGGAGAATGAGGAAGGAAAGCCCCCAGTGGCTCTGGAAGCACCAGAAGTCCTCCCAGAAGGAATGGCACATGAGCAGCTGAGATAACATAAAAACGCTGTTACCAAAGGCATCTTAAGAGAGGGAGTGTTGATTTTGGCCCAGAGTTTTAGATGGCAGTATATTGTGGAAGAACAGCAGCAGGAGTGTAAGACAGCTGGTCACATCGCATAGGCAGTCAGGAAGCAGAGAGAGATGTATCTGGTATCAGTGTCCTTTCTCCTTTCTAGCTAGTCCTGAATCTCAGCCCATACAACCATGCTGCCCACACTTAGGGTGGATCCTCCCTCTCCAACCCAATCTAGGAACATCTTCACAAACATGACACCGGAATTTGTGTCCTGCATGATTCTATCAAGTTGACACCCAATATTCATAGAAACAAATCACCTGGATAGAGTTTAGTGGAAAGGATTCTGGGAGTCAAAAGATCCAGGCCCCAGGGGCTGGAGAGATGGCTCAGTGGTTAAGAGCACTGACTACCCTTCCAGAGGTCCTGAGTTTGATTCCCAGCAACCACATGGTGGCTCACAACCATCTATAATGGGATCCCAAGACCTCTTCTAGTGTGTCTGAAGACCGCTACAGTGTACTCATATACATGAAATAAATAATAATATATTTTTTAAAAAAATATTAAAAAAGAAAATTCAGCCTCCTCCTGCCTCCCCTTGTGAAAGCCATCCATGTCCTCTCTCTGGATCCAGTTCTCCTACATGGAAAAAGATGCTTGAGAGGCCGTTAGTTTCCAGAATCACAGGATGACATACTTTACATTGTGACCTAGGGCAGACAGACAGACAGACACACACACACACACACACACACACACACACACACACAAATGAAACAAAAGTCTCATCAAACAGTATGTGTGACGCATCTTTGGTGTTTTTTCCCAGTTGTGCTCCTCTTTCTCTCTACTTTCAAATACTAACTGCTGCTGCCCTCTAAATTGGTTTCCCAACTGGTCAGAGAGGTACAACACAAAACATTGGCTTAGCTCCTCACTGTGTGTGCTCCCTTCCAGCTTTCAAACTCTGGGGAAATTCCATTTACAACCAGTTTATGACCCACTGCCTTTTGCCCCAAAGGGAATACAAACAGATCTCAATTTTGTAGACTGAAAAGAAGACTATATAGGGCTTCATTCAAAATGTAGTTGAGGTCTGGAGAGATAGCTCAGGGGTTAAGAGTACCGACTGCTTTTCTGAAGGTCCTGAGTTCAAATCCCAATGACCACAAGGTGGCTCACAGCCATCTGTAATGAGATCTTATGCCCTTTTCTGGGGTGTCTGAAGACAACTACAGTGTACTTACATATAATAAATAAATAAATCTTTTTTTAAAATGTAGTTGAGAGAACCAACCAGTCAACTTCTTCCAAAGGATCTTTTCATAAACACTTCTAAATGTAGGAGGTAACTTTTAGTCTACTCTAAGCATGTGTGAGTAAGTAATGCTGTGGATTAAAACAAAAACAATAATTCTTTGCATCTCTACCGGTGGAAAGCCCAAGGATGGCTCAGGAGAACAGCTTCTTGTCTATGTATTCATAAAGATCAGATGTAAGAGTCATAATTTTTTAATGCGACTGTTTTACCAGTTTCTCTTTCTGTGTCCTGCTGTGGGGGAAACTGCATTAATAAACTATGTCTCAATGCTGCCCAGTTGGAATTTTTTTCTCTGCAGGACTCCACCAAATATAGCAAAGGAATGCTTATTTTATTTATCTTTTCAACTTTACTTCTGTTTCAGATATGTCTTTTTGGCACTTTTGAATTTTTTTCTTAATGGCACTTTATCATTTTTTTTTATCCGTAGGAGAATAGAGAACTAATTGTTTGTTGAAGAAACAACCATAAAAATTATCTCTTTTTCCCCTTCTTTGGGTGCCGTATGGTGTCTTTTATGGTTTTAATAGTTATTTTATTTCCTAGCCAGAAAAGTTAAGTAGCTTATAGAGCTGTCGTTTTTTCCAGTACCAGCTCACAGATTTAACTCTGCTGAGAAATTATGGGTTATAATAGAAACCTGTCACTTTTAAGCCAATGGCTCTATATTCCACAGCTGTCTCTGCTGTTTATAACTTACTGGTGATGACTTTTTCTTTACTGTCCATTAAAGACAAAGTAAGATTAAGAGACTGACCATAGCCATGAGGGGTTTTTTTCCTCTCTCTCTTTTAAGTTGTAAACGTGCATGTGCAACATAATATTGCAAGTTTAATTGTAACTTTATAGAATTATGCATACTCACAAACCTGTGCAACTATACCACTATTTCTAGAATTTCCCCACCAATCTCCAAAAACATAATAAAATTAAACCATAAAGCAGTAACTCCTCATCCCTCTTCTCCTCTGCCTTCCAATTGCCCCTCTGTCTGTAAAAAATTACCTGTTCTGGATATTTCCCTGCATGGAATCATCTGATACTTGCTCTATTTTTCTTGACATCCATGGCCACTGTCTTGTTCATGGAAGCAAGATGATAAAAGTGAGGACTTACAACAGGCTGTACTGCGTTTGAATCTCATTTCCACACTATAATAGCCCAGGAAGTTGAGTCAAATTAAGGACCTCCTCAGTTGCCTCTGGAAAAGCCATGGGAAGATAACAGCATCCGTAGCATCCTGTTCAGCTCTAGAAAAACATCATTGCATATGCCAACCACACATGTGTGGTGAACACTCTTCCTGGAGTCTCAATTCCCTACCTGTGGAGCGAATAACTTTAAACCTTCTAGTCCTGGGCCGTTAGCTAAGCCCTGTGGACTCAACAGTAAAGTAGATAATGGATCTCCCTTTGTGGAACTTGGAATTGAGTAGAAATGGAAATTTATCTACCAGAAATTAGATGTAATAAGTAAACCACAGTGGAGAAAAGTGCAATGGAACCTTGTGTTGTGACTTCTTTTTTTTTTTTTAATTATTTATTTATATATGTAAGTACACTGTCGCTGTCTTCAGATACTCCAGAAGAGGGAGTCAGACCTCATTAAGGATGGTTGTGAGCCACCATGTGGTTGCTCGGATTTGAACTCAGGACCTTTGGAAGAGTAGTCGGTGCTCTTAACCACTGAGTCATCTCTCCAGCCCCTTTTTTTTTTTGTTTTTTCGAGACAGGGTTTCTCTGTGTAGCCCTGGCTGTCCTAGAATTCACTCTGTAGACCAGGCTGGCCTCATACTCAGAAATCCACCTGCCTCTGCCTCCCGAGTGCTGGGATTAAAGGCGTGCGCCACCACCGCCCGGTGTGTTGTGACTTCTTTAGCTGACCTAAACCTTGACAATTTGGCTTTGTTTTACTCTTTAAAATTTGGGACAATTTTGTCAGGAAGAGCACAAAATGGAAATTATCATGGTAGTTCCTCCAAAAAAATTTGTGGCTGTTCTGGGGTGCCAAATACTAGAGGGCGTGGCCTCTGCTGTTTCTCTTGGGAGGCTGTGGGAGCCCTAAACTGGTGGTTTAATGGTTTTCCAGTAGA
Source organism: Mus minutoides (assembly GCA_902729485.2). Lineage (NCBI taxonomy): Eukaryota > Metazoa > Chordata > Mammalia > Rodentia > Muridae > Mus > Mus minutoides. Next base: position 1,386,035 of record LR749817.1, on the reverse strand, counting down.
TTTACTTTGTTGTCTGCAACGTGTTATACATCTAAATATTAATCTTCCTGAGGTTGGGTGCATAGGAAGGGCATGGTAGGAATTAATATCGGGGGAAATTAGGTCTGTCAATAATATTAATAGCTATTTTTTTTTGCTGACTGCATATTAACAAACAAGGCTTTGTTACACATCCTGGAAAGCTCTGAGGATTAGCAATGAGTGGATATTTCTTTTACATATTGGAAAGGAAGGTTCAGAAGTAAGGCAAGTGCCCCTGTGGCTGGATGCCATGGAGCTATGTCTGAAAGATAAGTCTTTCTAGTACCCAATGCTTTTTCTCTTTCTCTTTGTCTCCCCCACCCTTTCAGTTCGGCTTTTAAAACCATGTTCCTGTGCAGGCCTCCTCTTTGTCTTTGTTGTCCTTTAATTCCATTATGATATGCTTCTAGATATGGGCTGTTGCTTTGGCTCTTTTGATAGAAAAATCATGTGTTTCTCAGATCTAAAATTTTCTCTTTGTGATTTTCTTTTCTCAGTCTGAACAAATTCTGTGTCATTGTTTCCTTGATTATTAGGGTTTTTTCTTTCTTTCTTAGCCCATTACCTTCTTCTGAAAATAGTATTGGGTGTAATATTAAGTTGTCTCTCCATCCTCAATGGCCCAAATGATTTCACATCTTTTCCCTCTCTACTTTTCTGTGACACCTACTGGGTGTAAAGATCTGTCTCTTGATCAATGAGTTCTCTCTCCACACATCAAAGTTACTGTGTAGTCCATTCCTGAAGTTTTAAACTCAAAGACACTGCCATGTTATTTCCAGAAGCTTTGGTTGGCTTTTGTTTTCTTCTTTTAGGACTTCCCAGTCATTGTTTTGTGTTTTGTGTTTGGTTTTGGTTTTTGTTTGTTTTTCTTTCCTTTGGTTTTTTTTTTTCCCCAGACTTTCTTTAGCACTCAGGGCCATTCACGGGTGTGTATCAGATGTGCTTCTGTGTGTGAGATTCTGCAGTGGCCTCATCTTGCTGACTGTTAGAGTCACCACATAAGACTCAGGACACTCAGTCAACATTAATTTTTAAGTGTTCAGTGAATCAATTTTTAATGTACATATGTTGCATGCAATCTTTAGGATATAGTTATATTGAAAATTGTGTTTTATATTTCTGAAACGCAAAGTTAGCTAGGCACTCCCTTTGTCCTCCTAAGTAGCATCTTCTGATGTTGAGAGGCTTCGGGTTCTGTAATTTGGGGTCATAAACCCACACCTAGGGAGATTTTAATCTGTGATCCTCTTTCTTTTCCTTTTATTTTCTTTCTTTTTTTGTTTTTGTTTTTGTTTTTGTTTTTTAGTTTTTCGAGACAGGGTTTCTCTGTATAGCCCTTGGCTGTCCTGGAACTCACTTTGTAGACCAGGCTGGCCTCGAACTCAGAAATCCGCCTGCCTCTGCCTCCCGAGTGCTGGGATTAAAGGCGTGCGCCACCACGCCCGGCCTTTGTTTTTGTTTTTAAAGATGTATTTATTTAGTATATATAAGTAAACTGTAGCTGTCTACAGACACACCAGAAGAGGGCATCAGATCTCATTACAGACCGTTGTGAGCCACCATGTGGTTGCTGATATTTGAACCCAGGACCTCTGGAAGAGCAGTCAGTGCTCTCAACTGCTGAGCCATCTCTCCAGCCCCTGACCCTCTTTCTTTTCATTCCTTGGGTCAGGATCCCCAGAATTGAAACCAGAATTGGGTCCTTTAAATATTTTGCCTGGTGACTGAAGTCCTAGCAGGTAAGAGAGATCTAAATAACGAACAAAGAGAAGTTAGAGAGGGAGGAGGAGGGACAGAGGGGAGGGGAGGGGAGGGGAGGGGAGGGGAGGGGGTCATGGAGGGAGGGGAGACTAATTTTTCTGACCCAGAGTCTGGGTAAGACAAGCGACAAGCAATCTCCTTTTGTAAGATGTCAGCTTTCTTCTTTGAGGATCTTGGCTTTGAAGGGTCTCAGAGACGTCCCACTTTCCCTCTAGCTGGGGCACATTAAATCCAACCTTCTTACGAAGATCAGAAATGGGAGAGCGCGTGCACATGTGAGCACACACACACACACACACACACACACACACACACACACAGACGAGACAGACCCATTTTCACTTCACATCTATCACTACGCCTTGGGTTCTCTTTTTGTTTAGAGGCCCTTGGGATTTCCCTACATTTTTATGAGTGGAGCGCTGCATTTAAAAAGATGTTTGTTATATTTTATAAAACATTTATAGGTGTTTCACAGAGGGAAGGTTTTTAGGTCATGTCGTTTGTCTTATTGCCAAAAACAAAGTCCACCTGGGCACCTTCTAAACACTGCTATCAAATGCTGGTCCTTACTCGAGGATTAGTTGCCCTATTTGGTTATTCAGAGATTTCCCTATCGTAGAGACATTTACTTTAATAGGATTTGACCTAAAGTAATTCATGAAACAAGTGACCTGGGAGGCAGTAACAAATTCTGTTCTGTTTTCCACTAGCAAGTCTAAGATATAAACCAGGAAAATGAGTTAGAGGAAAAAAGAAAAGGTAAAAGTGGGACCAAGAGGAAAAAAAGAGTCCACGTAGTAGGGCTGCCCAAGGTATAGCCTTTGCCTCTGGTGCATAGAGCCCTGAGCTTGACCTTCAGCCAGCATCAGAGCACACCAGATAACATCTCACTGCCAAGGGAAGAGCTCATGCTCTGTGGGTTATAGCTAGGATTAAAGGAAGGTCAATAACTCCAGGGAAAATGAGTTCTCATTTACAGTCAGCTTCCTACTTCTGCCTTAGCTCCCAATGACGCAAAGCCCAGCCACCAGCACTTGCTCTTTAGCCTCGTGACTTTGGAGACCACACTCTGCCAACCTCTCAAGGAAAACAAAGCCATCTACATTGCATATTGAATCTCGACCTTGCATTTCCAGGGGCAGAACATTCCGGTTCATCATTTTGTGAGCCTCTCTCTGGTGACCTATTAGCAAAATCAAAAGAATGCTAATGAAAGAGTAGGTAAAGTGTCTTTGACTTCACAAGATATTGAGCTAATAAAAGTAAAGAAAAAATGTTGCTGTGTGGCCCTCTGCTTCTCCATCTGTATAATCTGGATTCATCCAAAGTCTCTCTGTAATGTTATACTCAATACCCAGCTCTCCATAAAGGTTGTGCCTTTTCTCACACTATGACCTGGTACACATGACTAGGGCTGTAAAAAGTTATTATGGTGATTCTGATATAGCAACTCAGGAGTTGGTACTCAGTCAGTGTGAAATCCCTAGTGGGTTCTTTTCAAGGGATACTTATGGCTCAGGTACGTTCCGCAAATGCCAGTTCAGTCACGTTGGCTGTGACATTGTTGAAGTACTTCCAGTTCGTAGCAAATGTCTACGGCCCAGATCACCAAAGTGCCTTCTCTACTTTGCCAGGCACTGCAAGTTCCTTTCCTGAGAAGTTTCTCCATACTGTCCAATGATGGAAAACCTAACAGGATAACACTCTGAGGATTCTCTTGGACAGTGCTTCTACACACACACACACACACACACACACACACACACACACACACACAAAATGAGCTCTAGTTTCTCCTTTTACAATTTGAACAGCATTCCCTGCCCATAAGATGCAATGGTACAGAGCAGTGATGCTGTCATCCTAAATCCTGTCCTTTCTGCTTTATCAGAAATCTTCATTTGTTGGGCAAAACCACAATGAGCATATCTGTCCATGTCCTAAGTATCTTCCATTTGCTTGCCTTGGGCCAAACACTATATTAGGTGGTGGAGATAAGTGAGTTACCTAGAAAGACATGGTGTCTAATCTTTAGGAGTGTAGAATCTGGTAGAGGTGACAGGCATTAAGCAATCATTACTGTAATAAATGGAATGACAGGAAAATACATGGCCCTGTAAGAGTGCTAATAGGGGACAACCTCACATTGAAGGTTGAAGGATGTGGCATTTAAACAAAGACCACAGCAATGAGCAAAAGTCATCCAACCTGGAGGGGGAAAGTAGGAGGGGAGAGCTTTTCAACCAGAAATAATTTGTCTGAGAGCCTGGGAGACGACACCGCTGCTAGGACACAAAAGAAAGCCAACTTGGGGGCCAGAAAGGGGACTGTAGAACTTAAGGTTGTAAAGAAAACAGGTACCCCCTCAGGGACAGGCACAGAGGGCAGGACATCATAATGACATCATGATCCTTGTATGTTCAGGATACTCTGGAGCATAGTGAGAAAAGGGTTGAGTTCTAGAGAAAAGATCTTTGGTATCAAGCACCACACCCCTTTCCATTTTCTAGACATACCTGTGACTGTAGCTAAATCCACACCTGTGACTGTAGCTAAATCCACACCCCCCCCCACCCCCCCACCAGTTCTCTGGTCCTCAGCATCTTTGTTTGGAAATAGAAATAGCAATAAAACTACCTTTAATAAGTTGTGATGGTTGATCATAATTGTTAAATCAACAGAAAAATATCCATGGAAAGAAACCCCTGTTTGTGTCTATGAGAGTGTTTCTAGAAAGGTTAAAGAAGTCCCAACCTGGTCTCCAACCCTATAGGTGGAAGAACAATATGAACTAACTAGTACCCCCAGAGCGCATGTCTCTAGCTGCATATATACTAGAAGATGGCCTAGTTGGCCATCATTGGGAAGAGAGGCCCCTTGGTCATGCAAACTTTATATGCCCCAGTACAGGGGAACGCCAGGGCCAAGATGTGGGAGTGGGTAGGTAGGGGAGCAGGGCAGGGGATGGGAGAGGGTTTAGGGGACTTTCAGGATAACATTTGAAATGTAAATGAAGAAAATATCTAATAAAAATTTTTTTAAAGTCCCAACCTTAACGTGGATGACTTATTTATTCCATGGGCTGGAACCCTGTGCTAAACAGAGGAATAAGTGAGCTGAACAGTTCTCTCTCTCTCTCTCTCTCTCTCTCTCTCTCTCTCTCCTTCCTGACTGCTGATGCAATGGGACCAGCTGCCTCTCACGCCTACTGCTATGAATCCCCTGTATGATGACCCTCAGATCATGAGCCAAAATGAACCCTTCCTTCCATAACTTGCTTTTCTTCTGTATTTGATCACAGCATCAAGAAGAGTAACTAACATACAAGTAACGAACATGCAAAGCACTTAGGACAATGCCTAACTCATAGGAAGAGCTCAGGAAACATTGAAAATTGACTTTATAATACAACACAGGAAGCTAAGAATAGGAAGATTCATAGGTAGTTACATAACAAAATATTCTTTCTAGTAATGATCTTATTTCAATGCCTCAACTTTGTGTTGTTGTTGGCTAGTGTTGGCTGTGCATTGCTGCTCTTAAGATGCCTACTCCATTGTCCTCTTCCCTTCTGTCACCAATATCAGACATACTCTGCATGTCTCTTAGTCAGGGTGGGGCGCTGTTACTACTTATTCTTCCCCGTACCATTTTCTTGGTAGATTTCTCCCCAAAACAGAAAAGCCATTGAAGGTTTCTGTAGCCACCACATACTGTCAAAGAAATGAAGCCATCATCTCTAGCACTGCTACAAACAAGACAAAGCAAACCAGAAAAGAATGAATGAGAGAGAATCAAACCTCCAGAACGGATCACATTGAGGAGTGAAAGGGAAAAGCCACTCAGAGGAGCAAAGACCTTGGAGGAGGCCCAGCAGTGCTCTGCTCTGAGAGAGATTTACAAAAGACCCTCCCTGGTGTTTACTTGGTGCCTGCAGAAATGGGCAGGGGCCTGCGAGGAAACAAATCGCTTCCTAGGACGCCATCCCTAGATTATAGATCCCTGGGGATTCTGGGGCGGTGTCATCAAAGCCATCAGTGCATTAATCACCCTGGGCAGGAATGAAAGAAATTGGAGTTGAAAGGGCCCGATTAAGTTCTTAAGGCTTTCCCTAGGGAACACCTCCTGGAGATGGCTCTGCAAAGGGCATCATGAATTCAGGAATCCAAGAGCATTCACCTTCTAAGCTTGACATCTTCCCTAGAGGTCATTCATTCCTTCAGTCTGATAACTGTGAAGTTTTTCATATAATAGCTGCCAACACCTACTGTGAAAGGCTATGCACAGGAGGCTTTACAGAAAGGAATCAGCAAACATTCTCCACCAGGTGATCTAAGATGTTAGGGGGTGAGCATTTGCCACAGTTGTGGGCACCAGCATGCATTTCTTCCAGACATGCAGATTGACTAGGAGCACCCGGTTGTGACTCTACTGAGTCCTGGGTCTAATTGCTCCCAGAGGTGCAGGAACTAAATTCCATCAATTGCACTGCCTCTTCCTAAGACTGCGTCTGAACTATGAGAGAGTTGCCAGGTCAAGAGGGTCCCTACTATTAGAAGTTTATGGGGCTGCCTAGGGCCTGTCTGTTTCAAGCCACTTACCACAGACTTTTTTCTAAGAGTGTAATTGTTCCATTTCCTGCTATTAAATTTCCATATTCCCTCATGTTTGCCAGGGTTTGCTTATGTTCCTACAGTTACCTAGTTTCGCAGATAAAGAAACTTACCACCAAGACAGATGACCTGAGTCTAATTTCCAGGAGACACAGAATGGAAGACAAGAACCAACTCCCTCAACTTGTTCTCTGACCTCCACAGAGCTCATGCGTGTGTGTGTGTGTGTGTGTGTGTGTGTGTGTGTGTGCGCACACACAAGCATGCACACACAATAAATAAATGTATTTTTTTTTTAAGCAGGCAGGATAACATTTAATGAAAAGAGTCAAAACGGTGACCCAACTTGTATTTCTGAAGGCAAAAGCAAGAAGATTGTCATATTTTGAGTCCAGCCTGGGCTACATAAAACGACCTTGGTGATGATGATGATGATGATGGTGATGGTGATAGTAGTGGTGGTGGTGGTGGTAGTGGTGGTTGTGGTGGTAATGGTGGAGATAGATAGATAGATAGATAGATAGATAGATAGATAGATAGATAGATAGATAGATAGAGTAAACATTGGTAGAAGTGATAAAGTGATAGTTGTATACACCTAAAATTCCAGTACTCAGGAAGCTGAGACAGGAGAATTATGAGTTCAAAGCCAGTCTGAGCTAGCTATTGAGACCTTATTCAATGAATGAATGAATGAATGAATGAATGTTTCCATAATAGTGGATATTTTATCTAATATGTTTGTTCTTTGTCACTGTCGTTACAGAGCCAAGAAAGGAAGATCTCCCTTTCCCCATAAGCTTAATGGTTTCTTGGGCTTTGACCTGTCCAGAGCCTCACTCTCACTTCTTGGGGAAGCTATGATAAAGCAGCTATGATAAAGTAGGTATGGTGGCTTAGTGGACTCTCTTGTATCCAGCGGTGTGTTGGTGAATGTTCAGCAACTGGCATTGCAAAGGGCAAGGTGAGAGCACTCGACTGGTACCATTTGCCAGTTCCATGGAGCAAGCACTTCCATGTGTATAGCACCATTGCGAGGTCTCCTGGATGCAAACCTGGGAACACAAACACAATCAGCTCTGAGCTGAGACATTGTGCTCTGGCTGGGATCCTGCACTACCTCTCTACCTCTACCTACAGCAGGTGTATAGGGAAGGTGGAGTAGTATAAATGTCTGGTCTTGCTCTCATAGTTTGCATCCTGCTAAGTACCCCACTAGAAAGACTTAAGTGGCAGATACAAGTTTCGTCCCTATTTTATAGTTTAGGAAACAGAAGAAGGAAGAAAATAAGAAACTGTTCATAGATGAAAATGTGGAAGTTGAAGTGCCATAATTTGAATCCTGGTAATTGACTCCAGAGGTGACTCACTTAATCATGACACTGTGCTGAATCAGATTAGGAAAGGCTTCTGGCTGCCAGCATGTGGGAGGTGGAATCAGACTCACACACCTTGACAGAAATGACACTGCCAGTTGTTCTCAGGAAAATTCAACACAGATGTGTTCTAATTAAATGTGCATTTTACATTCCGTACATACACTTTGATTATTTATATCTATCTCACCTAATATTTTAAAAAATGAAAGTAGCATAAAACAGTAATATCTAATAATTATAGAGTTTATACTGTTTATCATACATCAATATTTTAATATAGTGGGGGGTCTCGCTTTGTAGATCCAAATGACTTCATGACCCCAAACTCCTGATCCTCCTGCCTCAGACTCCAAGTGTTAAATTTACAAGTGTATGCCAGCTGAATAAGATTCCATTGTGTATACATGCCAGATTTTCTGTATCTACCCATCCACCGATGGATCTCTACACTGGCTCCACATCTTGGCTATGTTGAATAATATATCCATCACTATGGTATACAAATCCAGGTAAGGACACGTGGAAAACCAGTCACAAGAAGATGAAGTAATTTGCTTCCCTATTCCATACTTTATTAGTATAGAGACAAACCCCAGCACGTTTGCTGCCAAACCCTGGGATCTCTACATCACCCTCAGTGACTTCTGTCTTTAAGTAGGCCTCCCAATACTGCAGCCAAAAGTGATGTTCCTAGAAAGCTCTGCCTGAGCATCTTGAAGATGATTTTGCCAAGTGACCACTGAACGGCTGCTATTGCACGGGTCAAAGGACTCTTTGCTAACTTTCTTCCATTGGCTTGGGGGTCCCCTGAGTTAGCACTTTTCTCTGTACAGCTCATCTCTGTTAAGATCAGCAACAGGTTCAAAGTAACCTCAGAAGAATGAGTTCGGTCTCTGAAGAGTTGTTCTTTCTGATCTTCTACAACGGTCCTCTGAAGACCAGGCTGAACAGGAAGCCCAGTCATCAGTGTGCAAGAGTCCCCTTGTCTGGAAGGCAAAAGCCAGCTTTTTCTGGCACATACATACATACATAGGTGACCCAACTTGACTGCCTTGACAGGTGTGATATGGATGAGGCGCTCTTGTTATTGGTGATAATGAGACTTTTCAGTGTCTGTCAGTTATGGAACAATTGATGTCATCAAGTGACTGGCAGCTTCCTGGCTAAGTTGCTGTTCGGAGGCAGGGCTGTTGAAGCATCAAACGCTTTGAAGGAGTTTCTGAAGCTGGATCCGGAAGGGTTAACAGACTCCAGTGTGCCTGCCTTAGCTCTTCCATCAGAGAAAGGAGGAGGTGGGCTGGGGGTGGGATAAGTGTCACAGTCAGACACATATCTATAGCGAAAACAGTTTTAAAGCATAATGCTGCCTGTTCTGGGATTATTTTCTCCTGCTCTGGCAATCTGTCACCTGGAAATGGGAGGAGAGGAGAGGTAGGCGTCAGAGAGCCCAAATGAGTGAGTAACATACTCTTGGTTATGTGGTGCTGCCTTCTAGGTCCTTGACCTAATTAGACAGAGCAGTCTAGCAAGAATGCCTGAGAAACCCCACAGGGTACATTTCAATATCACTTCTAGTCCAAATAGAGTATACAAAAGGAACCCGGGCTCATAAAAATTAAACAAAATGTCGAAACATAGAATTGCTGTAATAATCAGCAATCTCACATCTAGATGTGTATCCAAAAGGGTTGCATATGAGCCAGTACTTGAGCAGATGTTTGTACACTGGTTCCATAGCAGTGCTATTCATAACTGCCAAAGGGTAGGAGCATCTAAAGTGCCCACAGTAGATGAGAGAAGAGCATGTATGACATGTCCGCGCCACACAGGATACCATTCAGCCTAAGGATGGGCTGGCTCATGCTTAGGTAGCATGGGGCACATGTTACAGCATGTGCAAACGGGAAACATTGTGCTAGGCGAAGTCACCCAAGCATAAAATGACAGATAAAAGCAAGGTGTGGTGCTACATCACTATGATTCTAGCACTTGGGTAGATAATGGAGTAAAATGGAGAGTCCATGATTAGCCTGGGCTACCTAGTGAGTTCCAGGCCAGCCAGGGCTACAAAGGGATAAGCTGTCTCAAAAGAACAGAACACAAAAACACAAATCTAGGTTGAGACTCCTTTATGGGAAATTCTGTAACCAGCATATTTTATATTTGATTTGAGAAAAAATATTTTTATATGGATAGATTATTGATAGATAAGTAGTTTGATGATAGATAGATGATACATAGATAGATAGATAGATAGATAGATAGATAGATAGATAGATAGATAGATAGAGATATTGTGGATGAAATTTACAATATAAAACTGAATTTCATTTCTGTTTCCTATACACATAGTATAAAGATAGCTTTGTACAATTATTTTCATAATTTTGAGCATAAGATAAAGTTTCTTGGTGTAAATTTTTCCATTTGTGACATCACGATGGTATGTAGAAAGTTTCAGCCTTTAAAAGAGTTCAGATGCAGCTGGAGAGATGTCTCAGCAGTTAAGAGCACTGACTGTTCTTCCAGAGGTCCTGAGTTCAATTCCCAGCAAACACATGGTGGCTGACAACCATCTGTAATGGGATCTGATGCCTTCTTCTGGTGTGTCTGAAGACAAATACAGTGTACTTATATAAATATTTAAAAAAGAAAAAAGAAAAAAAAAAAAAGAAATGGGATTTAAGCCAGGCGTGGTGGCGCACGCCTTTAATCCCAGCACTCGGGAGGCAGAGGCAGGCGGATTTCTGAGTTCGAGGCCAGCCTGGTCTACAAGGCGAGTTCCAGGACAGCCAGGACTACACAGAGAAACCCTGTCTCGGAAAAACAAACAAACAAACAAACAAAAAACAAAAAAAAAAACCCAGCTCAGATGCTAGATTTTTTTTTTGGATTAAAGATCTTCAGCCCATATTCCATCCTCCCATTTATAGGAGATAAGTAGATTAGTGAGGCTTACTTACACAAAAAGTCTAAAGTTGGTGGCCAGGGAAAGGAGAGATATCACTTGATGGTCACCGGGTTTCTATTTGGGATGTTGATAAAGTTTTGAAGACAGCCATCACTGCTGATTAAACAACAGTGTGTATGTACACAAGGCCATTGCACACAATACAGTTCCCAAGTGTATGTTTTACAACATCAAATAAAAAGATTTAGAGGGCTCAGTGACTAAAAAAGAGCTAGCATAGTGTCTATAGCTGAGTCCCTCCAAAGAGAAAGCCAGCATGGGTAACAGCATCTATTCCGTGTCCTACTGATCTTAGCTAACTATGCACATTTGACTCTCCTTGCTCTTCAAGGAAATATCATCAGCTTGCTTTGACAGAAAAGGAAATTCAACTTCAGAGAGGTAGAGTAAATTGGCCAGATTCCAACACGGTGGTAGAAGGAAGATCTAAAACCTAGTCTGTCATCAAATGTGGTTTGATTTACATACTCCTGAAAGCCGAATGTGCATCAGCTTCTCACGGTGTTTATACAACAGTCGGATGAAGCCCTGCTAACCTCCTTCCCAAAATCTGGAAGACTTGAGCTCAGAAATATGTTAGAGGAAGACGACTTATAAAATATATAGTCATCCCTGATAATAGCTGTATGAAGAGACCTGGAAAACTGCATTAATCAAGATACAACTATTAGGATCTGTGCGGATTTTCTTTCTGTTAAACTGGAACCCCAGTCTTTAAGGCAGTCTGCTGTGACCCAGAGAAGCATGCCTTTCACTGTGTTGCTAAAAACCACCAACCACTGATTATTTTCTTTAAAGCCAGTTAGAATAGGTGACTTGTCTCAGCCTTTGGTATCTCCCTTGGTTAGTGAGGAACAACACTGGCTTGTTAGCATTATATCCTGCTCATAGATCTAATGTGTTCCCAGGTGGTCGTACAGCCTTAATATTGCATTGCACCTTGGACAGCCCCACAGCAGAGTGTGTGACGTCATGCATTCGGGGGGTCAGACCTCATGGGCACAAATTCTGATTCTACTTCTCATTGGTTGCATGACCTTGAGCAAATGACTTCACTTTTGTGTACCTTCCATTTTGCTTGGGTGATACGGAGACCACAATAGAACAGAACTAACTCCCCAGGGTGCTTTGATCAGTTGTGATGAATAAAATCACTATCCAAAGTGGCACCCATCGTAAAAGAAGCACAGAACACGGATTAATCATAATTATTAATTTTCTGCATCTAAGGATGCCTCTCATCCCTCAGACTCCAAAAATATGGGAAAATGGTCCAAGTCTCCTTCTCTTCTGAAGTCTACCCACTGCTACTTCAGGCAGGGACTGGGAGATGAGGAAAGGTGGCTTTGAACCAAGTATAAGCATCACACATTCTCCTCTGGTACCAATTACTATGATAAATTGAAGGTGACAAGTTATTTTATGACATAAATGCAAATCAGCATTCACTTGACTGTTATTTTCCAATGCCCTGGCACTTTAATGGTCCCCATAAGTTTGCTTCACTTGCAGCAAGTATCGGTATGTTCTCAGTCAGCCGGAGAATTTATCTTTAGGTGGGGAGTGCAATGAACTGAGCCCACCGGCTGACTTAGAAAAATGATCACATTCCCATCCACAAATTATTCACAAAGCTAGTTAGCATCCAAGCCTTTGTTGGGGGAAAATAACACGATAAATAGAGATGTGTCAAAGAGGCTTGTTCCCACCTGCCCGACTCAACTCTCTAAATACTAGGCATTCACACATTGGTGGGGTGTGCTTGCTTGTATGTGCTTCTTAGACAAACAAAAGGTAGCCCTTAAATGTAGACGACTGTTCAAGTGACGAGGACTTGAGACCTTTTCCGCTCCAACCAAATGCTGCCAAGAAAAGAGCTTGGCTTCCTGTCTGTTGTGTCCATAAAGCTGCTTGCGGTATGCTGCTTGCTTCAACATGAAAGGAGACAAAACAGAAAGACCACGCTATGTTTACTTCCCACTGTTGAAGCTGATTTCTCATTCTGGCAGTTCATCTGGCCCATCAGCCCTTCTCTTTCTTTGATGCTGATGGGTAGAGAAAACAAAACTAGCACACATACACACACACACACACACACACACACACACACAGAGAGAGACAGAGGGAGAGAGAGAGAGAGAGAGAGAGAGAGAGAGAGAGAGCAAACAAAACCAAAGGGAGAGACAGCAATCGTCACTGTCAACAGGACTCACCTTCCACTCTTCTGCGCAGGACCATTAACAGACAGTGGAAGCTGTGAACTAACTACACTGTCTAATTAATTTAAAATACAACTTCAGAGAGACAGCCCCTAATTGTTAAAACGCACTTTTATTAGGGCATAAAGATAATCATAGAATTAAGTGATTAAGAACCATAACAAGGAACCTTAACAAGGTGCCCCAAATGGAATGTGATCCTGAGTGTCACCCTTCCTGCTGCTGAGACACTAGGCAACATTCAGGTCACTTATTAACCAAATATTTAGAGAAGGCGGCTCCTGTGAGATACCAAAAAGAAAGTCTGCAAACAGGTGCCTTTTTTTTTAAAGAATATTTTTTGCTTTATTCCTAGAATTGTTGCTTGCCTGAGTGTGTGTGTGTGTGTGTGTGTGTGTGTGTGTGTGTGTGTGTGTGCCTTGCATTATGAGATGAAATCAACAGGCAATGGCAGAGCAGGCTGAGGGAAGTGGCAGTGGGAACAATTTTATGCACACCAAAGAGCAGGGAGACTTTCTATCAACACCTTCCCTTAAGAGCACTGCATTAAACATTCCATCTGACAAGGTGCCACTTGGAAACACAGTCTCTCCCCTCCTCCACTCTTCACCTTGGAACTCAAAATTAAACATCCAATGCTTAATTTTCCATTGTTTAAAACAAAATGCTATGCGAAATATGTGTGGCCACTGATGCAAAAATCAACATGGCACATGGAGACTGCTGAAGCCAAGAAAGAACTTTGGATGCGCCTTGGCAGCCAGCTACAGGCAAGGCAAAGGAACACATCTCCCCCACAAGAGATGCTTCCAGCAGAAAGTTCTGCCATAGCCACTGAGCAATACTGCATTTGCCACCTCCAAACTCTTCCTTCTGCGCTGAGACATGAGCCGTTCCACTATCCCCTCATCTACTGTACAACCGTCATGTTCTGCTCTATGGACTATGTCCAGGGTTCAAATCTACATTTGGAAGCTCCTCTGAAAAATTATGCTATTGTAATCACTGACAGACAAAAGTCAGGAAGCTCCTTTTCATGCTCAATAATTGCAGCTAGAAAACATCTACTAAAGCCAGCTATGTATTCAGTTCTACTACTAGGTCTGCGACCAACAAATATGTGTCACAAAAAAAATATCTGTAACATTTACAATAGTCCTATCCCCAAAATGCCCCAAATACCCAACACTACAATAGAATGTCGTGAGCCACAAAGAATGAACAACAGCACACAACATGGACAGATCTTATCTCAGAGGGAAAGCAGTACCAAGAAGACACATTCTAATCTTGTCATATTCTATTTTATTCTTTGGGGTTTTGCATCATTTGGGGATAGATCTTAAAGCCCTATGCATAAGGCAAGCACTCTACCACTGAGCTGCCATCTAAGCCCCTGAATTCAGTTTAAAAAAAGGCAACACTGATCAGCCAAGAGGACAATGACCTCAGGCAAGAGAACAGGCAGAAATCCTGATTGAAGGCAGATACAAAGACAGATTTTGAGGCTTCTATTTTGATTCTCTCTCTCTCTCTCTCTCTCTCTCTCTCTCTCTCTCTCTCTCTCTCTCTTTCTTTCTCTCTCTCTCTCTCTCTCTCTCTCTCTCTCTCTCTCTCTCTCTGTGTGTGTGTGTGTGTGTACTTTTTTGCCATCTTACTATGTGATGATTTTGGTTTATCTACTTGTCCCTGTGATATAGTTTATACTTTTAAACAATGTTTTATTTTAAAATTTAGAGCTGAGGAGTTGGCTGTTAGTAAAGTGCTTACTTTGCAAGTATAAGAACTCAAGTTTGGGGGCTGGTGAGATGGCTCAGCAGGTAAGAGCACCCGACTGCTCTTCCAAAGGTGATAAGTTCAAATCCCAGCATCCACATGGTGGCTCACAACCATCCGTAACGAGATCTGGCGCCCTCTTCTGGAGTGTCTGAAGACAGCTACAGTGTACTTACATATAATAAAATAAAATGAATCTTTAAAAAAAAAAAACTCAAGTTTGGTCCCCTCTTTAAAAATGCTGGATATGGTGGCTTATAAGCCCAGGGTTGGGGAAAGAGACACAGACAGATCCCTGGGGCTTACTGAAGTCTACCTTAGTAGGAAAATGAGAGGTACTGATGCAAAACACAAAACAAAACAAAAACAAAAAGATGGACAACGCCTAAAGATTGACACCTGGGATTGTCTTCTGGTGTACAGGGACACATACACACATGTGTCTGCACACACATGTACCTGCATCTATGCTTGCATAGATGCTTAGCTGGGTGTGGTAGTTTGCATCTAAAAACCCAGTCCTTGTGAGAGAAGCAGGAGAGTTAGGTATTCAAAGATATATAGTGAATTCAAGGCCAGCCTGGGCTACAAGAGACACTATCTTAAAAAACAACAACAACAACAACAAAAAAACCCAAAAAACCTCAAGATTGGCCATACATCATGGGTAACTCTTGTAATCCTATTAGAAGCTGCAATTTCCTCCCAGTCCTTGTGGGAAACACTGTCAGGTGTATCAAGGTGACCGATCAGCACAGGGCAGAGGCAAGACAGGCATTGTCCTCCCATCAAAAGGAGCCCTTGACCCTCACCAGATAAGTCACCAGCATTGCTTCATTCTCCCTTGGCAAGCATTGTTTTGTAAGATGAGCATCTAGAAAGACCACTGGCATTAACATTTTCTACTATAATTTTCCTTCTACCAAATATAAAAGATACTGTCCCAGCTATTTTTATGTCTATGGAATGGGGACATTCCTAGTTGTTGATAAGAAAGCAATACAACACATAACTAGCATATTTTTCTTTCCTAAAGTACATTCATTAAAGGTATATCCTAGACTTGACAAACGTACAGTACATTTCTTCCCAGGTAAATGTTTTACATCTCAGGGAGGAAAGGCCATGAACTAGACTTCTCAGAACCCCTTTCCCTGCCTGGTTTCATGGTCAAGCCTGATTGACAAGCCCCTGACACCATATTTAAAACATGAAACAGGAGAAACCATTTCCTCTGTGGTAGTTACAGGTAGACTTGTGGGACAGGGTAACCCTCAGTAGCTTCCAGGAGGACCCTGGAGAATCCCTCTTCTTTAGGTTGCTGGAATGGATGGCCAGGGACTGCCTCTCTGATTCTGTTTCCCAGCTACCCTCTTCACCTTCAGTTTCTGAGTCCCTGCCTCATGACCCTTCAGTCTTGGACACATTAGGTAGGCTTTGCTTTCTCTAGTGAATCTAGACAGCGTAGAGAAATATAAGGACATGTAGAATTCCATCATTCTGGGCTCTAACATCTAGAGTCTAATGGAACAGAGGCTGCTGGGCTCTGAGTTTCACATGAGGGGCTGATTTTTTTTTTTTTTTTTTTTTTTGGCCAACAAACCCACCATTTCACTCCTGACTTCTCACACCGTCAATCACCCAGCCCTGTAAACTCCAGTCCGCGTGGAGCATCACTGCCATTCATCCCGAAGGCATTTTCTGATCCCTCACAATGCATGAGATCCACTCCTATATAAGCTGCACCCTTACTGGTCTTGTTATCTTCAATATCCTAGTCACACCAAACTATAAACTACATGAGGCCCATAGAAAGTCTTCCTGTATCTCTAGCATGCAGCATCCTCCCTGGGGCACACAGGATGCTCCATGTTTGTTGGATGACGAGAATTCAAAGGTTGTATCCATAGGTAAATATTATAGTTCTCTCAAGACAACTGAGATCTAGTGTCATTGCAGATAAAATTGACAGGAGAGCGAAAGGAATAATGACCTTCGGTCGGGCACTTCCTATGGACAGTGTCCTATTTCAGACACTTTGCTTATATTACCATCATTTTATGCCTTGCAAGAACATGAGGATGCAGATACTATTAATATCTCCACTTTACAAATGAAAGAACAAGGGCTCAGAGAGGTTAAGTAAATTGGCCAAGATTAGAGTCGCCCCGTCTCAATTTCTTGTCTTCTGCTGTATGGGTAATTGTTCGTGATGTCATATGTCCCTCATATAGCTAACAAAAATGTCTCAGAAATGACAGTGGTTAATAATTTCCATAATGGTTATGTGAGGCTGTTGTGAATGTGTCTTGATATTCTATTTTGTTACTTTAGCAATGACAGGCTTGCATTTCTACACCGCTTAGCTACGGTGGCTTAGTCTTGACCTCTAACCTCCCCCTACCCTTTGAAATTGTTTCATTTCTCTCTCTTCAAAGGAGCCAGAACTGCTTTAGTTAGGAGGGCCTACAACAATTTCCTTCCAAAACCTTCATTTCTCAGGCTGCATTGGGGTTACTGGTTGTCTGAGAGGGCTCACTCCACTCCAGCCCCATCCCTAAGTGCCTGGGAACATGGACTGCTGGCGAGCAGAGCACTGTATTCAGCCACATAATTATGGCCAAGGGAATGGACTAAAATATAAGTTGAAGTCATGGATCCATCACTTAGGTAAACCTAGGTAAATTAACCTCCCTGCCTCAGTTCTCACACTTACAAAGTGATAATTATATTCATAGCTTAGAATTGTTCTGGAAAATAGCTGATATAACATCTAGACTACAGCCAGGCGGTGGTGGTGCACGCCTTTAATCCCAGCACTTGGGAGGCAGAGGCAGGCGGATTTCTGAGTTCAAAGCCAGCCTGGTCTACAAGGCGAGTTCCAGGACAGCCAGGGCTACACAGAGAAACCCTGTCTTGGGAAAAAAAAAAAGCTAGACTACAGTTTCTAGCACACCCCTGTAATACTTAGGAGGTATAAGCAAGAGAATCATGAATTCAAGACCAGCCTTGACTATAGAGTAAGCTAGAGTTGACAAGGCTTGTGGGGGATCCGATCTCAAAAGCAATCAAACAAACAAACAAACAAACAAAACCCAGAGGAATGGATAAAGAAATGTGGTATGTATACAGTATATTTTTTAATCATAAAGAGAGATGAAATTATACTATTTATAGGTAAATGGATGCAACTAGAGATCATGTTTTCTTTTCTTTTGATTTGTTTGTTTTATGTAAGTACACAGTCTTTGTCTTCAGACATACCAGAAGAGAGCACCAGATTCCATTATAGTTGGTTGTGAGCCTCCATGTGGTTGCTGGGAATTGAACTCAGGACCTCTGGAAGACCAGTCAGTGCTCTTAACTGCTGAGCCATCTTTCAGGCTCAGAAAAGAACTGTGTGTTTCTCTTATTTGTGGTTCTTAGATTTTTTTTCCAACATTTATTAGATAATTTCTTCATTTACATTTCAAGTGTTATCCAGAAAGTTCCCTATACCCTCCCCCCTCCCGGCCCTGCTCCCCTAGCCACCCGCTCCCACATCTTGGCCCTGGCGTTCCCCTGTACTGGGGCATATAAAGTCTGCATGACCAAGCGGCCTCTCTTCCCACTGATGGCCAACTAGGATGGTTCTTAGATTTTAAACAAACACATAAAATCATGTCTGTATACATAACATGAATGAAGCAGTCTAGGTGAACAAAGACTGGGAGGAACATGGAAAAAGAGGAAGGAAGACAGAAGCAAGATCTGTCTAACTCAAAATGCACACTTTAGGGAAGTTTCTTTTTTTGGCATGCTATTGGAGATAGTATTTTATTTTATTTTATTTTATTTTCAACTTTTATTAGATATTTTCTTCATTTACATTTCAAGTGTTATCCAGAAAGTTCCCTATACCCTCCCCCCTCCCGGCCCTGCTCCCCTACCCATCCGCACCCACTTCTTGGCCCTGGCGTTCCCCTCTATTGAGGCATATAAAGACTGTATGACCAAGGGGCCTTTCTTCCCACTGATGGCCAACTAGGCCATCCTCTTCTATATATGCAGCTAGAGACATGAGCTCAGGGGGAACTAGTTAGTTCATGGTTATTCTTCCACCTAGAGGGTTGAAGACCCCTTCAGCTCCTTGGGTACTTTCTCTAGCTCCTTCTTCCTTGGGAACCCTGTGTTCCATCTAATAGCTGACTGTGAGCTTCCACCTCCATGTTTGCCAGGCATTGGTATATTTTCCCCCGAGACAGCTATATCCGGGCCCTTTCAGCACTATCTTGCTGGCATATGCTATAGTGTCTATGTTTGGTGGCTGATTGTGGGATGGATCCCTGGCAGCCGCAGTCATTGGGTCCATCCTTTGGAATCAGCTTCACACATTATCTCTTTAACTCTTTCAATGTGTGCTTTGCTCTTAATTCTAGGAAGGGGTGACGTGCCCACATTTTGATCTTCCTTCTTCTTGAGTATCATGTGTTTAGTAAATTGTATCTTGGGTAGTCTAGGTTTCTGGGCTAATATCCACATATCAGTGAGTACATGTTACTCAGCTATTAAAAACAATAAATATATGAAATTCCTAGGCACTTGGATGGATCTGGAGGCCATCATCCTGAGTGAAGTAACCCATTCACAAAAGAACTCACATAACATAGGGAAGTATCTTAATCCAGAATTGCTCCTGTCTAAAGGAAATACAGGAACAAAATGTGGAGCAGAGACTTAAGGAAAGGTCATCCAGAGACTGCCCCACCTAAGGATCCATCCCATCTGCAGACACCAAACCCAGATACTACTGCTGATGCCAAGAAGCGTTTGCTGACAGGAGCTATAGCTGTCTCCTGAGAGGCTCTACCAGAGCCTGACCAATACAGATGTGGATGCTTGCAGCCAACCATCAGACTGAGCACAGGGACCCCAATAGAGGAGTTAGGGGAAGGACTGAAGGAGCTGAAGGGGTTTGCAACCCCATTGGAAGAACAACAATATTAACTAAGCAGACACTCCTGGAGCTCCTAAGGACTAAACCACCAAACCAAAGAGTATACATAGAGGGACCCATGGCTCCAGCCTCATATGTAGCATAGGATGGTCTTATCTGGCATCGATGGGAAGGGAGGCCCTTGATCCTGTGAAGGCTTGATATCCTAGTGTAGGGGAATGCCAGGAAGCAGGAGTGTGTGGGTGGATGGGGGAGAACCCTCATAGAAGCGGGGTGGTGGTAGAATAGGGGGTTTGCAGAAGGGAAACTGGGAAGGGGGATAACATTTGAAATGTAAATAAATAAAATAACCAATAAGAAATTTTAAAAAACAGAAAGGAATGGTCAGGGCAGGAGGCCCCATTTGCAATTGACTAACAAATGTGAGCATTGCTGTTTTTGCTCTTGTAGCTTTACTACTACTAGTACTACTACTACAACTACTACCACCACCACCACCACCACTACTACTGCGACGATGACGACTGCTATTACCAACACCTCATGGGGACATGAGACAGCATAAACAAGCTTTATCAGATGTTCAGACAACTCCAAACCTCTTTGTTTTATGAAATGGACCAGAAACTAACTCACCCTGTTTGTCAGTAACTCAGGCAAGCACTGCCCTGGCAGAACATATCCCAGCCCCCATAGTCAGCCACCTCCAGCCTATATTTTTCTGCATTTTTGGAAGGTTTTTTTTTTTTCTTTCTTTCCATAGAATACTGGCTTCTCCCATCCCTCACCAGCCCTCTCATGACAGAAAAATTCATTCCCCTTTCTAACTGAATCACAGCTTTAATAAAGCTATTGTATTTGACCACAGGCTTAAGAAACAGCAATATAACATAATAGGGGAAGATCATTAAAGTTCTATAAAGTGAGTGTTCTCTCTGCTCCTTCATTTCCAGTGTCCTGGAGCCTTAGATAAGGGATAAACATTTTTTAATCAAAATCTAAATAACAGTAAATCTCACTTTTCATTTCATTTCAAGTATTTTTCTAGTTAAGTATGTGGTGCTTTCTAATTTCCTGTGTAGATCAGATGTACTAGATGTACTATAAAAGAGTTTGGGGCTGCTGTTCTCTCTCTCTCTCTCTCTCTCTCTCTCTCTCTCTCTCTTCTCTCTCTCTCTCTCTCTCTCTCTCTCTCTCTCTCTCTCTCTCTCTCGTTAAGTTTTCAGGGCACTTTTCTGATTGCAATTCCAGCACACATCTCCTCTCTGGTTAAGCTGTCAGAGAAGTGAGCCAAGAATGATTACAATTCTAGAGATGGATTTGTGAAAGAAAAAAAGTACTTGGAGGTAAAAAAGCACTGACTGGGAGATCTGGGTAAGCAACTTGGAGAGGCTAGGGACAAAACAGACATTAATTATATTATCCAAGGGCCACATTACACACACACACACACACACACACACACACACACACACACACACACGCACAGACACGAAGTTTAAAGGAAAATGGAGCCCTTGTCTTCTTCTATGTTCTTTCTTTTCTTGTTTTAGAATAGTGACCAAGGACACAGGCACTGAAGTCCAGCATTATGCCTGCCTTTTGCCAGCTCTGAGAACAAGTAACTAAACATTAACAGCAACAACAATAATAATGTGAGTATGTGTCTGCATGTGTAAGTATGTGTCTGTGTGTGTAAGTATGTGTCTGCATGAATATGTGTGCATATCTGTGCATCTGCGTGTGTGTGGTTGCCAGTGAATGGTTCCATCATCTTCCTCAATCACCCCCATCTAGTTTTTCTTAAATCAAAATTTACTTATTATTTTTGTATGTATGCATATCATGGGTGGAGGTGCCACAGTAACTGAGTGTGTAGAGGTCAAAGGACAGCTTCCGAGCATCTGTGCTCTCCCTCCTCTGTGGATTCTAGGGATTGAACTTAGGTCATCAGTCTTGAGCACCACAGCAAATGCTTTTGCCCCCTGAGACTTCTCCATCATATTTTGAAAGACAGGTCTCTTACTGAATTTAGAGTGCACTAAGTTGGTTAGAGCAACTGGCCATTAAGAGCCAGGGATCCTCCTCTATCTGCTCCCTAGAGCTGTGATTATAGGCAAAGAGCTCTTACATTAAGCTTATTAAGTGGATGGTGGGATCCTTGTGTTTGTATGGTGTTGGGGTATGCCTCCTGAGGCCTACCCAGGAACCGAACTGGGCGAACTGGAAGGTGTACTGGGGCTGAAAGAGACTAGATGGGAGAGAAAAAAAGTCACCAAGACAATTCCCTGTTCATGGCATCTCAAACTTTACTTAGAATCTTTCTTGGTTATATGAGGGTAGGCCTGGCCTGGAAGCAGTCTGAAGTCCTGGGTACTGTGTATTGTCTCAAGGTCTTCTCAGCAGGAAGCTGGATCTGGGCTTTGGGCGAAGCACAGTGACAGGTAACAAGATGGGGGGGTGGGGGGGGGGGAAGCACAGAGGCAGCACAACAAAGGAAGCCAGCCTTAGCTGGAAAGCCACACAGTAGGTAGCTTCAGGTTGCCCACCTCAGTGGCAGACAGGTCTGCTCTCAGCCTGAAGCAGGCTGGGGAAGGGGAGTACAGTATGGTAAACACTTTAACAACTGAGCTATCTCACCAACCCAAGTAACTCAACTTCTCTAAGCCTCAACTCTATTGTCGGTAAATGGACATGATAGAAACATAATTCATAAGGCTGACAGGAGTCTGACTTAGTACGGTATCCAATGCATAATAAATGAAATAGTTCAATATTTAAGCTTATGGAATATTTTCTAACATAATATTTTGAACAATATAAAATTTCCTAAGAAAATTTTCAAAGGGCACACCTACTGGAGACATTTTAAAACTGTCTGGGCTAATGTAAAAGGACATGAAATCATAGGCAAGCTCGGAAGTAGGTTGTCAATGGAATTTCCCATAGCCCCATAACTAAAGGCTGGACAATCCAAGATAGAGGTACCAACAGATCCAGCGCCTGTTAAGGGTCTGACTCCTGATTGGCAGGTGAGCATCTTCTTACAGCAAGCTCTCGAGCGCCTCTTCTTATAACGCTGCTCATCCCTTTCATGAGGCCTCCACCTGTATGACCTACTTACTGACAAAGTTTCCATATCCTAGTACTATCTCATCAGTGATTAAGATTTTGATCTATGATGTTTTTGGTGGGGACAAAAACATGCAGTCTGTAAGACATAAAGTAATGCTATGCAACTGCACTTCGTGGGTCTCTGTCCCACATCCCTGCTGTGCTGTTGTCCTGGCTTAACATTTTTTCATTCTCTTTGGAAAAGCCGTGATAGCTCACCAATAGGATTTCATAAAGTGCTAGTTGCCACAGAACACTGCCCTTATAAACGCTGTGAGAGTAAGGTCAAGTCTGTTACATTCCTGACTGCGACTCTGGTCTCAAGCCACAGGGAGATTCAATGAAGGCGTTCAGCTTAGACATCATTGGCTGAGCTCAAGATGTCGGCCTGCATAGCTGTATCCCTTTCTTGATGCCCCAGGTAAGAATTTGTTTTTTGTTTTTGTTTTTGTTTTTGTTTTTTGCCTTTTGCCTTTTCTAGCTTCTTTTTTTGAATTTTAATTTTTTTGAGGATTTCATACATGAATACTACATTTATATCATTTTCACCTATCTGTCTCCTTACTCCAACTCTTCCTTGTCCTTTCTCACTCCCTCTCAATTTCATGACCTCTTCTTTAGTACTGTTGTGTTTTTGTGTTGTTCACATGTACTTGTGCTTAGGGCTGTGTCTTAGTCAGGGTTTCTACTCCTGCACAAACATCATGACCAAGAAGCAAGTTGGGGAGGAAAGGGTTTATTCGGCTTACTCTTCCACATTGCTGTTCATCACCAAGGAAGTCAGGACTGGAACTCAAGCAGGTCAGAAAGCAGGAGCTGATGCAGAAGCCATGGAGAAATGTTCTTTACTGGCTTGCTTCCCCTGGCTTGCTCAGCCTGCCCTCTTATAGAACCCAAGACTACCAGCCCAGAGATGGTCCCACCCACAAGGGGCCCTCCCCCTTGATCACTAATTGAGAAAATGCCCCACAGCTGGATCTCATGGAGGCATGTCCCCAATTGAAGCTCCTTTCTTCATGATAACTCCAGCCTGTGTCAAGTTGACACTCAAAACCAGCCAGTACAGGCTGAGTGCTTGGGACTGTATAAGTTACTGAGGAACAGGTCCCTGGAAAGGCAGCTTTTCTCTTTCTTAGCAAGCATTAATTGCCTGTAGTTCTTCCTCTATGAACTTTTCTCCATCCACATTGCCATGTCTACTGGCATGGCCAGTAAACAAGTCTTCTTTAGGACATATTGTTGAGATGTCATGGGTGCGGTTTCCCTGTCATAACTAAACGCTATTATTTCACAGCAAGCATCCTGAGACAACGTTTCCATCCCCGCCTTCAGGACTTTCCCTGAGCCTTAGGTGTAGGGGTTGCACTGTAGATGTACCTACTGAGAATGGAGCACACCACAGTCACTTACTCCCTACATTGCAATTGTTTGTTAAACTCTGTAATTGCCTGCAGCTACCACAAAAGAAAAAGCTTTGTTGATGAGGGATGAGAGCTACTGTAATTCATGGACATAAGGATAAGTATTTAGAATACAACTAGAAATTGTATTGGTTTAGGAAAAAAGACTTGTAGAAGGTCCTCTTGTATGGTCTATGACCTCTCCAGCAATGGTATTTATAGACCAGGCATGAATTCCGTCCTAGTGAGTGTACCTTAAATCCAATTGACAGCTGTTAGTTACCCCTAAGATTAAAAAGTCTACAAGCCTTTTGCAGTTATTTACATGCCTTGGTCCTCTTTCCCCATCATCAAGGTGAGAAAAAAAACACATTCTAAGTCCTTCCCGCATTGTATCACTCTATCTTTTTTTTTTTTTTTTAAAGATTTATTTTATTTATTATATGTAAGTACACTGTAGCTGTCTTCAGATACTCCAGAAGAGGGAGCCAGATCTTGTTACGGATGGTTGTGAGCCACCATGTGGTTGTTGAGATTTGAACTTATCACCTTCGGAAGAGCAGTCGGGTGCTCCTACCCGCTGAGCCATCTCACCAGCCCCACTCTATCTTTTATAATACCCTCTTCACCTTTTGAGAGTTCTTGTGATTACACTGGCTCCATTGGATAATCCAGGATCAGCTTCCCATTATTAGTAGGTCAGCTGATGACTAACCTTCTATTTGCAACCTTAATTTCTCTTTGCCATTTAACATGACATGCTCACAGGTTCTGCCAAGAGCAGAGACCAACACTGAGCCCCAGATATGGTGCCCATTCCTGGGGGTTAACCAGCGAGCAATCTGGTGGCAGGTTTCCTGTATTGTATCACTTCCTCCATGGAAAGCACAATGCGTTGTCCTTACTAAAGTAGATACTTCTTCTGGTTATGGATTTGCCTCTCCTGCATATAATGTGTCTGCCAAAACCACCATCTGTGGATTTACAGAATGCCTTATCCACCATCATGATATTCCACACAGTATTGTTTCCGATCAAGGAACTCGCTTTACAGCCAGAGACGTGCTGCAGTAGGCCCATGATCAAGGAGTTCATTGGTCTTACCGTGGTTTCCATCATCATGAAACATCTGGCCTGATAGAAAGATGAAAAGGCCTTTGAGGACACAGTTATAACACCAATTAGGTGGCAGAGGCCCCCCCGCCCCCCGGGGGGTGTGTGCTGAGACAGAGTTCTCCAGAAGGCAATATATACTTTGAACCAGTGTGCAAATTCACATAGCCACAATTCCCAGGTCCAGGAGTCAAGGGATGGAAAACAAAAAGGTTTGCTTCCTGTCCTAGAGATTTGTTTTCTGAAGAAGGAATTCTCATGCTGGGAGCCACAACAAACATTCCACTGAAATCGAGGCTCAGACTTCCTGCCAGCCACTTTGGGATTCTGATGCCCTTAAACCAGAAGGCTAAGTAAGAAAGGAGTAACAGTGTTAGGAGGACTGGCTGGTCCAGATAACCAAGGGGAAGGTGGATTCCTTTTCCACAGTGGAGGGAAGAAAGATTATGTATGGAGTGTAGGCTATCCTTTAGGGCATCTCTTAGTGTTACCATGAGATTAAAGTCATTGGGAATCTACAACAGCTTAAACCAGGACAGATTACAATGACACAGACTCTTCAGGAATAATGGTTGGTTGCTCTTCCAAGACTAGAATCAAGACCTGCTGAGGTGCCTGCTGCTGGTGAAAGAAAAACAGAACGGGTAATAAAGGAAGATAGTTACAAATACCAACCAAGGCCACAGGACCAGTGTCAGAAACAAGAATTATAATGGGTAGGAGTGTTTCTGTCACATCTTGTTAAGAATGTATTTATGCCGGGCATGGTGGCACACGCCTTTAATCCCAGAACTCGGGAGGCAGAGGCAGGCGGATTTCTGAGCTCGGGGCCAGCCTGGTCTACAAAGTGAGTTCCAGGACAGCCAGGGCTATCCAGAGAAACCCTGTCTCGAAGAAAAAAAAAACAAAAAAAAAAGAATGTATTTATACAGATAATTGTGCTTTCTTTCCTCAATTTCACCATTGTCTTAGTTCAGGTTTAATTGCTGTGAAGAGACACCAGGGCAACAGTTCAGAGATTTAGTCTATTATCATCAGGGTGGGAATGGCAGCATGAAGGCAGACATGATGCTGGAGAGGTAACTGAGAGAGCTACATCTGTATCCAAGGCATTAGGAGGAAGAGAGTGAGCCACAAGGCCTGGCCCAATCTTCTGAAACATCAAAGCCCATTCCCAGTGACACACTTCATCTAACAAGGCCATGCCTACTCCAATAAGGCCACGCCTTCTCATAGTGCCACTCCCTATGGGGGGCATTATTTATTCAAGCCACTATATGTAACATAACATCAGGAGAGTATCAACAGTCTTCATTTAAGTTTTGAAATACTAAAAGAACATCCCTCAAGGAACATTGCCACTTATTTTAAATTTACAATGGGTTTGTGTTTGTACAAGAGAGTTATATCACATTAAGCATAATTATGACCTGTTTAGTAGATAATGCTTTTACAATTGTACATGAGATAGTTATACAATCTTAGGGGTAATTATGACCTAGTTATTGTTTCCATTTGGAAATTAAGTAGATATAGGAGACATGATTGTGTACCAAGTTAACAAGGAGTGGACTTATGGTGGCTATTCTTGGTGTCAACTTGACTACATCTGGAATTAACTAAAACCTGATAGTTGGGTACACCTATGGGGATTTTTCTTAATTAAATCACCTGAAGTAGAAAGAACCATCTTTAATTTGGATCTTTTGAGGTGGGATGATGTACCATTAATCTGGACCACCCCTTCTGATGGCAGCTTATATAAAGGACATGGAAGGCTCTTTGGTCTTTGTCTCCTTGTCCTCACTATGGCTGCCAAGTCTCTTTCTTCAGTGGCATTAGAGCCTACTTATTAGGGATCCCACTGTATACTGAAGATCAGCTGAGACATCCATCCTTGTGATCTGAACAACTACTGGATTCTTGGACTTTCTATTGGTAAACAGCCATTGTTAGATTAGCAGGACCTCAGCCTATAAGGCACTTTAATAAATCCCTTTTTTATACACATTATTTATCCTATCTGTTCTCCTAGAGAACCCTGGCTAATACAGAAACCCTTCACCGGCGACCTTAATTTCTCTGTACATGGCATAGTCACAGCTTCTGAGGATTGGGGTACAGATGTCTTTGCTGAGCTGTTGCTCTGCCTACCATATGGATTTGATTTTTGTAAATAATAGCAAATATTTGAAAGAGTCTAATATTCATCAGGCATTTTGATGCCCCAAAATTTTGCAAACATCAGTGCTTTTATCCTCACAACCATTCAGGGAATCACGAACATCATAGCTGTTACTTAAAACACATCAAAGCTAAAGATCCCAGAACTTAAAAATCCAAGGTCATAGATGTCATCATTAGCAAAGCTGAGATTTGAACCTAGGATCATTTTCAAGGCCTCTTAACACAACAGTGTCTAAATATAAATGTCAAATATAACCATTGATGTAGATAATCTCAAATGAGTGAGAGATGTTGGGAAGGAAAATCTCAGAGAGTACCTTAAAAATCCAAGTGGCAGCTTAGTGTATGCTTTATGATGTATAAATTTCCTCTGCTGACAGCCTGTCCTTGAGGGTGACAGAAGATATTATCAGAACAACTTACTCCAAACCAGAGCTCCCTCCTGGGCATGGCTGGATATGGGAGTTAAGTGATCTTATCAGTCATCTGCTTTTTGTGGAGAGAAAGGATGGAAACAAGTCATGTAGCCCAGGTTGGCCTTGGAGGTTCCATATAGCTGAGAGTAACCTTCTGTTCCCTCGCCTCCACATCCCAAGTGCTGGAACACTTCACACACACTGAAAGTGTTGGGTACACTACCATACTTGCCAATAATCAGATCTCTCTTCTCTCTGGGATCTGCCTTCCTCCTAATTAACTCTCTATTAGTACAAGTGCCACAGCAGTCCTAACTGTCACCTCTCTTCGGCTTTTAGATCTAATAAGAAAACCAAGTGACTCCCTCTCTCCAAAGATCCAAAAGAGACTTTCAATGCCCACCCAATTGTCTCGGCCAGAGACCCTCCATTTGGGAAGCTTCCTCTGTGCTCAGGTACTTGATCCTTCCCGAGGTCAGCAGTGAGCTAGTTGCTCCAGAACCTTAGAGACACACAGAGATCAGGAAGGAGTACTTAAGGCCACAGGTAACAGACTTGCTTATTTATAGTGACTTCATATCTCCCATAGAGAGAAATCCAGAGGCTGGAATTATCTGGTGAAATCTGAAGCTTAGTCCTGTCAAGGGCTTACATGCTCTTCTGTGACCATTTAGGTTTGTCTCCAAGATTACAAGATGGCTTCCACAGCCTTGCCCCCATGGCAAGGTGCTAAAGCAGGAAGAAAGAAAGGAAGGGAGGAAGGACAGGATGGATTTCTTGTTAAATGCTCTTTCCTTTTTGTTCAAGAAGAAAATATTTTCTGGAAGCTTCCCAGAAGCCTTGTATGGTTCGTAAGGAATAATTTAGGAGGCTGACAATGGAATTGTAGTCTGCTCTATCTGGAGGGATGTATATTGGTTAAGAGAAAGAGGCTGAGAGGGTCTGGATGAATGTTATACAAAGGATGTCTATTGGAGCAGAGCCAAACACAGAGAAGGGTTCAAGGCCTGAACCATATTAGGCACTCTATTGGGGAATTCACAGTGGGATTCACAAGAAATCCCTCAGTGATTTAAGCACAAATATGGACCACCACAACCAGCATGGCCACATTGCTTTAGTTACTGTAAGAAAAGACCTGACAGGTATAATTTAATGGAAGGACCTGTTTTAGCTTACAGGTTCAGAAAGTTCGGTTTCTCAGGCCAGGGAAGACAAGGCAAATCAGGAAGCTCACATCCCCTCAGGTCAGGAAGTACCATAGCACTTGGCTTCCACCTATCCCAATTTCATTCCATTCGAGGACCCAGTCCCCAGGACAGTCCCACCCACACTTAGAATGAGTCTTTATCAGCTAATCTTCTCTGTAAGTAGTCTCATCCAGAGGTCTGCATCCTCAAGTCAACGGTGCTAAATCTAGTCAAACTGACAGTGAAAATTAACCTTCTTCCCACATGTGAACTGTGGTAATCGTTTCCAAAACTCTTCCTTTCAACCCCTCCCTCCCACCATGCACTCCCTCCTATAGAGTTAACTTTGAACAGATTCGCGAAGAAGAAGCGTTCTTGTCCCCTTGACTCTTGGCTGGCCTCTCCCTTGCTTTGACATACTGTTAGAGTGAAAGTATGCGTGACATCTGGCCTAGGCTTTAAGGAGCTTTAAAGCTTCCATTTTTGTTTTCCGGGAATTCAGATTCTACATAAAGAAGTTATCCTCCTGGAGGGGATGTGCAGCGGAGAAATGGCCCCCGAAAATCAGAGAGAACACAGAAGAGAACCGAAGCCGCGGGACAGCTGCCAAGCGTGTGTGGTACAGGCCCGTGGGCGAGCCGGCCCCCAAGTGAGCCTCCAGCTGCTTGTCCCTGCATGAGTGGCCTCAGCCAACACCATATGGAGCAGAGCAGCTCAGCTGAGTCCTGCTGGTTCATGAGGTCCCAAGAAAGCCTTGACCGTTATTGTTTTAAACCATGAGACTTTGGAGGCTTGGGTAGCATGGAAACCGGAAGCAGAAGCCCTCTGCACCACTCACTTCCAGCTGCCAGTGAAACCGAAGACTTGCTCAGAACATGGGCGTTTAGGAGAGGCAAAACTTGGAGAGAATTCTGGTTTCTTATGCTTTCATCTGTTTTTGGGAGTTTATTGATTTGTTGTTGTTGTTGGTGGTGGTGGTGATGATGATGATGGTGGTGGTGGTGATGATGATGATGAGATAAGGAGCTGGTGTAACTCATTTTGGTCTCGAACTAAATAGGAAGGCCAAGCTGACCTTAAGCTCTTCAATCTTCTGCTTCCATATTCCAGGTCAAGTACTTGGGCATCTTAAAACATAAATCAATAAAACCCAAACCAAAGTGCCCCCCCCAAAGTAAGTGAGGTGACACAGGTACTAAGTGTTGGAGCTGGCTAAGTGGTAGTGGACCTGGATTCACATCCCAATCTGCTAGTCTCTGAGATCTCTGTGCACTAACCACCATGACCAACAGCCTCACCGACTCTCAGAGGCATCCTCCCCACAGATGAGGTTTGGCTTTCTTGTGCGATGCAGCGATTGCATTCAGCACAACTCTCGCCGCGTCTTAACTGTGCCTTAGGGTGAGTATAGATTTCAGGATTAAGCCGGAGTGGATCTGTTTGGAATCTTCAAAGAGTTTTGCATTACTGAACATTTGCTATGCATCATCACCAGGACTCCTTCTACAGGGCAGAAATACAACACGCCTTCAGTTTTTATCCCTTGGATGAATTATACTCGTGGAACTTCTCATTCCTCCTCCACCCTGTGTTCTTACTCTGCATTAAGATGCCTGGCCTCTTCTCATCCTTAAACTGCTTGTGAGGTAAAGGATGAGCCTTGAATTCTGGTTTAGAAACTGTACAGTCTCGATGGGTAAAGGGAGGAGGGCAGAGGTAGGGGAGGATAGGAAAGAAGAGCTAAGCAGGAAGGACATTGGACCAATGAAGACAAATTATGGTCTAGGCGTATCTAGAGACTCAAACCACCACTGCTCGTCACTGTGTACAATGACTGTGTGTGATAGTTTGCCCTGGGCCACTCTGATCTATACCTAGTGTCCTGACATGACTGCCGATAGGCTCCCTTGATAGTTCAGGGTATCCTGACCCTGTCAGTCATGTGGCAATCTGAAGCACAGCACTGCAGAGTTTTAGAAAGAGGCAGGTACTAGACATGGTCACTGTGCTGAGCCCCTCTCTATCCTTTGTCTTGGAAGAGGTCCTGACATAGAAGTGAAGACACATTAAAAAAAAAAAAACTTAGCACAGGCCCCATGGAGGACAGTGCTGGGTGGCATCTGAGGGAGGAGATGAGGCCAAGATAACAGGAGAAGGAAAGGCAAGGAGGGCGGAAGCAGATAGGCATGGCACACCTAGGGAGCGTTCAGCCACTCCCAATAGCCATGTCTAAAGTAAGACTCATGTCGGAATTTCCCCAAGTATCTCATTTAAAATGAGAAACAAAAACAAACAACAACAATCTTTTATTTTCTGTATTGTTTATGTTTTTGAGACAGGGCATTATTCCATAGCCCAGGCTAGCTTCGAACTCACTATGTAGCCTAGGCTGTCCTTATAGCAATCTCCTCCCAAGTGCTGGAATTATAAGCATGAGCTGCCACACTCAGCTTCTATGTGACCTCATTTTATGAGATGATCTCCCAGTTAACTTTCTTTTAAATGAAAAAAAATCATCCATTTGTGGAAGAAGGTAAGATTGGGGGGGTGGATAGAGAGACAGAGACAGAGAGACAGAGACAGAGACTTAGTATTGTTCTTTGCCTGTGGCTTTATCATTTGACCTTTAAAAAGCTTGCTATGGCACACAATGCAGAGAGCAGTGACAATGAGAGGCTCTGAATAATTGCATTCAGTGATTTTAAAAGTGGCTCTAAGCCGGGTGTGGTGGGTCCTCCCTGTAATCCCAGGACTGGGGAGGCTAGGGCAGAAGGTTTGAGACTTCCAGTCAGCTTAAGCTACTTAGCAAGTAGAGGAAAGTGGCTGTAGTGATGTTGAAGAGTCTGAGTCACTGATGAAGATGGGAATAAATCATTTCCCAAACGTGTAGGCAAAATAGAAGAAAACAGTCAGTATTTAAGGGCTAGGAGCATAGTTCCATGTAGAGGACAAAATTAACATATCTGAAGCCCTGGGTTCAATCTGAGCACAAATACATGTATGTATACTGTCTAGCTAACAATGACAAAAGCCAATTTTCAAATATTTCATGTAATAGTTCATTTAAACTATACTTAATGAGATATATTGAATATTAATTTGGATATTGCAAATTTTCAGTTTTACTCCATACTGTTGTACATTTACATTGACTATAAAATGTGAGAAGGAGACTGTCATGAGAAATGAGAAAATTTGCCTTATCTAGGCAATTATCTGATACTCAGCAACATCCTACGACTTGGTCTCTGGGGCACCCGGGTACACAACTGAGGAAGTAGAAAGAGATATACCGTTGGAAAGAAGTAGCTGGGTGTGGTGGCACATGCCTTTAATCCCAGCACTCAGGAGGCAGAGGCAGGTGGATTTCTGAGTTCGAGGCCAGCCTGGTCTACAGAGTGAGTTCCAGGACAGTCAAGGCTATACAGAGAAACCCTGTTTCGAAAAAACCAAAAAAAAAAAAAAAAAAAAAAAAAAAAAAAAAAAGAAGTTAGATGGTCCAGTCAGACTTGGATGTCACACCCAGTTCAGGACTGACAATGGTGTGATCTGTGTGTGTTCAGAAGATAAGGCTACTGTAACTAAATTTGAGTTTCAGGAAAGTTATTCCAGGGGCATTATACACAGCAGCAATACAGAGCAAAAATATACTCAGTGTTTTTCTATGGTTGTTTCAAAATCCAGATCAGATCGTGTCTGACATCAGGAGTGTGTATCTGAAGGATGGAGGCACTTTCTTCATACATTAAGAAAATGCTTAGTTCTCTGGTGGGTACCAGATCTGGGTCCTTGCACAGAATGCTGATACCTTTCTGAAGATCACATCCAATTCCACAGGCCAAGAGAATCAGTCCCTAGGACTCCCTTCCCCATTCTGATGCCAATCACAATGCTGCAGGTTGTTCTGCCTGGGCTTCTCGCTTGCTGGCTATAAATCCTGTTCCTCACAACCTTCCTGTCAGTTTGATTAATGTGCGAGAGTGGTTCACAGAACTCAGGCAGACACATTTACAATTTTATGATAAAGGATACTAATTCAAAAGTCTTGAGTGGAGAAGAGCAAGGTGTTTGACCCCGGGAGGCCAACACAGGAGGAACCTTTCAAGTTTCAGGCTATCCTGGGCAACATCACATTGCCCTGCCTGAAAAAATAAATAAATAAAAACAAACCAAGACAGACGAAATGGTGAATGGGGTAAGGCGTAGATGGTGACCTGGATCAGTGGATCATTCTTCATTGAGGGGTCCTGAGCTGGGAGGTGCCAGGCAGGGGATGAGAAAGATAGAGAAGAAAGATAAAAGCTGGGGGGGGGGGGGTCCAGAGGACTAGCACAAGCTATGTTTATTAAGTTCAGCTTCCTATACACTATATTCAGGGGGAAATGACCAAGGTCAACAGAGAGCTAAATTACACAACATTGGCAAAGAGAATATCAGCAGCCTTAGGACTGATAAGGACAGCCCAGGGGAAGAATTAGATCCCCAGAAACCACAACGTTGGCACATAATCCAGCCTCAGACCTGCCTTGCCAAGTTCACTCCTGGACAGCACCAAACTCAAGTTTCCTTTCTTCTTTCAACAGGGCCTCCGAGAAAGTCTTGGACGGATCTGGCTCCCCACAGTAGGCATAGACAAGAAGCTTCCGTGTTCTTTCTGGGTGCGCCGCTCTCCAGGAACATCCATGTGAGACTCTGCTGAAGCTCTCTGAAGCCCATCCTTTTCTTCATGGAGACTTTAATGCACAGGTATGATCGGACTAAGGCTGACAGTGTAACTGTGATTAATAGAGTAAATCAGAAACCCAAAGAAAATGGTAACTAAAATAAAATTGTAAATGCCTGTCCATTCCATTGCTTCTTGGCCTCTCTGAGCAGCGTCCTCTCCTCTCAGGCATGAGACAAGGCCTCTTAAGAACTGATCATTTGCTGGGCAGTGGTGGCAAACACCTTTAATCCCAGCATTCGGTAGGCAGAGGCAAGCAGGTCTTTGAGTTCAAGGGCAGCCTGGTTCACAGAGTGAGTTCCAAGCTAGCCAGGGCTACACAGAAAAACCCTGCCTCAAAAAAAACCAAAATATAAAAAGTAAAAAATAAAAAGAGCTAATCATCTACTACTATTGGAGAAGGTAGAGAAGGAAGATCATATAATTTCATTACTGTCAGTCTGAGGAGAGGCAATGACGTCTTGAATGAGCACATATTATTGACAAGAATACCATGTCAAAGACCACAATGCCTCAGACCCATGGGAATACAAAGGCCCTCATAGCTCTGAGTGTAGAGGTTGATAATGTGTCCAGATGGTATCAACCACAGCTTCCCACTCCCTGGAAGACTGAAGACTGAACTGCTCCCCTGCAGAGGCCTCTTACTGAGTTTAGCTAATCCTTCCACTCCTCCTTTTTGCTTCGGGTAGTAAAGGATGTGAATTCTCTGGCTTCGGCTAGCACATCTCTATCAGAGAGCACAACCCCTTGATCTCAGCTTTTCTGTGTGTGTCTGTCCTTTCTTCACTCCGCATACTTCTCAGAGCTCAATATCCGAGCCATGGAAAACAGCCAAAGCTCACTGAGGGAGTGAACGAGCCAATGACTCACTCTGATGAAATTCCTTGTTCTTAACTCTTATCACACGTCACCGGAAGAGGTAGACGTGAGTATGTCAACATGGTTCTTCCACCTTTGACGCTGTCCATGACTCCTCTGGCCTATGTGCCCTTCCTGAATGAAGCCTCAACTTTCTGGAGTTGAATTGTAATCCTTGGTCATTATAGTCTAAACTTGAAGTAACTACTAGGCAACGTATCGTCTTAAAATTTGTTTTTGAAGACATAACATATTTAGCGAGCATGAAGGAGGGAGCAAGTTAGCCAACAGCCACCTCTCATTTTATCCCTTGGTCACATCGCTGTGGTCCCTTGTACCAGACAAGATTCTACAGTAATAGTTAGATTAAAAAATGAACTAGGCTGTTAAGAAAGCTGTCTCATTCTATAAGGAAAATATAAATTCCTACTGTAAATCACGCAACCGTGCACAAAGGTGACCTGAAGATGGTCTTTACTGTGAAAATTAAAGGACAGCGATGAAAGATGTTAGAGTTGTAAATGGGGGTTTCTGGGGTGAGGAGGATTAAAAAAACAAAAAGCCATGCTCTATGCTAAAGTTCTATAGGGTTGACTGACTGTTTAAAATGGTAATCATGTTGAGTTGAAATGTGGCAGAATCAGAGTGAAAATTAACTTGTGCTATCTTTAATTCACTTAAGAAGTCATTCATGGGGCCCGGAGAGATGACTCAGCAGTTAAGAGCACTGACTGCTCTTCCAGAGGTCCAGAGTTCAATTCTCAGCAACCACATGGTAGTTCACAACCATCTGTAAAGGGATTTGATGCTCTCTTCTAGTGTGTCTGAAGACATCCAGAGTGTCCTCATAAAATGAATAAACCTTTAAAAATTCAAAAATCATTCATAGCCCATCTGTACATCCAAATATCCCTTTGGCTGTCAGGTAAAACAACTGGAATGTATAAAGTTATCAGACCACTAGCTTCCACTAACTCCAAAACTAAGAAGTAGGCAACAGAGAGTGTAACTTGCCTTCCTGATATTCCCACCAGTATACTCAGATTTATGACAATAAAAAACGGTGCATCCACTTCCATGTGGGCAACCTGAATCTGCATCCCTGGACTAGGGTCGTATATTTTTCTGAGAATGAACCATCTCTTATTTCTTTTGAGGCAAAAGCTGTACTTTACTCCAGCACTCAATATGTTTGTGATCATGAGACAAAGAAAGAATTCTTAAACACAAATGGATTGACCATTTTAATACATAAGACCTCTTTCAGAATCACACCCTTACTAGCAATGTTAGTGGTCAGGTAGCAGATCAGAAGACGGTATTTTCAGTGTCTAAACTGACCAGAGTTCCTGTCTAGAAAGTCCAAGGAATTCATCCAAAAAACAATAGTAAAACAGAGGAAAATGAAATACTAATGTAAACGTTATGATCAGACTATTCACCACAAAGAACTATTCACTTTTATTTAAAAAACTAAGATGCTAAAAAGTAGTATCATGATGAGTTTTCAGGAGATTATGCACCTGTGCACACACACATACACACACACCCCTGTACACATCTGTGCATGGTGGCATGTACCATTAATCTCAGAACTCAGAAGACGGCGGACTATCACTGTGAGTTAGAGGCCAGCCCAGTTCACAGAGTAAGTTCTAGGACAGCAAAGACTACATAGAGAGACCCAGTCTCAAAACAAAACAACAACAACAACAACAACAACAACACACACACACACACACACACACATGCGCGCGTCTGTGGGCCCAAGTGTATGTTGGAGCACCAAGTGTGCAGGTTCCTGTGAAGGCCAGAAAGGGGAGTCAGAGCCACTGGAACCCGGGTTGCAGGTATTATGAGCTGCCCAGCATGGGGGCTGGGAACCCAAATGAGGTCCTCTGAAAGAGCAGCAAGTATTTCACCTGCTAAGTCATCTCTTCAGCCCCTATAGTGAAGATTTTAAGAGCACAGTAAGGTAAAATAATGAGTCAAAAACTTTCATTCTAAGCTTATGCAAAATTTAATACACACATTAAACAATATACACTTTGAAAGAATACATATATAAGGCAATGGCATCTAACACAGTGAAGAGAGTTTTTGTGGAAGACTTTTAGGAAAAATTTGGGGGAATGCAAGTAGAGTTTGAAGATAAAGAAGAAATAAAATTAAATTAAAATTAAATGAAATAGCCGGGCGTGGTGGCGCACGCCTTTAATCCCAGTACTTGGGAGGCAGAGGCAGGCGGATTTCTGAGTTCGAGGCCAGCCTGTTCTACAGAGTGAGTTCCAGGACAGCCAAGGCTATATAGAGAAACCCTGTCTAAAAAAAAAAAAAAAAAAAAAAAAAAAAAAAAAAAAAAACCATAAAAAAATTAAACGAAATAAGAAAGTTGTCTTGGATGAACCAAGGTCAGATTAGGAGCTGAGCAGTGTGACCCACTGACTTACCTGCACTCAAGTTCCAAGATAAATAATAAACAGAGAGAACAGGCCTGGGGGAGATGTGCCCTCATAACCATTGATTTACAAGTGCAGTGCACCAGCCTCCGAAATACGAAGTCTTTAATTAGTTCCAGTCCAGAGGTGACTGCTTTTCCGAGTGGAGAAATGGAAGGGAAATATAGGGACTTTCTGCACCGTCCCCCTCCTCCCCCCATTCCCAGAGTGCTGATCTCAGAGATGATTAAGTGTCTGTCTTCCCTCTTTGCAGTCCATGCAGATAAAAGCCAAGACCACCCCCCAGGAAAGCATTTCCTAGAAGAGGAGCTTGAAAACATCATTTTGACAAAAAGAATTAGCATCAGCCTGGGGATAGGAAGCTGGCTTGAGACCAGGGAGGAAGTCAGAGATTAACTCACAATTGACTGGATGTTCTTTCATGTAATTCCCCCAGCCTGCCTGCAGTTTCCACACTGGCACAATGGAGGCACCCACTGGGAAGTGATTTATAGAAGGCATTTGAAAACACGGTGACGTAAGGGTCACAGGAATGTTTTGAGTTCTTAAGGTGAGTGCTATGATGATCAGGAAAATGAGGTTTGCTGAGTGAATAACATACTAAGTGAATGCTATCACGTATCAGGGCTTATAGCTTATCTAGGATTATTTTTGCAGGTATTTGCTTTTAAGGTGGAACTAAGTATTATAGTGAGCAGCAGCGAACCATTCAACCATTCACATGTGAGGACTGAACGAAATGAAGTGTTCAGGAAAACGTTGCATCAAGCAACACAGTATTTTGTATATCCATCATCACAGAGTCGGCCCAGCTCCAAAGACTTCATTCTTTATATTGTGGGGACTGGGCTGGGCTGGGCTGGAAGGTATAATATTTCACTGTACTGACATAATAGGATAAGATGGTAGCTAATATGATAACAGGAAGAGATGAGATTTTAGGTGATCTCAGGGGCTTGTTGGAGAAAATGAAACCAGGCGCTGAGATGACAGACTAATTACATAGAACTCGGACCAGCAGAAGGGGGCCATCCACTTTCTCAGCACTAGTGGACTTGGAAGTTCTTCTCGCTCTCTTTTTAAACGTCTAAAGGCTTTTCTGAAACTAATTGTGCTACATTATGAAGCACGCTAACCTTAACTCTCCTTATTTGGAGCAGTGGAAGAGGATACACAGTGCTATCACAGCTGGGGTGGGGGTGGGAGTGGGGAGCTGGGATTGGAGGGACCAGAATCTCAGCTCAGATACACTCTGGTCCAGTAACCTTTATTAAATTGGTAGTGTTGTTTTGCTTTGTGTGTGTGTGTGTGTGTGTGTGTGTGTGTGTGTGTGTGTGTATATACACGTGAGTGCACGCACGTGCATGCACACACATGAACACATGCTTTTGTGAACTTACATTTCCTTATTTGTATGGAATTCCAATTGTCAGGTAGCTAGTTAGATATTAGCAGGATGAGCCTCTACCACGTAGTCAGCAGCTTGTAAAAAACAAGAACCCAAACTGCAAGTCTCTGATTACAGGTCAAGAGAATGAGATCTGAGCCCCATCTCTGGCCCTAGTTAGAGACATGTTATTCTAAACTTCCTGGGAGGTCATTAATAGATAACCAAGTTTTGTGAAATTAAATGTTTAGCAGCAAGCTTTCTGCTACTTACCATTGTTCCCTCCTGAAAGAATCAATCAAGTGGACTTGTCAATCACCTGGATAGAAAGCCACACCACAGGAAAAGCCATCTGTTCTAGAGACTTTAGAAACAGGCTGAAACCTGCCAAAATTTGAGATCAGCATAATGTTCTCTTTGGCTGTTGTCCAACAGTCACCCCTTAAGAGTGGGCATTGCTTTACAATGGTCCTCTTGGCCCCTGTCCATTCTCAACCCTTGAGAAGGCTCTACTGTACTCTGTAATAAACTACACCTCTCTTCTACACTATGCTCTGTGTGTCTTGTCTGAATTTTTTTTAATGGAGGTTCCCAGGACCAGAAAGTCACAGCGAGTCAAAGGGAGATCCTCAGTGACAGAATGTTTAAAGGCTTAAGACCTAACAGCCACATGATAACACACACTTGCCTTTTAGAAATATATTTATTTCCGAGACTCTCACATGCATTCACAAGAATCATAGCTGCAAAATGCTCTGTCCTCCACATCTGCCTGCTGAGCATCTTAGAGATAGATACCTCACAGCTGCTCTTTTTTTTTTTTTAAAGATTTATTTTACTTATTATATGTAAGTACACTGTTGCTGTCTTCAGACACTCCAGAAGAGGGCACCAGATCTCGTTATGGATGGTTGTGAGCCACCATGTGGATGCTGGGATTTGAACTTATCACCTTCGGAAGAGCAGTCTGGTGCTCTTACCCGCTGAGCCATCTCACCAGCCCCTCACAGCTGCTCTTAACCACAGTGAGAAGACAATGCCGGCACCAAGTGTGCTGAGCAACCTGAAGAGAATTCAAAGTTTTCAAGTAGCGGTTATGCAGCAATAGATCATTAGTACAGATTTTATTTCATTGCTGCTCTTCTGTAATAAAACTCTAAAATTGGAAAGGCTTTGGACTTGGACACCAGGAAGAAGCTAGAAGGATTTTTGAGGTGAATANGGGGGGGGGGGGGGGGGGGGGGAAGAAGGTCCAGGCAGTGGTGGTGCATGCGTTTAATCCCAGCAGTTGGGAGGCAGAGGCAGGCAGATTTCTGAGTTCGAGGCCAGCCTGGTCTACAGAGTAAGTTCCAGGACAGCCAGAGGTACACAGAGAAACCCTGTCTCAAAAAAAAACAAAAAAAACAAAAAAACAAAAAAAAACCAAACAAAAACTCAAAGAAACTACTAGTTAAATTGTGATGGTCTTTGAGATAGTGTAGAAGCTTGGCTTGGTTCTTTCTCTCAGTCCCATGCTCCCAGAAATAAGACTCAGACTCAAAATATATTTATAAATACTTTGGCCATATAGCTAGGCTTTTTCTCTTATTAGATCATAAATTATCCCGTTTATTTTAACTACTTTCTGCCTTTTGGCTGGTTACCTGTGCTCAGGTACCATGCTTCTGTCTCGTTGCATTTTCCTGGGCAAATCTTCTGGCATCTGGCGCTATCCCAGAATTCTTTCTGCCTCCTGGATGTTCCACCTATTTCCTGCCTAAGCCATCGGCCATCAGATTTATTATTGGCAAGTGCCGCATCCATATAGACATAAGGACTTTCTATCTGCAAGATAGCTATAGGTGAGAACTTAAAGAGAAAATGTTACTGGAAACTAGAAGTGATATTTGTTATATAGAGACAGAAGGTTAGTGACACTGGCACCTACAGTGATGAGAAGAATAAGAAGTGTGCCTAATCAATTGGATGCTGTAGCCAAAGTCATTTCCCTGAAGAGTGTTGAAGGTATCAGCCTGATACCTTTGCAAATGTGAAGGGAAGAATGCTTCAAGAAAAAAAAATGTCTAGTTTGAACATTTCCAGCTAGATGTGGCAGAATAATGAAATGGTTTCCAGACAAAGACACTTCCAGGATGTTGCAATGCCAGTGATGGACTGAGAGTATGACTGTACAATCCTTTATTTAGAGCTCAAACTGCCCAGCCCAAAGAATCAGAAAAATCACTCAGGCAAAAATAGGACTTCAAAGATGCCCCAGGGTGTGTGTGCCTCAGCAGCTTCAGCATAGGGACAGTCTCGGTAGAGAGGGGTCTGTTTTGAACAGACTTGGAGGTATGAACAGAATAAACTGAGTTAGATTTATAGGAGACTCTTATGTATATTTTTTAATATTTATTTTATGTATATGAGTACACTGTAGCTGCAGACACAAAAGAAGAGGACGTCGTATAGATGATGGTTGTGAGCCACTATGTGGTTGCTGGGAATTGAACTCAGGACCCCTAGAAGAGCAGTCAGGGCTCTTAACCGCTGAGCCATCTCTCCACCCCAATTCCTTTGAAAAATTTCATGATGTTTGTCCCTACCTCTTTCATATTGAATTTCACCATAAACCTGAACGATCACAGATAACAATCTTCAGTTTCACTGTTTCATGTGTCAAGGTTTGTACATAATGAAATTTACCTTTTCTGAGGTTGTCCACTTGGGTTCTTGATAACTTTCAGGAAGGTTGTGTCCTTATTCGGACTTGGCCCCAACCAAAGAAATGTCAACATGTATGTAACTGGGCTGAAGGATCCTGATGGACCTTCCCATTCAGAGCTTCCTAACTTCCTTTTGAACAGGTTATTTTAGCCTTGCTGAGCCTATCCCATCAGTGGATCTGGGAGTCCAAGAAAGACTGATGTTAAGGTGAATAGGAATTACACTTGAGAGGCTTACACCCAGGAGCTTTATCCACATTTACAGTCAGTTTAGATGATATGACTCTGGAGTCATGCTACCTGGGTTGAGAGGTCTACTATGGGAAAAAGTGAGAATATTTTAATTCTGGGAGATGCATAGATCATTGAAGACTGCCGAAAGGCAAATGAGGGTAGCCTTTAAAATGATTCCCCAAACTCAGATCTTTTGGTATTTATGCCCCTGGTCAGTTTCTTCCTACACTTGATAGGACAATATTATCTTGTGACCAATGATCTATGTTGGAAATGATGGTGTATGGCTTAGGTCAGACAAAATATTATAGGTCCTCTCAATGGCCACATGAGCAAACTCACTTGCAGGTAAATGTGACATTTGCAGATTAACCTTTAAATGCCTATAGTACAATGTCCTTGCTTATAGTTCTAAGCCAGAGCCGCAGGTAGTTAAACCACTGCTGAATTCTTAACTCATGGAAATGAAATGAGATAGATAACTGATGTCTGTTATATCAAGTTTCTACATTGTAAGGTAATTTTCCAGGAAGTAACAGATTAGTATGTTAAGGCTTTCTCTAGTTGTTCCCAAAGACTACTACACCCAGGGAGTTGGATGGTCCTATTTTCAATGGAAAGGAGTAAGGAATCTGATTACCTTATTGAATCTACTAACTAGGTCCCCAGACTTTATAAATTCCCGTTTTAATATTTCATCTACTTCTCTAAGACTTTTTCCATAGAAGGCTCAGAAGAGTGCTGAACATGACAGCATTGTGGTTTTTTGTTTGTTTGTTTGTTTGTTTTGGTTTTTCGAGACAGGGTTTCTCTGTATAGCCCTGGCTGTCCTGGAACTCACTTTGTAGACCAGGCTGGCCTCGAACTCTGCCTCCCAAGTGCTGGGATTAAAGGTGTGCACCGCCACGCCCGGCAGCATTGTGTTTTGTTAAGTTAGAATTAAGAAGATCCAAGAGAAATAATGATAACATGTTACTTCCTCTTACCAAAGATGCTGAGACCCATAAATGTGTTTTTAAGGGACTGTTGTACTAGGTTTTGAACCCCAGTCCTCTGTATGGTAGGTAAGTACTCTAGCACTGAGCTACACTCTCCACAATTTTTCTTAATTTTGTTTTGAGTCAGTGTATGTCACCATGCACAGTCAAAAATGCCTTTTAAGATGTATTCTCATTTCAAAGATTTTGTAAACACAATGCCATTGTGTTCCTAAAGCCTCAGTCCAGATGGAAATAACCAAGCAGCAAACACTGCTTGTAGAACGACTAATGCTGGAGTCTGGGTAGCCATTGGTCAATTTCTTTTTTCCAGAATGGGGTATCAATCCCTGTTT
The DNA here is from genome assembly GCA_902729485.2 of Mus minutoides. Classification (NCBI taxonomy): domain Eukaryota; kingdom Metazoa; phylum Chordata; class Mammalia; order Rodentia; family Muridae; genus Mus; species Mus minutoides. The sequence goes on along the minus strand of LR749817.1, from coordinate 1,343,231 downwards.
TGAGTGAAGACATAGAAGTCATTTCCTGAGAAATGAATGGATGGAAAACAGAAATGTGCACAGGGTTAGAACAAAACAAAGTATTTTTCCAGCATTCCATAGAATTGTTCTGAGGTTAAAAAGTATTTTCCCAGCATTTCATAGAGTTGTTCTGAGGTGCCGGGCGTGGTGGCGAACGTCTTTAATCCCAGCACTTGGGAGGCAGAGGCAGGCGTTTTTCTGAGTTCGAGGCCAGCCTGGTCTATAGAGTGAGTTCCAGGATAGCCAGGGCTACACAGAGAAACCCTGTCTCAAAAAACAAAACAAAACAAAAATAATAAATAAATAAGTAAAGAAAGAAATAAAATTGTTCTCAGGTTAAAAAGAAAAACAAACAAAAACAAAACTCTTAATTTTCTAAAAAAATATTTTTAAAAAGCTGCACAGAGATTAAATGTACATTAAGAGGCATTAAGCATTATTTAAAAATGTCTATTAATCTGCATTCCTTGATGTTTTTGCGGAGATCTGGAAATCCTAGCACTCTTATTTAAAGAAATCAGACCACCCATCTCTTTCTCTTTCCCTTTTCCCCAACCCCACTCCTTTCAAAGATAAAAATCTATGATGCCCTGGCTGTCCTGGGACCGCTAAGTAGAAGGTACTAGACTCCAACTCAGAGACCCACTGCTATCTGCCTCCCAAGTGCTGGGAAGTGGGCATCGCGTGCCCAGCTATGTTCCAGTTTGTAACCCACTTTCTCTCAGACCCACTAGAGCAAAATGTCCCCTTTCTTCTCTCAAATACATTTTTTTCTTTCTGTTAACGGAGAGATAACCATAGAGGGTAGAGAAGAAGATGGCTACATTACCAGAAGCCCGCCAAAAATGTCTTATGTTTAAGGTATGAAATGACCTTTGAAGCGTCATTGTCAGCATAAACTATAAATTATGCTAAAATTAATAAAGCTTACTGATCACTTCGGTACAGACTCCTTTACATTTAATCCACAAATCCCCACGAAGGAGATATTGCTATTATTTCTACTTTACAGAGTTTTTTTTTTTTTTTTGTTTTTGTTTTTGTTTTTCGAGACAGGGTTTCTCTGTATTGCCCTGGCTGTCCTGGAACTCACTTTGTAGACTAGGCTGGCCTCGAACTCAGAAATCCGCCTGCCTCTGCCTCCCAAGTGCTGGGATTAAAGGTGTGCGCCACCACGCCCGGCTGTTTTTGTTTTTTGTTTGTTTGGTTAGTTTTTAAAGTGGAAAAACAGAAAGATGAATTAATGTGTCCATGATTACCAAACTAAGTGGTGGCCTTAGGATTTGGGGACTCTAGTGGATAAAGTTCTAAAATCAGGCTTTGAAAACATCTCAAGAAGATCCAGCACCGTCTGGGGCACTTGAACATTGTTTAATGTGTATCAGCCGCTTTCCTTTCTCTTGGTGTCAGCTCTGAATCGAGAGTGACTCGTTAGTGACTGGGAGTTGGCATCTCACTTCAAAATATGATCTCCCTGCACCTCCCTTCACCTGACATAGCTATTACCCAGAGATTCTGAATCCCCAGGAGGCCGGGATGCACACAGACTTTGCAAACACACAAGGCACAGTATTGCTTCGGATCAAAAATGTTGCGTGTTTGCTCAGCCAGGCTGAGACCCCAGTAGCCTAGAAGAACACACACAGCCCTTTTGGGGGCTTTATGGAAATCCCAGGCGGGCAGCCTCGGTGTGATAATAAGAGCCTTGGGGCCTTGGCCCCTTGAAAATCCTGGGACTGTGATGGGGCGGGGACAGTGTCTCCAGAGTGACATAAGTCCGCAGGGACCGCAGGCTAGTGGTTTTTTGGTCAGGTTGACACCTCCAGGGAGGGCGTGGGAGAGGCGGGGCCGGTCGCCTGCTCAGCGAGGAAAGACTGCGCTCGAGCTTCTCCTTCCGGGGGGATGCGCAGCCCCGCGGGAAAACGCAGAAAAGGGTCCTTGCCGCTTTAAGTGACTCAGGAAGTGAAAGGAGGGCGGCTGACGGCGTGGGTAAAGTGGAACCGGGGCGGCGTGGGCCCGCGGCGGCCGCGATCTTGCCGGGCAACGGAGGCCGGGCTGCGCGGCGCAGGGGCCGACGGGGCGCGGGCTGCCGCGCCGGAAGTGGCGCGCGAGGGACGGGGCGCGGGCGCGGGCGCGGCGCGCGGCGGAGAGACCGAGCGGGCGCCAGGCCCAGCGCTGACGGCTGGCCGGGCCCTCAGGCCTCAGCAGCTGCAGACGCGGCGCGGTGCGGCGGCGCGGCCCAGGCGGGGCGGCCGGCCAGTCCCCCGGCGGGGAAGCGGGTCTGCGTGAGGAGGCGCTCCGCGCCGAAGGCGGAGAGCACGCCAGCCGCTAGGCCTCGGCCTCGTCCCTGCAGCCACATGGCCTCCGGAGTGGGCGCGGCCTGCGAGGAGCTGCCTCCCGACGGCACGTGTGACGAGTGCGAACCCGACGAGGCGCCCGGGGCGGAGGAGGTGTGCCGCGACTGCGGCTTCTGCTACTGCCGCCGCCACGCCGACGCGCATCGCCAGAAGTTCCTCAGCCACCGCCTGGCCGCCTACGTCCATGGCGCCCAGGCCTGGACTCCGCCGGCCAGCGGCGGGGACGACGCGCTCCCCGAAGATGGCGAGGCCAAAGGGGAGGCCGAGGTAGAGAGCGAGGTCGGGGAAGAAGAGAGCGAGACGGAGGTAGACAGTGAGTCGGAAGAAGAGAGCGAGACGGAGGAAGACAGTGAGGATGAGAGTGAGGAGGAGAGTGAAGAAGACAGCGAGGAAGAGATGGAGGATGAGCAGGAGAGCGAGGCGGAGGAAGACAACCAAGAAGGAGAATCGGAAGCAGAGGGAGAAACTGAGGCAGAAAGCGAATTTGACCCCGAAATAGAGATGGAAGCGGAGAGAGTGGCCAAGAGGAAGTGTCCAGACCATGGGCTGGATTTGAGCACCTATTGCCAGGAAGACAGGCAGCTCATCTGTGTCCTGTGTCCAGTCATTGGGGCTCACCGGGGCCACCAGCTGTCCACGCTAGACGAAGCCTTCGAAGAACTGAGAGTGAGTATCGGGCATTCAGACCTGTCTACGGGGAGCAGGATCCCCGATTTCAGATAGCCTAGCTGTGACCACATTCATTTTCATATATCAACAAGACGAGTCGCCATGTTGGAAGCAGTGCCTAGTCTACCATTTTGGTTGAAATTGTCAAGTTGTCGGTTCTCATCTGTGAAAATACAAGAACACAGAAAATCTTGGGTTTAGTTTCTGACAGTTTGCAAATTACTTCTCCCTGGATCTCAAATAGGCCATTCCTTGAGAACTGTGACGCCATTTAGGCCAATTTCTATACATCATCACTGTTGTTAGGATAAGTGTTTTGACTTAGGGCTCTTGCTATGGTCACTCAGCCCACCTGGAAAACATGAGAAACCGTGATTTTGACAAAACCAAGGAGCTGGTTCCTCTAGTAGAAGACTCGGAAAGTGATGGTACAGGTGTTGGGGGGTGTGTCTTGAGTTGTCTTAGGTTCCTTGTTGTTTGAGACTTAGTAGGAAACAAGTATAGCTGGTAGGCAACAGTGGTGCGGAGATGGGGCTTTTATGTTCACTGGCTAGATTTGGATGTATTCAGCTTGGTCCTGTTTTTGTCAGTAGTAGATATCTAATATTGATTACATTTGGGTTGCCTTCTATGTATACAGCGGATGGCTAACATTGATAGAACAGCTTTTCTGTGTTCAATGTTCATTAAGTAATGAGTGTTGGTAAACATCTGTTATGGCTTTTGTTTCCCTATTGCAGTCTTACAACAGCTGGCCTCAAAATAACTACTATTTTGATAATGGAAATACTTTGTATTAATATTTCCTTTATTCCTACTTTTATTATGTGAAGTACACATTCAGAAGTGTACAAAATATATAGCTTAACAAATAACCACAGAGCAAATACTCATGAGACCTCCACCCAGACCAGAAATCACTTTAGTACTTATTATTACTGATTGTATTATTAGTAATTAGTAGTAGTATTACTGACTACTATTATCAGTAATAATGACATTTCATAACTCTTTCCAGTTACAACTGTGTTTTGGTAGCCATTTTCTTGACTTTTGGGCTAATAGTTTTCTTGGTTATCTTTGTGTTTACAGCATTTGTATGCATTTCTAAACTTGAATTGACATTGTTTTTACATTATTGACATGCAGTGCTTTGAGTTTGGGTTTGTTTTTTTGTTTTTTAAAGACATTTGTGCAATTCATCCATTGACTGCCTGCGATTTATTTTTCATTGGTGTATTGAATTCCATTTTATAGATATGCCAAAAATCTCTGTGTACATGAAATATGACTTGTTTTCAGCTTCTGGAATTTCTTGCTTTTATAAATAGTTACTTAGCAAGGTGGCTCATGCCTATTAATTCCAGCATTCCAGAGGTGAATGCAGTAGGATCAGAGTTCAGGGTCAATCTCAGTTCTCTAGTGAGTTTGAAGCCAGCCTATCATGTGAGATTCCTCAAATAATAGTTCAGGTGCTGATACCCATTTTCTATATTTAACTGGAAATAGTACCGAAAGTTAAACCATCTGCTTTCCAAGTGGTTGTTCTAGTCTGAATGATTATAAAGACACTTCTTGTCCTGAGTATTCACCACCACTTGGTATTAATAATATTTTTAATTTTTCTCATTCTGCTAATTATACAATATGGTATATTGTGGTTTTAATTGCATTCCTTTGGTTTCTAAGTATCTTTTGTATTTCCTCTTTTGTAAAGTACTATCAGGTCAAATGAGCAGGCTCAGAGTTAGATTATCTCTTTTCTTCTCACTAACTTATAGGATTATGTACATACATACGTGTGTGTGTGTGTGTGTGTGTGTGTGTGTGTGTGTGTGTGTGTATTCTGTTTCTTTTTTTTTTTTCAATTTTTTTTATTTTTATTTTTTTGAGACAGGGTTTCTCTGTATAGCCCTGGCTGTCCTGGAACTCACTTGGTAGACCAGGCTGGCTTTGAACTCAGAAATCTGCCTGCCTCTGCCTCCTGAGTGCTGGGATTAAAGGTGTGCGCCACCACCTCACGGCTTGTGCATTCTGTTTCTTTAGTGTTTATATCTATTTTGATTATCTTCTTATTTCATGGATTTTCTTTTCCTTTTCTAGTATATTAATAGTACCATGAAATACTGTCTGCTACACAGTAGGTCAGTAAGTATATTTATTAAAAGTTGATAAGTAAAGGAGGTGGTTTGGTATCTAGTCTCCCTTAAGTGGTTCTGTGGAAAGATTCTTCAAGGTCTCACTCAGCCTTGGGAGTTCCACTTAAGCCCCAACTTGAGAATTTTTTGTTGTTCATCTGGGATGACAGCTTAACTTTCATGTACGCCTTCCTGTTGGCTGCTTGAATATCTTTAACTTGGGGCTAAACTGTTGGATGAGGAATGAGCACTGATACTCATAGACCTCTCAGAGTTGAAGACAGTCTAGTCAAAGAACAAAGCTTTATAGTTCTGGTATGTGGGGTTGAGATGAGAAATAGTATGAGAAATGCAAAAACCTGGGTCAAGGGAGGCAGATGCTCACAGATGGATGGACAGTCAACATTATGAGTGGGAAAATAAAACTGATTTTTATTAAAATATCGTTTTGCTTTATTTGTGGGTTTGAGTATTTAGAGGAGCACTGTGAAGAGTTGTTTCTTGGCCTTTTAGATAAGATGGAAGGTAAAGCAGACTTACAAACAGTCTGACCCGACGTGGGAATTTAGAGAAAGAAAGTGGTTTAGCTAGAGGCATGACCAGGAATGATTTATTTGAGAAAGTGGTATTTGAGGCATGCTTTGAAAAATGGTTAGGATTTAATAGGTAGGTATGATGTTAGATAAACCTTCTCTATCCTGCCATAGCAACAATCTGTATGCATTTATTGTAACACTGGGTTTTATGTCAGTGTTAGGTTTGTTCCCTCTATGCCATAAACTCTTATAAGTCTAGTAGTATGTATTAGTCATCATTGTATTCCCAGCACCTAACACAGGCTGATCAGATAATAAACACACATGAAATCCTTGTTAAATGTGTGTTATAAAGTATAATCATTTTATGTAATTCTAAGGCATTGCTGAAGAAGTGATAATGAGATTGTTGTAGTGTGTCAATGTTTATCTTGGGACTAAGTTCAACAATACATAAAGTAATGGAATAACTTTAGCAGCAGTTTATATAGCATGGATGTGTATTTCTCCCTGATATAAGTGGAGTCTAAATGTAGGCAGTCTAGGGTTAGAGGAAGGAAGCATTGAAATTGTTTCTTGGTCCTTGCCAGCTCCTCTCTGATATCTTTTTTTTTTTTTTAATGAATTCTATTCTTCTTTTTTTTAAAATTTATTTATTTATTATATGTAAGTACACTGTAGCTGTCCTCAGAAGAAGGCATGAGACTTCGTGACGGATGGTTGTGAGCCACCATGTGGTTGCTGGGATTTGAACCCTGGACATTTGGAAGAGCAGTCGGCGCTCTTAACCACTGAGCCATCTCTCCAGCCCTCTGATATCTTTGTTAAAAACCAAGATGGCCTCTGAAGGTCTAGCCAGCAGTTCTAACTTCTAAGATAACAGACAAGTGAAAGACACACCCCTCTATTTTCTCTCTAGAAGTATGTATTCCAGTTTAGGTTTCATGGGGCAGAACTTAATCTAATGGTTTATCTAGTTACAAGAGAGAATGGGAACTGATTTCTCCACGCTATAATATGACAAGCTAAAAGGTGACACTGTTATTAAGGAGGAATGGTAGGGTAAATCGTGATAATCTTTGCAGTCTTAGCTGCGTCATGTTGGCTAATTCAATCAGCTTCTCTGAGTTTTGGTTTCTTCTAACATGAGCATGTTATGTGCCCCTATGGCCTGGCAGGGCTTTGGATCTTTATGAACCCTGATAGGGTATAAATTGTGTTGAACTGCAGATTCTGACTCAATACTCACTTAGAGTAGTAAGTTTAGAATAGTAAGTGAAAATCACAGTTTTCACTGCAAAGAGATTAAGAGTTTATTCCAGAGCCAAATATGAATGACCATTATTCAGGAACACATTGAGGTTGCCCTATTCAGGTGACCTTATTCCAACATTACCAGTTTCATGAAGTTTTATAGTAACAGAACAAAGGAGGTTATAGATAAAAGTGTCTTAAAAATTGATTGATGGGAACATCAGGTGCACAGGCTACAGCAAAGTGGGGACTTTCCACTATATAGATTTCAGGTGCTATTTGATAATATTCTTTGTTTTGTTTTGTTTTGTTTTGTTTTGTTTTGTTTTGTTTGAGACAGGGTTTCTCTGTGTAGCCCTGGCTGTCCTGGAAGTCACTCTGTAGACCAGGCTGGCCTCCAACTCAGAAATCCACCTGCCTCTGCCTCCCAAGTGCTGGGATTAAAGGCGTGCGCCACCACTGCCTGGCCTTGATAATATCCTTAACCTTTGGATTTGTATATATTAGAATTTGTACATGCCAAAAAAAGATCTTGCCTGATAAGTCACAAGGGTGCTTGTTTAAGCACAGAGGTGGACAATAAATAGCTATTTAAGGGGCTAAAGATAGCACAGATCAATTTGGCTTCAGAATAGCAACTTTCCAGTTCTCCATCATCTCAGAAGTTATCATGAGACATCAGCCTTGTAGGGCATTTAACAGAGTTGACAGTTTAGTGTTATTGTTTGGCTGTTTGTTTCATTCCACAGTAGTAAGTAAAAAGAAGAATTTGAATTCAGTTCAGACAGCAGAATGTAAATTTTTCCTGTTGCTTTTATTCTGTGTGTATTCTCAGTTATTCTTCCACTCATTTATTTATTTATTTGTTTATTTATTTATTTTTTGGTTTTTTGAGACAGGGTTTCTCTGTATAGCCCTGGCTCTCCTGGAACTCACTTTGTAGACCAGGCTGGCCTCGAACTCAGAAATCCGCCTGCCTCTGCCTCCCGAGTGCTGGGATTAAAGGCGTGTGCCACTACGCCTGGCTCTTTCACTCATTTATGATTTTTATATTTCACAGAAACATTTTCCTGTTGATTGGGTACTTCATGCATAAATACTTTCAAACTGTTTTCCCATCCCTCTGATTTTCTATTCTTCAGAACAAATGGATTTCCTAATTTTCTTTCTCTTCAGCGTTTTTTTTTTTTTTTTAGTTTATTATCTGATATTTAGTTGTTACTATGTATTCAGTTAGAAACAATTACAGTGGCAACAAAAATGTGTGGAGAACTGTCTGTGTCCTATGGTCTGTACTGTAAACTTCATACATGCTTGTCATTTAATTTTCCATAATTTTATGAGATAAATTATTAAGCTATATTTATGTTATTTGAAGTTAATAGTGTTATTTGAAGAAAGTTTTTTTTTTCTTTTGATTTCTTCATTCATTAAACACATAGTTATTGGAGTTCTTAAATTTTCTAGGTGAAGGTTTATTCAGGAAATATTTTAGCTGTCAATTTATGTTTAATTTTTAATTTTTGACTTTTTTTTTTTTTTGGTTTTTCGAGACAGGGTTTCTCTGTGTAGATCTGGCTGTCCTGGAAGTCACTCTGTAGACCAGGCTGGCCTCGAACTCAGAAATTCGCCTGCCTCTGCCTCCCGAGTGCTGGGATTAAAGGCGTGCGCCACCACGCCCGGCCCTATTTTTGACTTTTTAAAACCCGTTTTTTTGTTTTTTTGTTTGTTTGTTTTTAATATGTCCATGAATGTCTGGTACTTGATATGTATGTAGTCTAGCCTCATACTTGTGACCTCCGGTATCTCAGGTCTCAGGCCTCCAAGTTCTGAGATTGATTATAGGTGTGTGCTACCATGCATGCCCAGTTTACCTGTCAGTTTAAACATGTAGGAGGAAGCAGTTTTCCAAACTTCTTTTTTTTTTTTTTTTTTTTGGTTTGGTTTTTCGAGACAGGGTTTCTCTGTATAGCCCTGGCTATCCTGGAACTCACTCTGTAGACCAGGCACCACCACGCCCGGCTTCCAAACTTAGGGAGTTCCTGAGCAAGAGTTTAAGGACGTCAGCTACAGAGAGCCCTCTCAACCTGAGCGAGTCAGATTTTCACTAGATAGATAGATAGATAGATAGATAGATAGATAGATAGATAGATTGATTTTCACTAGATAGAAAGATAGATCGATCGATCAATCTTACTTCCAACTAGTCACTGAAACTAAAATGCTATTTGACAGAAGGTAGTACAAGTAAAATTATGGAATAATCATAATTAAATATCATAAATTGCCATGAAAGAGAATAAGCCAGAGCTATGAATAAATCTCAAAATAATGTTTGAAAAGCAGGCAACAGGTAGAAATAATATATTTAATGTAAAATTTATATTTTAAAAATCTAGAAAAAATGATTTACATGAAGTATTTTTTGGCAGTAGGGACTTAACAATAAGTAATTCTAAGATGTCACTGAACTAGCTGGGCGTGGTGGCGCATGCCTTTAATCCCAGTACTCGGGAGGCAGAGGCAGGCGAATTTCTGAGTTCGAGGCCAGCCTGGTCTACAAAGTGAGTTCCAGGATAGCCAGGGCTATACAAAGAAACCCTGTCTCGAAAGACCAAAAAAAAAAAAAAAAAAAAGATGTCACTGAACTTATATTCTATGAACAAAACACACTAAGCAAAATTAAGTAATAAGATTTTAAATAATGCTCAACTTCATAGTAAATACACTAGAGAGGGTGACAGAGTAGGTAGGATGAGAAGAGAGAGGAAGGCTGTTGAAGAGTCTGAAAGGGACTTGCCTTGAAAGAGGTACATAGAAACTACTTTTGCTAAACAGTACTGACTCCTCACTTGGGCCCACAGACGTCCAAAAGTAAGATGAAAGCCTGGCATCTGCCTTCATTCTGTGTTGTGACTGAAGTTCTTGTCCTTAATCTTTCTTCTTAAGTCATCTTGACTTTTGAGAAGAGCAAAATCTGAAAGGACAGACCACCTTTCAGATGAAGATCAGAATTCATGAGGGTCAGGTTGCCTCTTCAGCTATTAAGAGATATGATTTAACAAATTACCAGACTCCATGCAGGACCTGAGCTGAGAAAAGTAATAATGGGCAGGACCATACCTTAGCTAGGATTTCTTAATTAAATCTAAAATTCTCCTCAATACCCTTAAGACAGATTTGGTGTCAATAAACCCTTATTTTTGTTCCTCATCCCAGTGTGACCATATTGAATAAGTCTTCTTTTCTGCTCTCTGCTCTCTGCCTTCATTGTTTTCATTGGTGTATTGGGAATGGGTACCCCTAATACTGCTCCAACAACTCAGTTGTCGCTAGGGTGTGTCCTGGGAGGATGGGGCATAAGCAGTTCAAGTGGAGGAAATGGGTGTAAAGGGTGTAGGCTGGGATAGACTTGCTGAGACCATTGAAAGAATGGCTGGCGAGTAAGGAGTAATGGCAGGCTTGGGGCTGTGGTGAGGAGTAAAAGGGTCAAGCTACCAGGTAGGCCATTATAAAGATTTTGGATTTTCTTCTGAGTGACCTTGGTCTGCTTAAGCAAGGGAGAGAGTCTGATTTCTGCTCTTCAGTCTTTACTCAGCTTGCATGGTTGTTTACATCTTTAATCCTATCCTACACATGGGAGAGTGAGGTGGGAGAATGGCGAGAAAGTTCCTACATCATGAGGCCCTGTCTAAACAAAAGAAAGAGTAAAACAAAGAAGCAAAAACTCAACCTCACAAAATAAAACAAAACTTGGCTCAGTTTTTTTATGGAGAAAATGGAATGTAAGGTAGCAAGAGTTGGAGGAGTATTACCGCTTGCCAGAGTGGGGAGTGGAGGGTGGTGAAGTGCATACAGATTTAGCAAACACTTTAGAGTTAGGGTTAAAGCACCAAGGGACTAGAGAGAATGCTTCCTGCAGAGTTGAGTGGCTCAGAACCACCTATAACTACAGTTCTAGGGGATCTAATGCCCTCTGCTGGCCTTTGTAGCACCTGCACCTGTGTGGAAAACACACATACACAGAGACACATAGATTAAAAAAATAAACTCTTTAAAAATAACAGTAACAACAAAACCAAGAATAATTTTTGAGTCTGAGGAACCAAAGATGGTTGCCCAGTATAAGAGTGGATTTCAAGTTGGAAATTAAATAAGATGCAGAAGGTGGTAAATATTTTTACTTGTGGGATGGTGATATAATTTTTAATTTCATTCCTTTTTGGCAAAAATGTTTAATTGTTGTATTTTAATTATAGTCTATAAAGTAATGAGTTTCACTGTGGCTTTTTTACATATACTTTGTTTTTGTTGATTCCTTGTCTCGACTCCCCACCTCTGTCCTCTTTCCTTCCTCCTGCTGCTCTCTTTCCTTCTCCGGGTAACCTCCTTCCATTTCCATGTCACATGTATTCTGCTGTCTCCTCTTCACATCTCTCCCCTTCCCTTGTGGTTCTCGTTTCATGACCTAAACATCTCCTACATAAACTTATAGAAAAATTAAATTCTAGGATCCACATATGAGAAAAAAATTCATTGATTTTTTTAAAATCTAGGTTGTTTTGTTAATATTAATTTCCAGTTCCACTCATTTTCAAAAACCATCATGATTTCTTTTTTTTTTTGGTTTTTTTTCGAGACAGGGTTTCTCTGTGTAGATCTGGCTGTCCTGGAAGTCACTCTGTAGACCAGGCTGGCCTCAAACTCAGAAACCCTCCTGCCTCTGCCTTCCGAGTGCTGGGATTAAAGGTGTGTGCCACCACGCCCGGCTATGATTTCATTTTTCATTATGAATGAATGAAATGCCATTGGTACATGCGCCACATTGTATGTGCAGAAACATGAGTGAAGAGTTATTTCTAGGAACATAAGCAACTTCAGAGGCCACTGTACTGAAGAAAATGCCTTGTCATCAACTGCTTTTGATCTGGGGAGAGATGCAGCCTGTTAAACCCTTCCCTCTCCACAATGGAATGTTGATTGGCCAGCCTTGTGCAGATGATCACAACTCTTGAGAGCTTTAATTGTGTCATTCCTGGAAGGCAGCATTCACACTGTTTCACACAGTTAGTTTTTCTAGTTTCTTTTCTTTTTTAATAGTAGATATTTTCTTTATTTACATTTCAAATGTTATCCCCTTTTCTGGTTTCCCCTCCAAAAATCCCCTAGCCCCTCTCACCTCCCCCTGCTCCCCATCCCTCCCACTCCCATTCCTGGTCCTGGCATTCCCCTATACTGGGGCATAGATCCTTCACAGGACCTAGGGCCTCTCTTCTCATTGATGACCAACTAGGCCATCCTCTGCTACATATACAGCTAAAGCCACAACTTCCACCATGTGTTTTCTTTGATTAGTGGTTTAGTTCCAGGGAGCTCTGGGGGTACTGGTTAGTTCATATTGATGTTCCTCCTATAGGGCTTCAAACTCCTTCAGCTCCTTGGGTACTCTCTCTAGCTCCTTCATTGGGGACCTTGTGCTCTGTCCAATGGATGATTGTGAGCATCCACTTCTGTATTTACCAGGCACTGGCAGAGCCCCTTAGGAGACAGCTATGTCAAGCTCCTGTTCGCAAGCTCTTGTTGGCATCTGCCATAGTGTCTGGGTTTGTTGGTTGTTTATGGGATGGATTCCCAAGTGAGGCAGTTGTTCCTTCAGTCTCTGCTCCAAACTTTGTCTCTGTAACTCCTTCCATGGGTATTTTGTTCCCCATTCTAAGAAAGATTCTGAGCTTCTGGGCTAATAACCACTTATCAGTGAGTACATATCATGTGTGTTCTTTTGTGATTGAGTTATCTCACTTCAGATAAAATCCTCCAGATTTATCCATTTGTCTAAGAGTTTCATAAATTCATTGTTTTTAATAGCTATGTAGTACTCCATTGTGTAAATGTACCACATTTTCTGTATCCATTCCTCTGTTGAGGGACATCTGGGTTCTTTCCAGCTTCTGGCTATTATAAATAAGGCTACTCTGATGAACATAGCATGTGTCCTTATTACATGTTGGAGCATCTTCTGGGTATATGCCCAGGAGTGGTATTGCTGGATCTTATGGTAGAACTATGTCCAATTTTCTGAAGAACCGCCAAACTGATTTCCAGAACCAGCTTGCAGTCCCATCAGCAATGGAAGAGTGTTCCTCTTTCTCCACATCCTCACCAGCATCTGCTGTCACCTGAATTTTTAACTTTAGCCATTCTGACTTGTGTGAGGTAGAATTTCAGGGTTGTTTTGATTTGATATCCCTGATGATTAAGGATGTTGAACATTTTTTTAGATGCTTCGCAGCCATTTGGAATTCCTCAGTTGAGAATTCTTTGTTTAGCTCTGTACCCCATTTTTTAATAGGGTTGTTTGGTTTTCTGGAGTCTAACTTCTTGAGTTCTTTGTATATATTGGATATTAGCCCCCTATCGGATTTAGGATTGGTAAGGATCTTTTTCCAATCTATTGGTTGCCTTTTGGTCTGATTGACAGTGTCCTTTGCCTTTCAGAAGCTTTGCAATTTTATGAGGTCCCATTTGTGGATTCTTGATCTTACAGCATATGCCATTGTTGTTCTGTTCAGTAATCTTTCCCCTGTGCCCATATCTTTGAGGCTCTTCACCACTTTCTCGTCTAGTCTATAAGTTTCAGTGTCTCTGGTTTTATGTGGACTTCTTTTTTTTTTTTTTTTTTTTGTTTTTTGAAACAGGGTTTCTCTGTATAGCCCTGGCTGTCCTGGAACTCACTTTGTAGACCAGGCTGGCCTCCAACTCAGAAATCCGCCTGCCTCTGCTTCCCAAGTGCTAGGATTAAAGGTGTGTGCCACCACGCCCAGCTTATGTGGACTTCTTTGATCCACTAGACTTGAGCTTTGTACAAGGAGATAAGAATGGATCAATTCACATTCTTGTACATGCTAACCACCAGTTGAGTCAGCACCATTTGTTGAAAATGCTGTCTTCGTTCCACTGGATGGTTTTAGAGCCTTTCTCAAAGATCAAGTGACCATAGGTGTGTGGGTTCATTTCTGGGTCTTCAATTCTGTTCCATTGATCTGTCTGTCTGTCACTGTACCAGCACCATGCAGTAGTACAGCTTCAGGTCTGGGATGGTGATTCCACCAGAGGTTCTTTTATTGTTGAGAATAGTTTTTGCTATCCTAGGATTTTTGTTATTCCAGATGAATTTGCAAATTGCCCTTTCTAACTCTGTGAAGAATTGAGTTGGAATTTTGATGGGGATTGCATTGAATCTGTAGTTTGCTTTCGATAAGATAGCCATTTTGACTATATTAATCCTGCCAATCCATGAGCATGGGAGGTCTTTCCATCTTCTGAGATCTTCAATTTCTTCAGAGACTTGAAGTTCTTATCATACAGATCTTTCACTTCCTTAGTAAGAGTTACACTAGGGTATTTTATACTAGTTGTGACTATTTTGAAGGGTGTTGTTTCCCTAATTTCTTTCTCATCCTGTTTATCCTTTGTGTAGAGAAAAGCCACTGTTTTGTTTGAGTTAATTTTATATCCAGCTACTTCACTGAAGTTGTTTATCAGATTTAGGAGTTCTCTGGAATTTTTGGGGTCACTTATAAATATTATCATATCATTTGCAAATAGCGATATTTTGACTTCTTCCTTTCCAATTTGTATTCCTTTGATCTCCTTTTGTTGTCTAATTGCTCTGGCTAGGACTTCAAGTACTATATTGAATAGTAGGGAGCGAGTGGGCAGCCTTGTCTAGTCCCTGATTTTAGTGGAATTTCTTTGAGTTTCTCTCCATTTAGTTTGATGTTGGCTACTGGTTTGCTGTAGATTGCTTTTATTATGTTTAGGTATGGGCCTTGAATTCTGATGTTTCCAAGACTTTTATCATGAAGGGGTGTTGGACTTTGTCAAATGCTTTCTCAGCATCTAATGAGATGATCATGTAGTTTTTGTTTATATAGTGGATTACATTGATGGATTTACGTATATTAAACCATCCCTGCATCCCTGGGATGTAGCCTACTTGATCAAGATGGATGATAATTTTGATGTTTTCTTGAATTTGGTTTGGGAGAATTTTATTGAGTATTTTTGCATTGATATTCATAAGGGAAATTGGTCTGAAGTTCTCTTTCTTTGTTGGGTCTTTGTGTGGTTTAGGTATCAGAGTAATTGTGGCTTCATGGAATGAATTGGGTAGAGTACCTTCTGTTTCTATTTTGTGGAATAGTTTGAGGAGTATTAGAATTAGGTGGTCTTTGAAGGTCAGATAGAACTCTGCACTAAACCCATCTATCTGGTCCTGGGCTTTTTTTGGTTGGGAGACTATTAATGACTGTTTTCTCTTTCTTTAGGGGATATGGGACTGTTTAGATCATCAATCTGATCCTGATTTAATTTTGTCCATTTTAACCAGGTTTTCCAGTTTTGTAGAGTATAGGCTTTTGTAGTAGGATCTGATGTTTTTTTTGGATTTCCTTAGCTTCTGTTGTTATGTCTTCCTTTTCATTTCTGATTTTGTTAATTAGGATGCTGTCCCTGTGCCTTCTAGTTATAGTCTGGCTAAGGGTTTATCTAACTTGTTGATTTTTCTCAAAAAACAAGCTCCTGGTTTGGTTGATTCTTTGTATAGTTCTTTTTGTTTCCATTTGGTTGATTTCAGCCTTGAATTTGATTATTTCTTGCCTTCTATTCATCTTTGGTGAATTTGCTTTCTTTTGTTCTAGAGCTTTTAGGTGTGCCGTCAAGCTGCTAGTGTATGCTCTCTCCAGTTTCTTTCTTTTTTCTTTTTTTTTTTTTTGGATTTTTTTCAAGACAGGGTTTCTCTGTATAGCCCCGGCTGTCCTGGAACTCACTCTGTAGACCAGGCTGGCCTCAAACTCAGAAATCCGCCTGCCTCTGCCTCCCGAGTGCTGGGATTAAAGGCGTGCGCCACCATGCCCGGTCCAGTTTCTTTTTGGAGGCACTCGGAGCTATGAGTTTTCCTCTTAGGACTGCCTTCATTGTGTCCCATAAGTTTGGGTATGTTGTGGCTTCATTTTCATTAAACTCTAGAAAGTCTTTAATCTCTTTCTTTATTTCTTCCTTGATCAAGTTATCATTGAGTAGAGTGTTGTTCAGCTTCCACCTGTATGTAGGCTTTCTATTATTTATGTTGTTATTGAAGATCATCCTTAGCCTGTGGTGATATGATAGGGTTCATGGGACTATTTCAATATTTTTGTATCTGTTGAGGCCTGTTTGGTGACTGATAATATGGTCAATTTTGGAGAAGGTACCATGAGGTGCTGAGAAGAAAGTATATCCTTTTGTTTTAGGATGAAATGTTCTATAGATATCTGTTAAATCAATTTGTTTCATAACTTCTGTTATTTTCATTGTGTCTCTGTTTAGTTTCTGTTTCCAGGATCTGTCCATTGATGAGAGTGGGGTATTGAAGTCTCTCACTATTATTGTGTCAGGTGTAATGTGTGCTTTGAGTTTTAGCAAAGTTTCTTTTATGAATGTGGATGCCCTTGCATTTGGAGCACAGATGTTCAGAAGTGAGAGTTCATCTTGTTAAATTTTACCTTTGATGAGTAAGAAGTGTCCCTCCTTATCTTTTTTGAGAACTTTAGTTTGAAAGTCGATTTTATTTGATATTAGAATGACTACTCCAGCTTGTTTCTTGGGACCATTTTCTTGGAAAATTGTTTTCCAGCCTTTTACTCTAAGGTAATGTCTGTCTTTGTCCCTGAGGTGGGTTTCCTGTATGCAGCAAAAAGTTTAGTCTATGTCTTTTTATTGGGTAATTGAGTCCATTGATATTAAGAGATATTAAGGAAAAGTAATTGTTACTTCCTGTTGTTGTTGTTGTTAGAGTTGAAATTCTGTTTATGTGGCTATCTTCTTTAAGTTTGTTGAAAGATTACTTTCTTGCTTTTTCTCGAGCTTAGTTTCCCTCTTTGTGTTGGAGTTTTCCCTTTATTATCCTTTACAGGGCTGGATTTGTGGAAAGATACTGTGTAAATTTGGTTTTGTCATGGAATACTTTCCTTTCTCCATCTATGGTAATTGAGAGTTTTGCTGGGCTGGTATTTGTGTTCTCTTAGGGTCAGTATAACATCTGCCCAAGATCTTCTGGCTTTCATAAGTCTCTGGGGAGACCTCAGGTGTAATTCTGATAGGTCTGCCTTTATCTGTTACTTGACCTTTTTCTCTTACTGCTTTTGGTATACTTTCTTTGTTTTGTGCTTTTGGTGTTTGGATTGTTATGTGACGGTAGGAATTTCTTTTCTGGTCCAAACTATTTGGAGTTCTGTAGGCTTCTTGTATGTTCATGGGCATCTCTTTCTTTAGGTTGGGGAAATTTTCTTCTATAATTTTGTTGAAGATATTTAGTGGCCCTTTAAGTTGGAAATCTTCCTTCTCCTCTATACCTATTATCCCTAGGTTTGGTCTTCTCATTGTGTCCTGGGTTTCCTGGATGTTTTGGGTTAGTATCTTTTTGCATTTCATATTTTCTTTAATTTTTGTGTCAGTGTTTTCTATGGTATCTTCTGCACCTGAGATTCTCTCTTCTATCTCTTGTATTCTGTTGGGTATTTTTGCATCAATGTTTTCTGACTTCTTTCCTAGGTTTTCTATTTCCAGAGTGGTCTCCCTTTGTGATTTCTTTCTTGTTTCTACTTCCATTTTTAGAAGTCCTGGATTGTTTTGTTCAATTCTTTCACCTGTTTGGATGTGTTGTCCTGTATATCTTTATGGGAGTTATTTATTTCCTTTTTATAGTCCTCCATCATCATCATGAGAAGTGACTTTAGATCCATACCTTGTTTTTCTGGTGTGATGGTGTATCCAGGACTTGCTATGGGGAGAGTTTGGCTCTGATGATGCCAAGTAACCTTAGTGTCTGTTGCTTCTGTTCTTATGCTTGCCTCCTGCCATCTGATTATCTCAAGTGCTTGCTGCCCTCAATATATCTGATTTGAGCCTGTTCTTCCTGTAATCCCGGTTCAGTCAGAACTCCTCAGAGTCAGCATTCTCTGTGATCCTGTGATTCTGGGGTCCTGTGAACCTGAGATTCTGGGTGTGTCAGAGTTGTTGGCAGTCAAGCTTCCTTTGAGACCTGGAGATCCTGGTGTGACCAAGCTCCTGGGATCCTGGAATCCTAAGATCATGGGTGTGTTAGAAGTAGTACCTCCTCTGGGGACGGAGGAGCTATCTAAAGTGTTAGAAACCAAGGTAGACCAGCACAGACCAGAAGGAACCCGAGCTACTAGTCAGCTCCTGTGTCCCTGTTCCTGCTGGCACCAGGCACTCCCAGTTGTATTGGGACAGATGTTGCATTCCACCCACCAGTGATCCTAAAATCCTGAGTGTGCTAGGGATCCTGGGGCATGGAGAGTCCTCTGGGGACAGTGGGACCATCCGCAGAGTTCATGCCCAAGGTGGCTTGGAGCTGGTGCCTACCAGAAAGAACCCTAGCAGCTGGTAGGGTGGGTTTCCTGTTTCCCTGCTCCTGCTGGCATAGGCCAGGTCTTCTAGTCTTATATCCTTTCAGTCTCCTCTTCCACAATTTCTATGAACCTTGGAGTGAGTGATAAAGAAGTCTCATTGAGGTGCTAAGCATGAAACAGTCTTTAAAAAAAAAGATTTATTTATTATTATACATAAGTACACTGTAGCTGTCTTCAGACGCACCAGAAGAAGGTGTCAGATCTCATTGCAGATGGTTGTGAGCCACCATATGGTTGCTGAGAATGGAACTCAGGACCTTTGGAAGAGCAGTCAGTGCTCTTACCCGCTGAGCCATCTCTCCAGCCCTGAAACAGTCATTTATACTTAGGACTTTCACTGCTTATGCATCTCTTAAGTAACTTTTCCACTGGAAAAAGAAGCTTCTCTGACCAAAACTGAATGACAGTACTAAACTATGAGCATAAGCACAAATATTTATAAAACAAGTTGATGGGCACATCATGTTCATTTAGCTAAATGCTGATGCTGTAACTTCTCCAATAGGGCCCATGACCTCCCTGGCCATGGGCATTTAGTCAGGTTTCAGTACCAGATGTGAATTTGCTCTTGTGGATTAAGTCCAAATAGAAAGGAGTTGGTTATGCCATTGTTGCACTAGTGTACACGTTACTGACTGGACCTTAACAGGATCCATAGCTGAGTAAGACTGTTAATGACATCTTTCCTGCAGCAGCCTGCATGGAACCTTCTGGCACTATGAAAGCTATTCAGCAGGAGGAAACTTTCAGCTTAGCTCCTACTTGATTTTTCTATATCCTGTAACCAAAGTATGTGATATCTTCAGTAATATGGTCTTAGCAAATAGTTGTGGGGAGAATCCAACAGCAATAGCCAATAGCCTTATCGTTTTGAGGGTCTCTGGGGCTTTCCTGGCTGGTAACTCAAAGGAAAATAGCCCACTTCTCCAACTGGAATTTTCATTTAATAATGTTATGGTTTCTGGGTCTACTCACTGAGTACTCTTTTCAAACTTTAAAAAAAATAGTTTTTTATGTTTAAGCTTTTGTACATTAGTATACAATATTGAACATATTTCCCCTCATAATCTCCCCTTTCCCAACCCTTGTCTTCTCTTTGGTCCCCTTAACATTACTTCTGCTTTCAAGTCACAGGTACAACATGTACACATACATCTAAGTACAAATACAAATAAGAGAACACATATGCTATTTAGCATTTAGCCATTGTCTTATTTGATTTAATGAGTATCTCCAGTTTTTGCCATTGCCATAATTTCATTTTTTGAAAACATTTACATGTGTGTATGTATGTATCATACTTTTACATTCCTAAGTTGGTTTCATAAAATTAGCTGTTGTGAATAGTGTTGCATTAAACATCTACCTCTGTATCTTTTTGTCCCCCTTGAGAAAGACCTAGCTGTCCACAAACTAGCTCTGTAGACTAGGTTGGCTTCCCAAGTCAGGAGATTCACCTGCCTCTGCTGGGATTAAAGGTGTGTGTCATCACCACCTGGCTTTTTGTTTGCTTTTTTTGTTATTTGTGTTTTGAGACTTGGTCTTGCTCTGTAGCCCTGGCTGGACTTGAACTCACAGAAGTAGACCTGCCTCAGGCTCAGCCTCTGCCTCCTCAGTGCTGGGATTAAAGATATGCACCACCACATCTGTCTCCACTGTCACCTGCCTCCTGTATCTTTATCTTGATGTGCGTTTGCTCTGTTTTCCTGCAGGTTCTAGAGGAAAGCTCCTAGAGCCCAAGAGCCTCGCAGTTCAGATTTTAGATTAAGGTCTTTGATTTATTGCCATTTGATTTGTGTGTAGGAAAAGAAATAGGAATTCTAATTTCTTCTACAGGTGGTTGCCCCATTTTCCAAGGGCCATTTCCCTGGTGTGTATTTGACAGCTTTGTCAAAAATTAGGTGACCGTGCTGTGTGGTTTCTGGGTCCTGTGTTCTATTCTGTTGGTCTACATTTCTGTTTTGTACAGAACCATAAGGTTTTATCACTATGATTCTGTAATATAAGCCAAGATTAAATAATTGTGATCATTACAGCGTTGATGTTTTTTCCCTGCTTGGATTATTTTGGCTATTTGGGTTCTTATCCATAATGTTTTTCTATGTTTGTGAAGAATGCCATTTAAAATCTGATGTAGATTTATTAAATATGTAGACCACTTTTGGTGATATCATTATTTAAACAATATTAATTCTGTAGTCTTTGAGAATGGGAGGTCTTTCCATTATCTAGAGTCTTCAGTGTTTTTTGTTTTTAAATGTCTTTAGGTTTTTATTATAGAGGTCTTTTAATTCTATGGTTTGGTTTAGGCTCAAGATTTTATCTTATTTTTAAGCTATTACAAATGGGATAGTTTTCCAAACTTGTTCATGCAGTTTGTTGTTGGTACATAATTTTTTTTAAATCTTTATATCCTATTTCTTTGCTGAAGGTACCTAAGTCTGAAAATTTCCTTGTAGAGTTTTAAGTCTTTTAAGTATATGGTTATATCATCTACAAATAAAAAAATATTTGCAGGTCTGATTTTTCCTTAGTTGTTTGTATTCCCTTCCCCCCCCCCCCTTTTTCTTTTCATATTTTGAACTAACCTTGTGTCCCTGGGGTGTATAATCAACTTCATCATGATATATGATGTTCTTAGCGTTTTCTTGAATTTGGTTCTTAAGTATTTTGTTGAGAACTTCGTCATCTGTAGTTGTTGTTTTGTCCTTAGTTTTGATATCAGGGTAATACTGGCTTCAAAAGGCAAAGCATAAAGGTATTTTTAAAAATGGAATTAAAAGTTAGAGCAGAGCCACGCGTCTTGGCGCACGCCTTTAATCCCAACACTTGGGAGGCAGAGGCAGGCCGATTTCTGAGTTGGAGGCCAGCCTGGTCTACAGAGTGAGTTCCAGGACAGCCAGGGCTATACAGAGAAACCCTGTCTTGAAAAACCAATAATATAAAAAAAGAACAGTCTCTTCCTGGATCCCCAAAATTGGAGACTGACATTTTTGGGCTTGGGTTAGGGAAGGTAATTTGAACCTGAAGACTATTGCCTGTCAGAAGATTTATGCTGGTGCTGAGCCTGAACCCTACAAGAGTCTCAGTCACTCTTCCCTTCAGTAGCTTCCTTTTGCATAACAAAGGCTTCTGCTTTCCATATGTAGCTTTGTAGTTTATGGGTTGGGCATGCTCTTTTCTGTTTGGAGTCTTCCTAGACTCTGTCCCCTAGGGTGGTTAATGTTCTCTTTGGTGTGTCTCCCAAGTGTATTGGGGGTGGGGATGGCAAAACAGTCTTGAGATTTGTACCGGACCTGTCTCTGGCCTTTCAAAACCTAGAAGGTATTCATTAACTGCCCCACTATAGGTACCAAGTACTTCTTTGTTCAGAGTACTTGCCTCTACAGCAGAGTATGGCAGAGTAGTGGCTCTAGTGGTCAGGTCTGCTTGCTAACCTCAGTCTCAGGAAGACCGAACCTCATAATTAGCCTCTGGTGATGTCTGCCAGAAAGCAGGGCTCCTTTTCTAAGCAGTGACATCATTTCACTGAGCCTCTTGCCCCGATGCCTCTGCTTTTTAGTGACCCATTCTCTCTATACACCTGCTTTCAGGGCAGTCTCTCACTCTGGGCTTTGGTGGTTGAGTTCTGGCTCTCTGACTTAATTGTTTCCCTTTATTGGGCCTCCAGAGTAGCTCAGTTTGAAACAGTCTTCCCCTCTACTTAGTGCCTGGGCACTGCTCTCCTAGTATAGCCTACCAGATTGCTGTCTGTTTGTCAGAATAATCACTGTCTCCCCAAGTTAGCTGTGGGTTTGTCTAATGGCTAGGGCTGATGCTTTCATTTTATCAGCCCCACTGGCTTATCTAATGGTGAGGCTCCTACTTCCCCTCCTCCTGCTGGGGAGCTTTGTTTTGGGCTGAGGTTATATTTGGCTCCTCTTATTTTTGTCTGAACTTTCCTGCTGCTCTCTCACTAAGTTTGAAATTTTGAGATTCTCCCTCTCTCTTTTTGAAATATTTTTTATTATGCTAACTCTTAAGAGAAGCCACTGTTGCTTTTCCTAGAAAAGTGTGTGTATAGTGTTTTGAGGATTTTAGGCCACTTGAAATCTATACAAGAACACTAAGTAAGGATCGTCTCACTCCTACTGGTTCATGTATTTACTGCAAAAATAACAGCAATAAGATGGGGAAAGGGAGAGAGGGATAGATGTAAGAAAGGAAAGCCCAGGGCCCCTACTTCTAATGTCTTCCCTATTAGTTTGCCTAAATTTAAATACTAGGGCCTATTTCTTAAAATATATATGTAATTATGTATTTATATAATATATAAATATATTTATTCCCCATAGAAAATATACAGTATATGATTATTTTGCAAATTTAAAAGAAATCTCATAGTATATCTGTCATAAATCAAGATTTATACAGATCTACTTTATTTTCTTTGTTATATCATATTCCATAGTTTTAATTCCATAGTTTCTTATCCATTCACTACTGTATGCTTATGGTATCTAGTTTTTCACTAATTAAAATGTTACAAATATTTTTGTGTGTGCCCCTTTGGCATATCTTTCTGTAAGAGGAAGATGAGTGTGTACATGATAGTCATGTGGTTTCAGAGTAGCATTTCATGTTACAGATCCAAAAGCAAGTGACACATGTGTGGGATTTCCCCAAAGCCACTTAGTACTATTATCAGATTAAAACATCCTTTCCATCCTGATGGGTAAGAAATACTATCTACTTATAAGTAACTCAGAACATCCTTTGTTTCTTCTGATGGATTTGTCAGTCAGTCATTTCACATTTCCTGTCCACATCCTCTGGTCAGAGTTTTTGGGACTCTCTTGGCTTTTTTTGCACAGATTTATAGAAATTCCTTAAACATTTTTTATATATTGTTGATGTTAATTTTTTCATGTATTTTATAAATCTTCATTCCATCTTTATGTTCCTGGTTTGCGCCTGATTGGTTCTGGTATTTGGGATGCATGGTTTAATTTCTACCACACCATTTTCATACACCGTGAAGTGTGAACACATTATCTCTGGTTATTGTTTTCCTGTGAACTGCTAATGAATGAAAGGGTGTTTGAGCCCTTTGGATTCCTCTTTGGATTTTCATCAGCTATTTTTCTTAAGGTTATTGAGGAATACCAGAAAAAGAGTATATAAGAAAATGCTTTGGAGCTTTGCCTGAGAGGTGGGAGTCATTTTGTCCTTTTATTTTTTAGTTTTTTGGTTTGTTTTGTTTTGTTTGTTTGTTTGTTTGTTTGTTCCAGTCAACCCCGCTCGCTCCGCTTGACCCTGCTCGTACCGGCTAGCCCCACTTGCTCCCGGCCGCCCCCGTACAGCCCCCGCTTGTTCCAGCGGCCCGGCTCGCTCCAGTCGGCCTCGCTCGCTCCGATCGACTCCACTTGCTCCGGTTGGCCCCGCTCGTTCTGTCCCATCCCCGTTCAGCCCCGCTCGCTCCGGCCCGCTAGCTCCGGCCGTCCCTGCTTGCTCCGGCCGTCCCCGTTCAGCTCTGCTCGCTCCGGATAGCCTTGCTTGCTCCTGTTGGTCTCTCCAGTCCAAGGATTCATTTCTTATTATTCTTCATAAGTACGCTGTAGCTGACTTCAGACGCACCAGAGGAGGGTGTCAGATCTTGTTATGGGTGGTTGTAAGCCACCATGTGGTTGCTGGGATTTGAACTCATCACCTTCGGAAGAGCAGTCGGGTACTCTAACCTGCTAAGCCATCTCACCAGCCCCCTCTTTTTTGTTTTTATTGGATATTTTCTTTATCTACATTTCATATGTTATCCCCTTTCCCCATTTCCCCACAAAACCCCCATCCCATCTCCCCCCTTCTATAAGGGTATTCTCCCATCTACCCACCCACTCCCCCCTCCCCATTCTGGCATTCCCCTACTCTGGGGTATCCAACCTTCACAGGACCAACAAGGGCCTCTCCTCCCATTGATGCTTGACAAGGCCATCCTCTGCTACATATGAGGCTGGAGCCATGGGTCCCTCCATGTGTACTCTTTGGTTGGTGGTTTAATCCCTGGGAGCTCTGGGGGTCTGGTTAATTGATATTGTTCTTCCTATGGGGTTGCAAACTCCTTCAACTCCTTCAGTCCTTTCTCTAACTCCTCTTCCATTGTGGTAGTTTTACTGTAATTTATCCTACAAACTGACTTGTGAGGATTGGTCAGATTTTGAGCCTTAGGTGTCACAGCACAGCACTTGTTTATTTTGCACTTTTGATGGAGGAAAAAGTGTATAAAGCAAGGTATGCTCATACTGACCAGTGTCTTGGAAGGTATTATGGGATGCAGCCCCATAATACATTCTCTTCTCCAGCCATGTTACTTGCTCCAAGATGACATGTTAGAATTTCATCATTTATGGCACTAGATATATAGTGGCCATGGAAACTGAGGTGTTTGCATACTTGGTTGAACACCTATGCATAGAATACAGGAAGGAGTAGGTGTGGGGAATACAAGTCGTGGATGGGGTGAACTTGCACCAGAATTTTCCTTTTGTAGTTTTGCATCAATTCTAGAACTTGTTAGAGACAGGTCTGCTCTAAGAGACTTTCATTTTCATTTCTATTTAGGGGTGGTTGTATTAGGGAAGCTATTCTTCATACTTGTTTTGAGGCTGAACATAGCAGGCTCAATGTAAAGCCCAATGAATGTTTGAAAATAACTCTTGAGTTATCTGGAAATGTAGACTGTAGGATTTCCTGAAGGAAGGCTCTCAGTTGCTGCTCTGTGTCTCCCTGAAGGGAGGCGATGCTTTTGATGCTTTGTGGGCAGGAGGAAGGAGTCTGCTGGTGAAATGCATTCTTAGGAAAAGACAAAAGGTTTCCTCATCTCTGAACTAGCAAGGTACAGCTGCCTTCAGTCTGTCGTCTGCTTAGGGATTCCTTCATTCTTTGTTTTCTGAAGGCGGTAAGACATGGTTTGGTGCATTCCTTTCTTTTTTCTACAGCCAAGGGGAAAGTCATAATCCATTAGTGTTCTTCCTGAATAGCTTTAAATGGGTGCTAGCAGCTGGAGTGGGGTGGGTGCTGGGGAATGCTTTCCAGGGACAAGTGACCTGCTTGTTCAGCCAATGAGAATAGGTTAGAGGAATGATATCACCAGACAGGCTTTTTTTTTTTTTTTTGTCTAATTGTCTTATAAAAAGCAGGATTGTATCTGGCAACCTAAGCCTTTTTTAAGTACTAAGGTTTCACCCTCCCTGGTATATGACTTCTAAATTCCTGTTCCCAACTGTCAGTTGCAAGACCATAGAGATTAAAAGCTTAGTAGAGAAGCTAGTTTAAAAAATAGAAATTACTAAACCTTAGAACCATGGCTAGAATAGAAATGTGATCTGAGTTCTGTTCAAAGAGCACATCTAAAGCAAATGGTCACATGACCTTAGACCTTCTGCTTGTAGTCTTGGGAGAGGAAGGCAGTTAGTGAGAGAAGAGCCATTAGTGTATTCTAATTTATGGAATGGCTCTTACAAAGTATTTCCTGTTTGGAAGAAATTGAATTGACTTTGTAGATTTGGAGATGGTCCTATGATTGCTCTTGTGGCTGATCTTGAATAAGTGATTTCTGTAATATGTTTATCCTTGCACTCCTTAATTGACCCTTCTCCTATAAAAAAATGACAATAATTGTCTTTATGCTTGTTTCCTTACTGAACAATAAGTGGTTTTGTCCTATTTCATAGAATTTCAGAGATTTAGTTCTTGTGACTTGAGATTTTGTTACATGCATGTATTACAATAAGAACATTTTTTTCTTAAGATTTTATATTCAGTTATTCATTTCTTTCAGTGGACATTTCACACCTTTGTTTTAAACACTACCTTTTATGACATAAAAATATTTGTAGGCATGCATGCCACCGTGCATGTGTGAAGGTCAGAGAACAAATTTATGAAATCAGTTCTCTCTTTCTACCTTTGTGTGGGTTCCAGGAACTGAGCTCAGATCATTGGGCTTGAAACCATAGAGTGGCAGCACTTTATCTGCTGAGCCATTATTCTGGCCCTGGAAAGCAACACCTTCTTGAAACAGGGTATAAGAAATACAGACATTAAACAATAGTTCTAGCCTTTAAGGAACTCAAAACATCACAAATCAGAAAAAACAATAATTAATTCATATTTCATTTTTATCCAGTGCTAGGTCCTGTTCTAACTATCCTGGTATACATGAATGCAATTATTTCTCTCAGCTGTATGCAACATGTACTATTATGGCTAGCTCCCATTTTGGGGGGGTGTTGAGACAGGGTTTCTCTGTATAGCCCTGGCTGTCCTGGAACTTACTCTGTAGACCAGGCTGGCCTCAAACTCAGAAATCCGCCTGCCTCTGCCTCCCTAGTGCTGGGATTAAAGGCATGCGCCACCACCGCCCTGTGGCTAGCTCCATTTTATAGACAAATAGAGGTGCAGGAGGTAAGATGACTTGCCTAATATCACACAGCTGGTGATAGAGTTGGCTTTTGAAGCCATATGGGAAAGATCTGCCTTCTGTGTTGACCTTTACAGTGCTCACTAGCTACATGTAACATGACACTTCATGTTACAGGAAATGTGTCTAGTCCAGCTTAAATTGGGCTGTATGAACAAGAACTAGATTTTGAAGACCTAGTTGAGGATGGGTAGGAATCATAAGACTCTCTCTGTCTCTGTCTCCTTCGCTCCTTCCCTCTCCTTCTCCCCCTACCTTGAGTGCAGTGTGTGTGTGTGTGGGGGGGCGCGGTGGAGATAATTTATTAGGCAAGAAAGGATTTCCAAGAGAAGATAGGGGCCAGAGCAGAAAAAGGTCAGAGACTTAATAGGTAAGACCTCATATTGAAATTACGTGTTGCTGATATTTTAGACATAATAATTTAAGCAAAATTTATTAAAGGTGGTCTTACTTTCTTATTATAGCTACTCTAAAACTTAAGATTACATAGAGGCTTGCCTGGGGATGGGGGTGGGGCTCACACTACATTTTTGTTGGATTATACTCTCAAATTTAAGATTATGGCTTGCCTCTGTGGGGGCTCATATTACATTTTTGTTCGACTGTATTATAAATGACAGGCAGGTGTCATTTTGGAACACTTACTGTGTGCTGTACACTCTGTTAATACTTCTGCAGATATTTCAAATAGACCTCATTTTACCCATATCTGTCCATTTACTCGTATTACTCTTGTGTATTATTCCTGTTTTGTAGGCAAGAGAGAAGAGTTTGAGAAATTCAATAATTTGTCCTAGGTTACTTAACTAATTAGTGACAACTTCAAAGCCATGTGTTGACTCAAAAACTTGTTTTCTTAACTAGAGTATAGTAATTTGATTTGAATTTAAACCTGAGCTGTTTTAATAAGTATATATAATACGAATACTTCTGTATCAGATACATAAAGTTTCAAAATAAAAATCAGTAGTCCATAAAATAGAAATTCTTTTACAGGGCCTTGACATAATTGAGTCTGAGATGAAGCAGTGAAATCATCCTGCGCAAATTGTGTTATTTAATTTTCACTCCCTCCCTCCCTCGCCTGCCTCTTTTCCCCCTCTTCCTTCCTTCCTTCCTTCCTTCCTTCCTTCCTTCCTTCCTTCCTTCCTTCCTTCCTTCCTTCCTTCCAAAGCCTGGCTGGCTTGGAATTCACTATGTAATCTAGGCTAGTTTCCTCCTGGGTGCTGGGATTAAAGGAAAATGCTACCACACCCAGCCACAAATTGTGTTTAATTTTCATTCCAACCATTTGTGCTTTGACTCCTTGTCCATGGAGAAGGGGAATGGGGCTACATGCCTTCCTTAGTTGTTTGGTCCTCTCACCTGATAAGATAGACTTGCTTTCTGTGTCACTGTCCTCTCTGTCCCCTGAAATACTGTGTTTGAGAGAACAATGATATGCTACCTAGTGACTCTGACTTTTTTTTCTCCTAGAGCAAAGATTCCGGTGGACTGAAGGCGGCAATGATAGAGTTGGTGGAAAGGTTGAAGTTCAAGAGCTCAGATCCTAAAGTAAGTATTGTTTTGGAATTAACTAGGTATTGGTACCTCAAGCATTTGCTCTCCTTGGTCTGAGTCCAGGGAATGTTAATGGTCATCTATTTAGATCCAGTTAATCCTTAAGTTTTCTGTCCAGTTAGCCTGCAGTACCCTACCATTCCCTTTTTGGTTTGACCTATTTAAGGACAAACTAGCTCAGGCTTTATGACCTGTCATTTGGAGACTGGGTTGTTTTATACACAGTGATTGAATCCTAGGGGACCGAGCACTATCTCTGTCCCACTTCTTCTAGAACTCCTAATGCATCACAAAGCTTGATTAGTTCAGAGAATAAGCCTATTGCAGACTAAATCTACACAACAATTTTTATTATTTATTTACTAACTCATTCACTCACTCACAGATTTATTGATTGATCGATTGTGGGATTCTGTCTGCATGTATGTCTTTGCACTCTATGCATGCTGTGCTCATGGAGGAACTGGGATGGGTTTTGCCCCACCATATGGGTACTGGGAATCAAATTCAGATCCTCTGGAGGGGAGCAGCCAGTTCTCTTAGTAACTGACCATCTTTCCAGCCTCTAAGTTCATGTTTAGCTGTGTGTTTTGCTAAAGAGCAATGGAAGATGCCTAGATTGACTGTTTTCTATAATTATAAAACAATATATGCTTATAGGTAAAAGGTACAGGTACTCAGAAAGGAAAGTGGAATGAATTCCCCTCAAATTAGTTATAACAATTGACAGTTTGGTATATAACTTTCTAGATTTTTTTTTTAGACTTTTTTTTTAGATTTTTTGCAAAAATTATATTATGCCTATGGTTTTTGTTGTCTTTTTCATTATGCAAAATATTCTAGACATTCATCTGTGTTGACAATAGAATATTAGTTACTCTTATTGGTATGATTTGGGTCCTAGTTCTCTTTAAATGTCAACTTGACATAGCCTAGTGACATCTAGGAGGAAAGTTTTCATTAGAGAATTGCCTGGAACAAATTGGCATGTGAACCTGTCTGTGGGGGAATTGTCTGAATTGCTAATTGATGTTGGAGGTCCAGCCTAATTGTGGGTACTCCCTTACCTAGGTAGGCAGTCCTGTATAAGAAGGCTGGCTAAGTCCGCACGGAGCAGTCCTCCATGGGCTCTGCTTCAAGTCCTTGCTTGAGCTCCTGCTCTGGCTTCCCTCCTGTATGCATGAGGACTATGATATGAAAATATAAACTTACCAAGCAAGAGAAAGGGAAACTAGAACACTTCATTTTATTCAAAGCATTTCACACTTTCTTCTAGATCAACTGTTCTTAAACTTTATTGTTCATAAAAATCATCCAGAAGATTTATTAAAATTCAGAGTTCTGGGCCTACCCCCAGAGTTTTGCTTTGATTGATGTGGGCTGCTATGAGCCCCACACTGTGTGAGAACCACTGTGCTAAACTTTGGCCTGTTTGCCTTTTGTTCTTTGTGTTCCTTTGTTTGTTTTGTTTTTCTGCTTTCTTCAAATAGAAGGGCACATAAAAATATGACTAAGTTTTTTAAATTTGAAAAAGAAAATGAAATATATAAAATCTAAGCTTAGGAAACAAATTGAACAGACTTATTTCTAATAGAGAAATGGCCAAACCAGGAAGAAAGGAAGGGCTTCAAGAGGAGTGTGAACAGAGGTGCTGAGTCAAAACAGCAGGAGGATAAGTAAAGGCTGTGCTGTGGTTCTAAGAATAGTTCTAAAACTAGAGGAAACATAGGAAACAGCTCATACAGCTAGCAGTGACCTTGAGAACAGGAATCAGAGCCAGCGGTGGGTTAGAAATTGCACAAGATTGGAGGAGTTGTGTATGTGTGTGGTGCTTTCGTGGGCTTTGTTTTAATGGTTACATTCCTCCAGGTATCTAGCATCTCCTATATTGTAGATAAAGCTTGCTTTTAATAACAACCTTTAATTTATAAGAAAAACAATAACAAAAAATGGTTGCTGGGAAGTTGCCTTTTAAATAATTAACTGTCCAGATGTGTTTGATATGATCCAATTTGCAAAAATTTCATTTCTAGCCAAATAGTCAGAAACATGCTACACAAAACAAGGGTTTGCTTTTTGTTTTTGTTTTTTCCTTTTTTGTCTCTTGCTTTGCTTGTTTGTTTACATGTACATTTCTTATACTTTTGCTCAGCTTTAGTGAAATAAGAGATGTCCATCTGAGAGTGATGCCATAGGCCTGTTATCTCAGAACTTATGAGGCTGAAGCAGGCTCACCCTGAGTTCTAGTGGGTTACACAGAGAGACTGTTTCAAATACTGAAGAAAACAAAGGCCACCACGCCTGGCTAAGATGGCCATTTTTACTATGTTAATCCTACCGATCCGTGAGCATGGGAGATCTTTCCATCTTCTGAGGTCTTCTTCAATTTCTTGAAGTTCTTGTCACACAGATCTTTCACTTGCTTGGTTAGAGTTACACCAACATATTTTATATTATTTGTGACTATTGTTTAGGGAGTTGTTTCCCAAATTTCTTTCTCACCCGGTTTACCCTTTGAATAGATGAAAGCTACTGATTTGTTCAAGTTAATTTTATATATAGCCACTTTGCTGAAGTTGTTTATCAGGTGTAGGAATTCTCTGGTAGAATTTTTGGGGTCACTTAGGCATACTATCATATATCATCTGCATATAGTGATACCTTGACTTCTTTTCTGACTTATATCCCTTTGATCTCCTTTTGTTGTCTAATTGCTCTAGCTAGAAGTTTGAGTAAAATGTTTATGTGTGTGTGTTGTCAGTTTACCTGGCACCCACAGAGACCAGAGGAGGGCATCAGATCCCCTGAGGATAGGTGATTATGAGCAACCTGGGAGGTACTGGAAATTGATTCCATATTCTCTGAAAAAGCAGCCAGTGCTTTTAGCCATCTTTCCAGCCCTTACACATTTTTTTTCAAGAAGTTGTTTTAAAGAAACAGCTCTATCAAATTAGTTTACATTGTTCTGTCTAACTGAAGTGGAACAAAGGTAGGATCTAGTAAGAGCAGTAAGGTCTAAACTGTAGCCACTTTTTTCTTCTTACCAGCTTCTAAAGATACTCTTAAAGAGTGGAGCCAAAAACTGTTGAGCAACATGAAATTTGTTAGATAGATCTAAGGATGGCTTTCTTACATTTTGTAATTACAAGAACTTTATGGTCATATTTCATAACTGATATCATTGTCACAGAATACAACCTAGTCTGTGCTAATTAGAAAGTTAGAATTACAGGTTTTGCATTTAAAACTCCAAATGGTTAATCAAAAACTAGTTTGAATTCTACTTGTTAATATTCTGTTATTCACAAGAATCAAGCCAGACTTCATCCTATTGCTTGTCTTGCACCAAGACATTTACTGGGCAGTGTTTATTCCACCACCTGAATTAAAGGCTTGAGATAGCTCAACTATCAGGTACTGCATGTGAGCTTACATCTTTAATTAAAGAGTTCTATGAATTAGTGACCTGTTTCTGTACCTTTTATTTACAATGCTGTAAGCAGGAATACTGGATGTTAGAAGTCATGTTTATTTTGTTTTGTAACCTCAGCTCTTACTGGTATGGATTTGAAACACAATAATTAATATATATCATCTACTACAACACCCATGAAATATTAGGAAACCCTGCTAATTTAGGTTGGGATCTACCATGTCTGGATAACGCCCCTGATCTTGGTGCAAAATGGAAGACTCTCTTTCCAGCAGGGCTTCATCTTCTCTATCTTATCTGGGAAGCTCCCCACCCCTGCCAGCTTCCATCCCCCCCACCCCCCCAAACACACTACCTGAGGAATACCACTTAACAATTGGTAGAAATTACAGATTCAACTTCCTGATATGACTCACCATGCACATGGGGTATCCCCAGAACCTTAAACCTCAGCCAGTGAAACTTCACCCTAAGAGGAACCCCTTCCTACTTTACACAGTTCATATAGTCCTGTTCACCCTGAATAAATATATGCATACAAGCAGTTTTGTTGAATGCTGTCTGAAAGAACTGCTTCATTAAACATCTCTGGAGGAGACTTCCTCCCTGCTGGCATTCACTGCAGACCCACCAATTCCAGACTTCACTTCATCCTTTCCAGTCCCTGCACACCAAGGGGAACTTGGCTGTGCTCCATCCTTCCATGCTTGGTGTCTGATGGCTGATACCACTAGGCATGAAGCAGAAAAAAACAGAATCACAATGAAATAAACAATTTGTCTCATTTTATGAATGAACAGTTGGAGACTTACAGGAGTTAAATAGTTTGCTAGTAAATGATGGACCAGAACTAAACTTTTTTTTTTTTTTTTTTTAATTGAGGGCTCTTTATGAGTCTGAAGCTACCCTGGTCTACATTGTTGAGTTCCAGCTCTGCCAGGGCTACATAGAGATCCAAGTGCTGTGACTAATGGCATGTACCACCACACATGGCTAAGGACTTAACTTTTGGTTTGTCTTATCCCATGTTCTTTACCTCTACTCTGTGTTGAATCTGTAACAAACAGATATAGGCTGTTATGACCATTCTTGGATTATTTTTCTTCACATATTCTTTTCCCTTCCCTTATTGGGATCCTTCAGCCCAAGTGACCACAGTCCCAGAGCACCAGAATTGGTTGGTAACCTTTTCTAAAGGACAATGTGGACAGATGGCAGAGAGCCATAACATCTAGCTCTGGCTAAGGAAAGACTTGATTGGTGGAGGAAAACAGTTGGGAAAACCACTCCTTTCTCAGGCTATCTCTAGCTTCTGGCACAGGAACCACTGAGAAACAATTGTGGTCCCTTTCATCTTCTGTAGACACTCAGAGCACAAAGGGAAAATGAGTCTTTCACTTCTTCTTTATACCCTTGAGAAAGAAAACCTTTCTTCTTGCCCCCCCCATTGGAAAAATAATGTGATTTCTCTGTAAACAATTGAAGAATACTAGCAAGAGAAAGAAAGAAAGAAAGAAAGAAAGAAAGAAAGAAAGAAAGAAAGAAAGAAAGAAAGAAAGAAAGAAAGAGAAAGAGGGGGGGGAGAGAGAAGAAATCACTTATTATCCAATTGCCCATAATCATTTATAAAATTTGGGGGTTTTGTTAGTGCTGATTCTTGAATCTCAGCTACTTCACAAGATTAAGTGGTAGTTCCAAGATCTACTTAGACCATTACAATGTACGAGTAAATGACATTAAATGAGAGGTGTTAAAATATAGGATACTACTATGCTTCTTTGCTTTGCCTTTCAGACTCTCCTCTCTTCTCTCTCTCTCTCTCTCTCTCTCTCTCTCTCTCTGTAAACATATAATATATAATTTTTTTCCAACTTTATACTTAACAGCCTTTATAAATGCATACATTTATGTCATTTGAATACACTTTGCTCCTTGAAACCTAGTTTGGGGGTACTAGAATCATGAAAGCCAGTTTGCCTTTATTGCCAAATAGAAATTTTGCTTAATAGGGCCCTTGGGCTTTTTCATAGCATGAAAAGATTCTGTGCAGTATTTTTTTGTTTTGTTTTCTTTGTATGTTATCAGATATGACAGTTGTAGTCTACCGTTATTCAGGAACAGTAAAAATATAATGCAGAGTTGGTCTCCTAGTTATATACCACCTACTTCATTAAATCAGTATCCTTACTGGTAGATATGCCGTATATATGGTGGCTGACTAGTGCTCACTTGTAAAGATGACCACCTGCTCCAGTCCTCTTACCACTTCATAGATAAAGAAACAGAACCAAGAAGTTAAAGACTTACCAAGCCAAGCATAACAGACAGGGGAGGCTGATAGCTCTCAGAGCCCCTAGCTTTGCAGTTGTCTTTAGTGTGAGAGTATAAAGAGATCACAACCCACATGCATTTATGACTAGACTGAATAATGGTGCAGCCACATTGGTCAGTAGTCTCAGCCCCTTTAATAACTCTGATCATTGAGTTATTATATTATCCAGCAGTTCTGTTGTTGGGTACTCAAAAATACTTAAGGGAGATGAAAGCAGGTGAACATAAAAATATACACACTTATCTTCACGACAGTATTAGTCATTCTGTCCAGAAAGTAGAAACAACCCCTTTGTCCTTCATTGATAAATGAATAAAGTGTGGTACATCTACAGTTAGATACTATTTAACAATGAAAAATGAAGTAGTAATACAGGATATGCTATCAAGTACCCTTGGAAGTATCATGTAGTGGAAGAATAACTTTTTTCTCTATTAGAGTTCGTTCTTTCTGTTCCCTTTCTCTCTTTCTTTCTTTCTTTCTTTCTTTCTTTCTTTCTTTCTTTCTTTCTTTCTTTCTTTCTCTCTTTCTTTCAATGCATATAAGTATACTGTAGCTGACTTCAGACACACCAGAAGACATCAGATCCCGTTACTGATGGCTGTGAGCCACCATGTGGTTGCTGGAAATTGAACTTAGGACCTCTGGAAGAACAGTCAGTACTTTTTTTTTTTTTCAACTTTTATTAGATATTTTCTTCATTTACATTTCAAGTGTTATCCAGAAAGTTCCCTATATCCTCCCCCCTCCCGGCCCTGCTCCCCTACCCACCCNGTTCCCCTGTATTGGGGCATATAAAGTCTACATAACCAAGGGGCCTCTCTTCCCACTGATGGCCAACTAGGCCATCATCTTCTATATATGCAGCTAGAGACACGAGCCCAGGGGGTACTAGTTAGTTCATGGTTATTCTTCCACCTATAGGGTTGAAGACCCCTTCAGCTCCTTGGGTACTTTCTCTAGCTCAGTCAGTACTTTTAATTGCTGAGCCATCTCTCCAGCCCTTAGAGTTCTTAATTAGGAAACTTTTAACAGAAAAAGATCAGCAGGAGAAAAGAGAATATAAATTTATTTTCTAGTATAACCCAGTGAATAGGCTTGAATTGAGGTGTGAATACCATTGAAATAGCCCAGTTCTGGGAGATGGCCAAAACAGATTGGTACACAAAGAGGGAGAGGCTGTACATGGTACATATGCTTTGGTGATTTAGAGGCACCTTCACTTTCTGTACAGAGAGGGAGAAACCCTTAGACAGATTTTCTTTGTAATTTCTCTCATGAGATGGTAAGTTTTCTTCTGTTAAATAATTGCAGGTCATTGCTGGGAATGGTAAAGTGCTTGTCATTTCAGTACTCGGGAGACTGAGCTAGGAGAATGCTGTGAATTCGCGATCAGCTTGAGGTACATAGTGAGATCTTATCTATAAGTATAAGACAATAACAGTAACAACAAACTCAGCTCAGAATAATCTAAAATGAATTATATTTTGGGGTAATCTGTCCCATTCTCCAACAGTTACATTTTGGAGTATTATGTTCCTGATATTTGGGGATATCATATCCCTTACATAAGTTTTTTAAAAGTTATTCACAGAGTACCAAATATTGTATGATTCTACTTAAATAAAAGCTGAGCTTGGGGGCTGGTGAGATGGCTCAGCAGGTAAGAGCACCCGACTGCTCTTCCAAAGGTGATAAGTTCAAATCCCAGCAACCACATGGTGGCTCACAACCATCCGTGACAAGATCTGGCTCCCTCTTCTGGAGTGTCTGAGGACAGCTACAGTGTACTTACATATAATAAAAAAATAAAATAAATCTTAAAAAAAAAAAAAGCTGAGCTTGGCAAATCTGTGGAAATAGAAAGTATACTTGGTGTTTTCAAGGGCTGAGGGGAGGGACATTGGTGCCATTTTTAAAAGCATAGTGTTTCTTTGAGGGATGATGAAAGAAAGTGCTGCGATGGGTGGTAGTGCTAGTTCCATAACCCTGGATGCTGCTAATAACCTGGGTAAAAAGGAGCTGACAGTACACTTAAAAAAAATGGAGTCAGGGTCTTTGTACATACTCCTGGCTGTCCTGGAACTCACTATAGAGACCAGGCTAGTCTCCAACACACAGAGATCCTTATGCCTCTGCCTCCTGAGTGCTCAGATTAATGGCATGTGCCACCATGCACAGCACACTTTAATGAATGAATTATAAGACCTGTGGATTATAGCTCAATAAAGTTCTTCCCTTGAAATGTTAGCCACGAGCACTGTCTTTCTTTTCCTTCTTTAGATGGTGAATGAGGGTCAGGGACTCAAGGTTCACCTCCAACACAGAGAAGCAGTATATATACTACAGCTATTCAGAACTCTGGCTTCTGGAATCAGCTCTCACCTCAAGAGGAACGTTTGGGCAAATCCTGTGCTCATTCACCTTTTGATTTTTTGTTTTTTGTTTTGTAAAGGGGGTAGAATATACTTCATAGGTTGTATTGAAGATGATATGAGATCAAGTGCTTAGTATGTATGACATCTTACTAATGATGGCTACTTTTAGTTTTCTTGTAGTCTGGAGAAACCTCATTAAAAGGCGGGCAAGTGGATTTGGGGACAGCTATTCTCCTACAAAATTGAGGAGACCCTTCCAATCCTTTCTGAAAATAACTAGATTCTATATTGGATCAATTAACACTTCTAATAGGACACCAATATCTCTTTGAGTGATAATAATATACAAATAGATTGAGTTAAGTTCTCTCAGTTGGGATCTTTTGGTGTGGCTGGCAGCCTCATTTTGTTGGCCTGGTTTGGTTGTAGCTCTCTATGCAAGTCAATGCAGATATATCCATCATGGGTATGTACAGCTGTGTGTAAGTATTCCTAATAGAAACAAGAATCTACTGCATAGCATCTGTTGTGCTATTCTAGACTAAACTAGCAGAATTGTCTGGTGCCAAATTAAAAGAAAGAGCAGTTATGTTTCATTTAAGAGTCACACCACTTGTAGCCTCACTTTAAAAGTAAATGCCACGAAGATTCTTCATTCTCCCTCTACTCCCTCTTATTTCCCCTGAATCTTTAGCCTTTCACTGTACTCTTTTTTTATTGGCGCCCTCAAATCATAATGAACTTCTGCATACATTGACTATAGGCAATTTAAAAGTAAGGGGGCAATGATTTTTGAATTACTAAGTGAGCTAGAGTATTGTTAGAAAATAAAGGAACTGAGCATTAAATAGCTTAATAAAACTAATTCACTGTGATGTCTGCCCTTGTTCCTTTCTATACTGACAGAAGACTTGATAATCTACTCTGCTGAATGCTTGCAGGGGCTGATTACACGGCTAATAGGGAGAGGGCAGCTGAGCTGTCTAATTCTTCCATAGCAGTCCCGTTTCATGTTTGGAGTGCAGGATTGTATTTGACATTTAATTTAGGAGCCTGGGAACCTAGATAGAAAACTCTATGATGACAGTGGTGATAAAATCAGCTAGACTTTTATTTAAGAGCCTGTATCCCCTACTCTTCCTTCCCTTTTTCTGATAAGGTAAACCTTTCAAGAAATAAAATTATAGTATACTCAACAAAAAGATGCTTCCTTTGATAACTTAAAACTAAGTCTTCAGAGTGCAACTCTCAGTCTCCTGTGTCAGTCTGTAGATGCTTTTAAGGCTATGTAGCTGTAAAATTTGAGAATAATGCCTCTTTAATTGTCACTGCATCTAGATAGGGGGCTAAAATAAACACAAACTGAGGAAATAAAGTACCTTATGGAACGTCATAGAGCTTATGATGCTGACACATTTTCTTTCTGTGATCGTTTTGTTTGTTTGTTCTGTTTCTCAAGATAGGGTTTCTCTGTGTAGCACTGGCTGTCCTGGACTCACTTTGTAGACCATGCTGGCCTCAAACTTAAAGAGGTCCACCTGCTCCCTGAGCGCTGGGATTAAAGGCGTGCCCACCACACCCGGCTTCTTTCTATGACTTTTATGTAGTATCTCTAGGACATTCTTGACATTTTTCCTATACATGTACACTAGGAATAAATACCAATGCAGAGCTTATTCAGGCTTTCAAGGTGAAATATTTATATCAAGCATGATATGCTTTTCTTTCCATGTATGGTAAAAGTACCAGAAGGTGTGGTCCACTCGGTACAGCACCTATTATCTGTCATTTAATATTCTAGAGACTTCATTTTTATCTTTAGAATAGAATGAATCGTATTGTGTTATAATTAATATTTTGAAGATGGAAAATTTTATTCTTTTGTGCTGGAGAGTAAACAGAGGATTTTGTCTATGCTAGACCAGTACCATATCACTGAATTACAACTGTAGGCCTCAAGTTGGAGAGTTTTGAGGAGATAAAAACAATGAATGAACATTTGCTCTCATAGCCTTTGGGGACCTGAAAAGCATGTTAGTTAATGAGCACTGTAGTTCTTTATTTTTGGATATACAGATGTTATTAAAATTCTTCTCCTTGAAGAGAGACATGAACAGTGTCTACCCCTCCTCCTCAGGTCCAAGGACAAACCAAGTTATAATTCCACCAAGGTTCATCCAGGGGAACCAATTAGTTTTTTAGATTTACTTACAGAGCAATGAGGGAGAGATTATGGACCAAGGTGACCTTAGAGTAGCACCCAGGAAGGATAGTAGCTTCCCTATAGCTGCGTAGATGGAACGTCTTTCCTACACCATTCCCCACCTTTATATTCTAGTCCTTCCCAGAGACCCAAAGCCCATATGTACTTAGGACAGAATTACATAGGAGGACTGGCTGGATACTCCAGCATGGGTTGCATGATCCTCCTCATTGCCTGCTTTCAAGAGAATGCTAACAGACATCCAGCCAGCTCTGATGGGCAGTTCCAGCTCAACTCTGAATATAGCGCTAATTTGCTCTTGAGGCTGTCTTACACAAAACAAGGTGTGTATTTCTCATATGAAAGGAATAGGGTTTACATATGCACAGAAAAGGACATAGGATAAGAGTCAAGTTGTAAGATTGAAGAGACTACTGTGCCCACAGACTCTGTATAGGTGTCACAGAGCAGAATGTGACCTGTCCTTCCTACATATTCTGCTTTGCCGCTATTGTAGTCTAGACTATTGGAGGTCTTGTCAAACTAGAGAAGGTTTCCATTGCTTTTTAACAATGTGAAACTTGTGAGGCAAAATGTTGCAATACCCACTTCCAAGCATGTTTTTCCTGTGTACTCTCAAGAAACTAGATTTTCAGTTCCCGAGTGTGGAGTCTCTCTTTATGAAAGCTTGCTAGGAACAGCTTATGAGAGCTCCATGAGTATCACAGAAGCCCACACACAGTAACTGTTGAGATACTGTTATCTCTCAGCAGCAGAGTACTCATTGGCCTGTATCCTGGACTGACATACAGCTCTTTCCATGTGGTGTTTTATGCTGAATTCACAAAAATATCTATGAGAACACTGTAATCCTACTTTACAAATAAATTTTTATTTGCCTGAGCTTCAAAAGGTGGCTTAGCAGAGTCAGTCCTGAAAACTCTTTTTCAAGTATATCAGGCTACCTGGGCTCTCTACCATTGTGAGCCCTTGCAGGAACAAAGACCTGGAAAAGCAAAGTCCCGTACCCATTGTCTTTCTGAATGCTCCTGGTGGTATGCAGTTATTTTGGGCTTCGAGTTTCCCTAGTATACAAGTAAGTGGTTTTGAAGGGAAAGTGTTTGGGTGGAAAGACAACTAGAGTGGAGGTTGAGAGGTGAGTCTCTCTCTGTTCTTTAATTATATATTTTAAATTAGCTTACAGAGTAGTATGTTTCCATAGTGTTTTTCGTGCATCCTTAGTTTGGGTTAATCAAATCATCACTCCATCCTGTGCCCTTTCCCCCCAACCCCCACCCCTGTGTAAAGCTTTAATCTCTAGTATTTCTCCACCTACTCTCATCTATGTGCTCTCCTCTCTCCTTACCCGTAAAGATCTCTTTACTCTCCCCTCTCCCTGCCATGGTATCCTTTTAGATTCCTGAGCTCCATAGATATTAATAAAGTATACACACACAACTAAAAATTCAAGCTAAGATCTACATATAAGAGAGAGCATGTGGTGTTTGTCTTTCTGCACCCGGGTTAAGAGCCGAGCCCTTTTTAGTCTTCAGCAAATAGAATAGGCCTTCTTTCTCTATGCAAATGTAACATGCTCAAAAATAGTATAAATTCTGTGCCCATAAACTTGTAGTGTCATTTTCTACCTCCCACTTCATTACCAGTAGCTATCTCTCTAGTTTATGCTGTGTTCAGGTGGAGAGGAAACTGGAAAACAAGACAGACTAGACTAGAAGCACTCTTCTTAGTTTTTATATGTATGTCCCGCATGTCTCGAGACTGTCTACTTTTATATTCCCGTCGTGCAGGTCACCCTCAGAAGTGATGCTCAGAAGTTTGTGATTGTGGCCTCTCTTACTATTCTGGGGTCAGGCAGAGAGAGAAGCGTCTTAAGAGCAGCTGTCAATGTCAAGTCAATGTGAACACAGCATCCCCTGTGAACTGTTTGGTGTTGCATCCATTTCAGTACATGTCACTGGGTTACCCATCAAGTTGTCAAGATAATAAAGTCACAGCAGCTGACAACAGGACAAGCAGTCCCAGAAGGAGAAGATGCTTGGCAGAAATGCTGCATCCATAGTGGTTAGATGTTCATGTCTCTCACTAAAGGCTGCTTTGACAGTGACTGTCTCTCAGCTGCCTGGAGTGGACAGTGCTCTTCACTTCTCAATTTTATCAGCAGATTCACTCATGTGCTTAGCAGGCCTTTTCAGAGACCTGAACCTCCAAGGCACATTGGCCTCTGATACGGATACACAGGGCATATATGTTTATGTTGAGGAAGGAGAACTCTGGGGAAAGAGAGGAAGAAGCAAAGCGCCATATGTAGGAAGCTTTAAAACTCAGGGCTCAAACAACAAGATTCACAGTTTAGGGAAGAAATAAAAACTAGAGGAAGGATGGACTACTTTTGAATTTTTGGATTATTGTCCACGAGAATGTGATTTGAAAAGTTAGAGATATAAACCAGGTGAAAACTATCAAAGCTAAGGTTTTGCTTCCAATGTGGTAACATTGGGAACTATATATAGTCGCTAAGATTGAAAGGTTCAAAGGTGACATTTGAAGTCAAGGTCAGATAGCTAAGAATTCAGGGCCAAGGAGAAATGAGAAAAGTATTTAAGACATGGTTGGAAGTAGAGTAGGATTCTAAATGTATGGGCTCACATCAAATGCTCTGTGACTTAGAACTTTTAGAGAGTTGGTGGTGGGCAGGGATGGGACTAAGTTAAAGAGCTATAATAGAATAGGCAGGGAGGGCTGAAGTGAGGGTCTGAGTGTCTACTGAAACGTACTAGAGGGAATGCTAAGGAAAGAAAGGGGTTTTAATAGGGAGGAGAAACCCCCAGCTGTAGAAGGTAAGGGTAGTGTGGCTTCATTCAGAACCAGTTGCCTACTGCTGTATGTAAGACCCAGAGATTAGGAGGGAGGAGAAGAAATTAAAACTGACTGGAGCTGGTATCCTGGATGCCTATCTAAATGCCCTTACTTTGAACAGAGGTGGGAGGGCACATGACCGTTTTATAGAAAAACAAGATAGATAGAAGGCAAATTATGTACTCAGACTATGCAAATTTGAACTCCAGCCATTTACTTGGGGCAGAGTTAGATTTCTTTCCTTACCTCAGTTTCTTCATCTGTAAACTAAATAAAATGATAGCTTCTTCACAGTGAGGTACCTACTGTGATGACTAACTGAAGAAATACATACATAGAGCTTCTGATAGTCCTTAACACAAGAAAGACTGGGGGGGGGGTGCAAAACATAGGCATGGTAAGGAGGAGTTAGAGGTGATTCAGCTTGAAGTGGGAGGCTTTAAGTACTAGAAAAGTACCTAGATGGAGAGGGTCATGCGTCAAGAGGAACACTAAGATGGGTTGCCTGGAGAGAAAATCCAGGCATAAAGGGCCTTCTCCAAGGTTGTAATAATTGCATTCCAAAGATGGGATGAAATTGCTAAAGCAGAGTCTAGTGCTTCTCATTACTTCCAGTAATGTCCAGACACTTGATTGCCACAGCTGAAGTAGGTAGGATACTGTTGGCCATCATACAATGCCTTAGCATCTCCCAACAGCAAGGAATTACTACCTCTGAATGTCAGTGGTGCAGGGTTGAAAACTTTCAATCATAGTGATATGTGAATAATGTGTGGCATTGCCAAGATGAAGTTGGTAATGAGGAGAGAAGTGTCACAATTATGAAAGAATTCAGACTGAGGGCATAGCTCCAATTCTATAGACAGTTCAGTGGGAAGCGATATGAAATTGGTGACTAATATATTCCTTAATGGTGGGGAAGAAAGGGCTGCATGTATTACATGTCTTGATAAAGTTTGGTTAAAGCTAGGAGAGATGGGTGGTGCTGATGGGGCAGCATTAGCATAGGAAAAGGTCCTTCTGTGTTGTTCTATACTTCTTTTTCTTTTTGGTTTTCAAGACAGGGTTTCTCTCTATAGCCCTGGCTATCCTGGAACTCACTTTGTAGACCAGGCTGGCCTCGAACTCAGAAATCCGCCTGCCTCTGCCTCCCGAGTGCTGGGATTAAAGGCGTGCGCCACCGCGCCCTGCTGTTCTATACTTCTTGTTGGTGCCATGTCACTACAACTGCTGGTTTGTGCTCCATTCCCCTGAAGAAGGAAGCTTCTTATTTGGGTATCAAATGTGTTCGGAGACAAATCTGGCTTGGTTTCAGTTTATACAGTTATATCATTTTAAAAGACAACTAGATTTGGGGTTTATTTTTTGTAAGAAAAAAAAAGAGTCTCTAAAAGGTTTAGTGACAAAGTTACCTAGTTCAGTTGTTGTGAAAGGCAAGGTTGACTTAACTTAAATTCAGCTTCTCTGACCTTCCATCTTGTGTGTTTTCAAGGCAGAATGTTGCATGGAGTGGTTGTCAGATCACTGCTTTTGGAACAGGATGACTAGAGCTGAATCTTTGGCTTTACTGTTGTTAACTGCTACATAATAATACTGCTTATTAGAGACAAGCACTCTACTACTGGGCTGTATCCCTACAGGAAGACTTGAAACATCACTGTACTTAATGTCTTCTCAAATGTTCTCAACACCCCAGTGTAAAACCCAAGAAAGTCAGGCTTATAACTAGGTTATGGGAATGGCTTTACTAAGAATGTTGATGATAGAATGTAGTTCAGAGTTCACATCTGCTGTGTTTCTAAACTGCTTGATAATTTTCCTAGCCTAAGAAATGCTTTGTTGTTTAATTCATAAACAAGCTTTTTCAGTCATATATGAAACATGGACTTGTGTGATCTTGACATTGAAAGATGCCTACTTCTCTGGAATACATCTTTATTTGTTTGTTTATTTATGTTGGAATACATCTTTATTAAGATATAATGCTTTCTAGCTATTACTCTTCTTGTTCTTTTTAATACCTCTAATTAGCAAAAGGAAATAAAACCTTACTCTAATATAGTTCAGCTAGCAAAGAGTAATAGCTTCTAGTTCATGTCAGATACTTTGAGTGGATATTGTTTTTGAATACAAGCTTTTTGTTTTGTTTTGTTTTTCGAGACAGGGTTTTTCTGTGTAGCCCTGGCTGTCCTGGAACTCACTCAATAGACCAGGCTGGCCTCGAACTCAGAAATCCGTCTGCCTCTGCCTCCTGAGTACTGGGATTAAAGGGGTGCACCACAACGCCCAGCTGAATACAAGCTTCTTAATTCAAGATTTTATGTGTTCAATTATGTGTATGTAAAGTGTCTGTGTCAGTGTACATGCCTCTTGGATCTAGTCTAGCTAAGAAATATTAAATACAAGCACATAGATAATATATTATGGGATAAGATTGAACATCTTTAAGATGTAAAATACTTATCTTGGTAAGGGATCTTAAGAGAACTGTCCTCTTTAAGTATGGAAATAACTCAGTAAAAATTGCTAGATGCTAGAACTCCATTGATAGATGTGATGGTGCATGCCTTTAATCCCAGCACTCAGGAGGTAGAAGCAGGAAGATTTCTTTTGAGTTCTAGAACAGCCAGGTCTACGTAGAGACCTGCCTCAAATAAATTATCTAGAAGGACCTTGAGCAGTCCAAAAGTGATCAATAGAGACACATATTATAGCAGAAAACATGTGTTACTGGACCAAACTTGACATTATGACTGTTCTTCCCCAGAGCTTCTCTTTTTAACCTATAAAACAAGGTTGCCTGTAGATATTCACTGTTGCTTTCTGACCATACACAAATAATTTCCAATGGTTCTAAATTATAGACAATGCTGTGTTTAAGTATTAACATTGCACCCTAATGGAGCTGTAACCAGATAGAAGATTATGTTCGTAAAGTAAGCACTAAGGGTTTTGGCAAATTGGAAACCAAATGACCAAAG
This sequence comes from Mus minutoides, assembly GCA_902729485.2. Classification (NCBI taxonomy): domain Eukaryota; kingdom Metazoa; phylum Chordata; class Mammalia; order Rodentia; family Muridae; genus Mus; species Mus minutoides. Next base: position 1,298,566 of record LR749817.1, on the reverse strand, counting down.
AGAAGATGCTCCTTTTAAGTGTCCTTTATGTTAAGGACCAAGTCTCTCAGGTAACATTTTCCTGGAGACACTCAGTGTCCTAATAAGTACGTACATCAAAGGAGGGGACATAATTTTCTCTTAATTAAGTAGTTCCATCTTGGTTTAATTAGCCTTTGAGATTCCACACTCAGATTTTGTTTGGAGAAAGGCTTGATTGTTTAGTAGATGCTATCTAGAAAGAAGCTTCCTGGTCACATTTCCACCATTCTGTGTATCTACCTTTCTTCTTTGACTTTGTAGAATTTTCCCTTTTTATTGATATCACATATAGTGAGACTATTATTGACATTTCTGGAGAACTTTAGGGCAGGCTGAAAAAGTACGAAGAAACACATGCAGAAATAATACCTGAGGTTTCCAGATAATAGGAACCAGCATGAAGAGCTTATTGCTTTTTGAGAACTGTGGCTTTAGCAGGATATTTTCGATGACAAGGTGAAATAGAACTGGAAGGAGGTTTAGAAAGCAGGAGGTCTTGTACAGAGCACTCCTTCTTCCACATGCCCTCTCCCAGGGAGGCCAGTCCCTAGGCTCTGAAGTAAAGGGAAGGCCATGACTCAGAAGTTATTTCTCAGAACTTTGAACTAGGTTGAAGAATATCCATCTGTTACTTGATATAAATGGAAGTCGGAGGACAGTATAAAGGCTTGATAAACTATTCTGCTCTCTACTCTTATTTTTTACTTCCTTTATATAAGATGAAGTGTCTTGTTGAAAAAGTATTTAAAGCAATAGGAAATGAGTAATTTAATTATTAAAGCTTAGGATTAATTTGCCTTTCCTCTGATCCAGTTTCCCACTTGTGATACCAGCTTCCTAACTTTAAACCACATGTGTATGTGAGGTCTAGTCAAATAGATTGCAGTCCATTTATATCATGATTGCCATTTTTAGTCACTTGGAGTTAAAAAATATTTAGAGAGAGTACCAGGCATCCCTTAGTAAAAGTTTCGTAGATTTGGTTTCTGAGATTAAGTGCCAAGGTCAGTTAACGGTTTATTTTTACAGTAGAAATGTACTGATAATGCTTATTAGAGCAACACTAACATACATGAAAATAGAAATATAATAGAATCATATAACCACAAATCCTAGTTCCCAATTTTATAAATTCATTAGGGAAATTAATACCATTTAAGATTTCCCCTCCTCTTTTCTCCAGCACCAGGGAGAACACCTGTAGAGACATTTTCAATTCCGGAGGCCTTAGATCACTTAACCAGTTGGTGTGTCCCTGACTACTTGGCATAAAGGCATTCTTTTGCTTTGGCATCCTTATGGAATTGTCACAAAGGCTGCTTAGGAACCCACCAATCTTTATTCACTTTCTAATGAGCTAATTAAAAGGGGCCTCACCTACTTTTAGGCTTTTTTTTCTTAACTTTTTCCCCAGTTTTATTTCTCCCTCTGCTAGACTTCTATGAAAAAGTACCGGGCTGAGACCAAAAAGATTGGACGCTCTTCCTCTCCTATAAGTGTCTGTTTCCTATCTATAAAAGTAGCTCACTTAGTTGATAACTCCCTGTTCTTCCCATACCCTTTTTTGATGGTCCTTTCTTCTGTTATGTGTAGTTCTACTTCTTCATTGTGCTGTGTGTGTGTGTGTGTGTGTGTGTGTGTTACATGTGTATGTATGTGCAATTGTGCAGATACTAAAGGTTGATGTGCAATGTCTCTTAATTTTTTTATCTTTCAAATGTAATTTTTCATGACTATTGTATATAATGTACAAACTTGTATATGTGCATGTTTGCATGTATGTAGACATATGTGTATATGCAAATGGAGGCCCAACATTGACATAAGAATTCTTTTTCAGTCTTGCTTTCCTTTATTCATTGAAGCAAGGTTTCTCAATTAACTCAGAGCTTGCAGATACAGTTATATTCTATTTTCACCTTCCAACCTTTAAATTACAGATGGGCTGCTATGCTACTTTTTTTTTTCTTATTTATTTATTATTAGAGAATTGCTTCATTTACATTTCAAGTGTTCTCCCATAAGTCCCCTATACCCTCCCCCCACCCTGCTCCCCTACCCACCCACTCCCACTACTTGGCCCTGGCATTCCCCTGTACTGGGGCATATAAACATTGCTAGACCAAGGCCCTTTCTTCCCCAAGAGTGGCCAACTAGGCCATCTTCTAATACATATGCAGTTAGAGACATGAGCTCTGGGAGTTCTGATTAGTTCATATTGTTGTTCCATCTATAGGGTTGCAGACCCCTACAGCTCTTGGGTACTTTCTCTAGCTCCTACATTGGGGACCCTGTGTTCTGCCCTATAGATGATTGTGAGCATCCACTTCTGTATTTGTCAGGGACTGTCAAAGCCTCCCAGGAGACAGCTATATCAGGGTCCTTTCAGCAATATCCTGCTGGTGTATGCAGTAGTGTCTGCATTTGGTGGCTGATTATGTGATGGACCACCCGGGTGGGGCACTCTCTGGATGGTCCATCCTTTCATTTTAGCTCCAAACTTTGACTGCACCTCCTCCCATGTATATTCTAATCCCCATTCTAGGGAGGAATGAAGTATCCACGCGTTGGTCTTTCTTGATTTTCTTGTGTTTTGGAAATTGTATCTTGGGTATTCTAGGTTTCTGGGCTAATATCCGCTTATCAGTGAGTGCATATTAAGTGACGTCTTTTATGATTGGGTTACCTCACTCAGGATGATATCCTCCAGATACATCCATTTGCTCAAGAATTTCATAAATTCATTGTTTTTAATAGCTGAGTAGTACTCCATTGTGTAAATGTACCACATTTTCTGTATCCATTCCTCTGTTGAGGGACATCTAGGTTCTTTCCAGCCTCTGGCTATTATAAATAAGGCTGCTATGAGCATAGTGGAGCATGTGTCCTTATTACCAGTTGGAATATCTTCTGGGTATATGCCCAGTAGAGGTATTGCTGGATCTTCCGGTAGTACTATGTCCAGTTTTCTGAGAAACCGCCAGACTGATTTCCAGAGTGGTTGTACCAGCTTGCAATCCCACCAGCTATGCTACTTTTTATTGAACCTGGAACTCATCCTTTCTCTTATACTCATTGGCCAGTGAGCTCCAGGATCTGTTTGTCTTCTCTGCACCCCCTCTGCTCCTGCTCCAGCACTGGGGTTGCTAATGTACACCATTGCACCCATTTTTTTATGTGAGTGCTGGAGCTAACAATCCAGGCCATTGAGCTTACACAGCAAACACTTTACCAAATAAACCATCTCCTGTCTCCTCCTCAGGTGTGCATAGGAATAGTTATTTTAAAACACCCGTGATCTGGGGATATAGCTCAGTACTAGACCATTTACACTGCATGTGTGAGTCCCTTGGCTTGATCCTCAGCACCACAAAAAAAAAAAAAAAAAAAAAAAAAGCAAAGCAAAACAAGAAAATACAGATTTTAAAATAACATGCTTGCAATATATAGTTACTGTCAAGATTTGGAGTATTTAAATGTTCTTATTTTCGAAGGTTTTTAATACAGCCTCAGCTACAGGTGTGTGCGTGTGTATATTTGGTGTATAGTTGTAGTAAAATAAGACATTAACATTTTTTTGCTTAAAATGTTAAAAAATGTAAAACTGTGATATTAACCAGTATTGATTAAGGTTATAGAGAAATGCTTGCTTTCACAGGTGGCTGTATAGTTGCTACATCCTTTTGCAGAAAGTAGCTGAGCAGCATCACTCAATAATTTTAGAGTATATAGAAAATGGCTCAGTGACTTAAGAGGTCTCAGAAGACGCTCATGTAAATATTAAGAGTAATTCCTCGTATATTCGTTTCTGTGTTGTCTGTAATAGTAAAAATATAAAAATTGTAAATTTCTCTTATGAGAGGAATAAATGGGATATATCTTTATTATCCTGCAAGTGGTAAAAACTAATAGAAAAATGAAGATACAGTTAGTAGCACTATCTTTTAAGTGGAAAAACAAGAACAGAACCATATGTTTATTGTAACCCATTTATAGAAACATTACCCAATTAATATATGTGTGAGAACCATATAGAAAAATAGACTACCTACTGAACTGGTAGTTTTGTTTGTATGAGTTGTTTCTCCTGTTTTACTTTTAAAGACAACCTTACTGTACTGAGGAGCATCAGCTCAAACCCCCTTGATGCTCCTAGCTCTGCCAACTAGCTGTTGACATTACAGGCATATACAGCTATTCCTAGTTCAGACTTTCTCCTCCGCCTCCTCTTTGTTGGTCGGTTTGTTTGTTTATTTGTTTTAAAACAGCCTTTTATAGCCCAGCTATCCTGGAACTCACTAGTAGTTTATGCTGTCTTTGAACTCTTAGAATTCCTCTGTCTAAATCTCTATCATGCTGGGATTACAGGCATGAAACACCATATCTGGCTAGAAATTTCACTTTTTATTTTATGTATTCATCTATTATAATTTTTAAAGTCGTTATATATAACTGATAAATCAATAAAACCCCAAGGGGAAAAAAGAGAATAAGGAATTAGTTCCTGAACAATAAAGATGGTTACCAGGAAATTTATAAAAGGTGTTGAAGAAATATTGTTGAGTGCATCCTTCTAAGACGTCAAAATGAGATAGCAACCATAGTTTAGTTTGTATTTTGAACAAAGCTGCCTAACACTATTTAAAAAAAATTCTCCCTTTTCATTTCTTCATTATGTTCAATCTATACTTCTTATCTGTTCTACAGGTAACTCGAGAGCAGATGAAGATGTTTATACAGCAAGAATTTAAGAAGGTTCAGAAAGTGATTGCTGATGAGGAGCAGAAGGCCCTTCATTTAGTGGACATCCAAGAAGCAATGGCCACGGCTCATGTGACTGAGATACTGGCGGACATCCAATCCCACATGGATAGGTTGATGACTCAGATGGCCCAGGCCAAGGAACAACTTGATACCTCTAATGAATCAGCTGAGCCAAAGGCAGAGGTAAATGAAAATGCTGGTGCTTTGTAGCAGAACCATAAGGAATGTTGGTTTTGAAAATGCCTGTTTATGATCTCTAAACATAGATGAACTGAAAACTTGGGGAGGATTTCCACTAGGGTGGAAACTAGAGTGGAGGTATTGGCTACTAAGGTCTATTCCAGAGTGAGAGACTGTGGATTTCACTTTGTGACTAGCAAAGGAGTACTTCCCATTGGGTATTTTATGGATCCATCTGTTTAAATTGAGGGCATATTTGCTGGATTAAGAGCAGCGCATTGAGCCGGGCGTGGTCTACATAGCTAATTCCAAGGCGGCCAGGAATATAGAGACCTTGTCTATAAAGTGGAGGAAGAAGATCTGGAAAGATAGTTCCGCAGTTAAGGTCACTTAACTGCTCTTGCTGAGGACCCAGGTTTGGTTCCCAGTAGTATCTGTCTCTCTAGTTCCAGGTGATTCTTAGCTTTATCTCACCTCAGTAAGCTTCTGCATGCACATGTTACACAGACATACACTCAAGTACACACACAAAAGAAGGAAGAAAGGGCAGGCTGGCATGTAGGCAGGCCAGCCAAGGCAAAACCAGTTTTTAAAACATCTGTGTCAGGGAGAAGCTAGTGATCTCATGTGTTTTCATAATGGTGGATGAGACTTCTGGTTAAATACATGCTAGGCGGTTGAGATAGTTTATTCTATGAGAAAACGTAATATAGTCAATCTCAGTGGACATTCCAGGACTGCTGCAGAGTTAGTGAGTTCAGCCTTAGCTGACAGTCTTTCCCAGACCACAGAATATACTGGCCAGTGAGGGAGTCTCAGGGTATAACACCAGACTCAGGTCTTAAGTCAAGTCAGTTTGGCAGATAACAAAAAAACCATTCTACCCATCTAAGACTCTTGATTGGTTTTCATTAATGTGTGAAAAAAATAGATGTTGTTCTTTTCATTTCATCCTTCTTAGAATTATAAAAGTATGCACCTAAGTTTCTAGATGTTCAAGAGAATACTTTATAGTCATCTTTGTATTTAAGTAAGGTCTGTGTTTGTCAGCTCCATTTACAAAAACACTAATGTTTAGTTAGTAGAAAATGGAACCAGGATTTAGAATTAAGTTTGTCTTATTCTGCTGGATGCTTTCCATCTTGTATGCTAAGTATCAAGAGAATTCAGTTCTTGCACACCTAAATCTTTTAAGGTGAGTTAGTCATTTTGACTTAAAGGGTCAACTGCAATAACTAACTCAGATTCCCCTCAATTTGAGCCCTCGCATTAAGTTATACTTTCAAATATAATGCTTTGGCTTGTGACATAGTTCCCTCTCTTTTATTTTTATTCTAAATAATGAATCTCATCTCTTCCAAATCATTAACTCTTCTTTAAATACTTCAGCTAATGGAATTATTCTTAGGATGCAAGAGCTGATACAGCTTAAAGACTAGGCTATGGACACAATGAAGCTATTAAGAACAAAAAGAAGTATTCTGTTAGATAGACCATTTCCAAAGAATTGTTGTCATTAATACCATTCCACTTACTTTGGAATTTATTAGAGTAAATATTCAGTATCTCTCACTCCACAGAGGAATTTTTTTGTTTCCTTTGTATAACACCTAATTACTAGAAAAATCACTTGTATTTTGAATTTAGTCAAAAGGTTTCCTTTTCAACATTTTTAAGAGTGTGTTCAAATATACAGGAAAATTGCAAGTGTTTTAAAGATTACACCTTTATAACATATATTACTTAAGTTCTAATTCGTTGGCATTTTCATAGTTGGTTATATTTCTGGTCATCTTTCTGACCTTTCACTTATCAATCCATTTTATATTTAATGCTAAAAACAGAATGGATGGTCTGGGGCTGTCACTTTGTTGGTAAAGCACTTGCCTAACATTCATAAAGTCCTGGTTTTGATCCTAGTACCATATAAAATTGGTGTGTTGGCTCACAAACCAACATTCAGAAGGTGGAGACAGGATCAGAAGCTCAAGTTCATCCTTTGCTATATAAGAAGTTTGAGACCAGGCTGGGATACAGAACAGAACTTCTGGTTCTGCAAGGAATCATGAACATGTTTCATTTGACTTTTCCTCTAATCCCTGGATGAAAGCCACTTGATAGCAGGGAAAAGATTTAGTGCTGCCTGGGAACATTGGACTTAAAGACGGACAAGGCAGAGAGTTAGAAGATTTCCTTTCTTCTAGTATTCCCAAGCATGGGTGTTCTGTAAACTAGAAACCCTAGCAGATAAAAACAAAAAGAAAATTCCCAAGAAAAATCTACTACATGTAACCAAAGAACTTGGAAGTTAGCTCTCCAGTTAGAGAGTATGCTTTTGGCCATATCTGCCTAGTCTAGAGTGAAAACATAAAGAGCTCACTGCTCATCAGCCCCAGTTGGCACTGTTGCAGTAGAGCTAGTGGGCTGAATATCTGTTCTCTACACTGACAAGTTATCTTTTTCACTGAGTCTTTAGGCAAAACATTACTTTCTGCTTTTGCCCTTCCTCTTCTCAGTAGTAAGGCTCATTTGACAGGCACCTGTAGGAAGAACTCTAACTTTCCTCCTGCCTGCCTTATCAATAAGGAAGTACTAATAGCATTTCCTATGGAGACTGTTTCCAGACCGCTGACTATTTCCTCTTACCTTATGTTAACAAGCCATTGCCCTTGTACTCCAGGATCAGTGGATGGAAATTTGTGTTACACCTCTGCCCTTGAGTAATGAGTTGGCATCTCTCCCTTCCCATAGCCAGCTCTGTAGGAACTAGAGTAGAGTCTTACCATCTGACTCAGGAAGAGGCATGTACATTAAATTGAAATTTAAATCACTGTCCACAAATCCTTAACATATAAGCATTTTTTAACTTAACAGGTTCATGACCTGCTAAAACAGAAGGTTTTGGTTTGTTTGTTTGTTTGTTTGTTTGTTTGTTTTTAAGGTTTTCTTTCTTTTAAATTTTATTTTATTATTTATGAATATGAGTACACTATAGCTACACAGGGCTTCAGATCCCATTACAGATGGTTGTGACCTGCTATGTGGTTGCTGAGAGTTTAACTGGACCTCTGGAAGAGCTGTAAGTGCTCTTAACCACTGAGCCATCTCTCCGACCCAAACAGAAGGTTTTAAATAGGAAAAAAATTGTATTACAACTTTATATTTTCAGGTTATACTTCAAAATTACTCATTTACTGATAAAATATACTGTAAAAAACTGAGAGAAAAAGAGGCACATGATAGCACAAGATGATGCAGACGCTGGAATTATCAGACCAGCACACTCAGAACCAAGGGATGTGGAAAAGGACCAAGTGAGCATTATAAAATTGAAAGATATAAGAAGGAACAAGGCAGTGGTAGAGCACTTACCTGGCGTGGTTCTGTGCTCAATATCACATACAGAGACACACAGAGAGATGACAGGCCATTGGGTGGACTCTTGAGCAAATTGGAGACACCCAAAAAGAATTATTGAATTTGAAGACAATTTGATAGCAATCTAGTGTTATCAAGAGATTGAAAAATAATTGAACTGTGGTTCAGGGTCCATAGGAAAATAACAGAGCACTTGGTGCGCATATAATAAAGGGGCAAGAAAAAATTGTTAAGCTAAAAAAAAGTCTGAAAACACAATCATGGTGCCCAGTTTGCAGTAAAAAATGTATACCTTCAAATTTAAAAAGCAGAGAAAACCTAAACAATATAAACTCTAAGGAAATCCACAGTAAGACCTAACAAATCAGACTTCTGAAAGTGATGAGAAGGGAAAATGCCTTGAGTACAGAGCTCCTGGAGAGAAATTAGTCACAGAAGGCAACACTTGATTGAACATGGTATGTATTCTTAGTTTACAGGTTTTATCTTGTATGGCCTCAAAACTGATTTAGTCTTTTAGTTAATTTAAATTGCTTTTGTTAAATATATTTTTATATCTTTAGTATCATCAATATTAGTTTAATTTTTATATTTCAGTTTTTTAATACTATAGATTAAGTACAACTTTTTGTTTGAGACCGAGTTTCACTGCATTACCTAGATTGACCACCAATTTCTGGTTCAAGCAGTTCTTCAGCCTTAGCTGTCCAAAGAGTTGTAACTTCAGATATGCTCACAGTCCCCAGCAAACAAACAATTTTTAACCTTGCCAAATTTAAATATGAGTTATGTCTGTGGCTCAGTAGATTATTTGGGCTTTTATGCCCCAGCGGTCATCCCATCTATGACAGTCTTGCTCCTCCCTCTCAGCTCTGTACTAGTAATTTTGCTTTTATACCTAAGTGCAGCAGCTGGAACCACCAGCATAGTTTATGCATGAAGGTGAGGTGCATTCTTGCCTTGTTCTGCCTTATAAGGGAGAACATGGTGTGCTACCATTTGAGCATTGATGGTGTTTCTAAATGCTCTTCTATCAAATGCTGTTTTCTTAGTCAGAAATTATATTGGATTTTATCTTTTACATCTTTTGAAATGATTATATATAGATTTTCTGTATTTTTGTAATGGTTAATTACATTGTCTAATTTTACAATATTAAACTAACCTTGCATTTTTAGGATAAACGTTTTACTCAAATATGATGTAAAATCTGCATTCAGTTTGTTAATTTAAGAGTTTTTGAGGCTTTTCATGAGGTACATTCATCTATACTTTTTATGTCTATGTTTTTGTCAGTGTTTAGAATTAGTTTTACATTTGTTTCATAATTCAAACTGAGAAGTATTCCCTTCTCTGTTTTCTGAGCTTCTACTCTTTATCAAACTTAAATATTAAAAGTATTTTATTCCAGTTTTTTTATTATTCAGAATAATATGCTTAAGAAATAATGAAGGACATTCCTGTGTGTCTTCTTGCAGTCTGACCTTGACCTCTGTGCTGCAGTGTCCCCTTTCATGTCAGTAAGGACTTGTCAAAACAGGAGGATGCAGTGTAAAGTTATGTGGAGACTTCTAGAGTTTAGTGATTGCCAGTGACATGTGTAGCTAACACTCTCACTAGCTTTAACTGTATTTTAGAGGGGGGAGGGAGGGAGGGAAGGAGGGGAGAAGAAGAGCCATGAGAGAGAGATGTGATCCAAATTTTAAAAAACAGACTGATAATGTTTTATCAAGCATTTTTATCTGTACTGCATGAACATTTTTGTATTATGCCTAGTGGATATGGTTTGTTGTTGTTGTGTTTTGAGATAGGGTCTTGTGTAACCCTGGCTGGCTTCAGACTTGCCATGTGGCTGACGATGACCTCTCAGTCTCCTGCCTCTGTATCCCAAGTGCTGAGATTACAGACATGTGCTACCTTGTCTCAAGAATCAACAACTCTTGGGGACAACAGTTGTCTTCCTTACATTCATTTTTGTTGTTTAACTTGTCATGATGGCTACAGGTTTTCCTAAACAGATTTGGGATTAAACTTGAATCTTGGTAAACCTTATTTCCACATTATAGTGCAGCGTGCCACCCAAGGGGACTCATGACGTTTAAGGAGGGATTGAAAAATATTGCTTAATCCAACAAGTCACTTCTAATATTTGTATCCAGAATAAACTTATAGTGGCAGTAGAAATTAATTTTAAATCCTGCTCTATCTTTGCCTGAACTCCTGTGTGTAATTACTTACTATGTACGTTTGTACCTTATGAACAAAACAGTTTCTGTTTCAAATGCTTGAAATCCACTGACAAAACACTGTGTGACAGCGGCTGTCACTGTCAGCTTCTCTTGACTGCTAGCTGAAAAAAAGGAATTCCACAGGTGCAGAAATTAGAACAGAGTGGTACTCTCTCAAGCTCTCAGGGAGGGAGTTTCTGAGTTAGGCCTGATCTATAAGGAATGTCTCGAATTAACAAGGCTTTTGGGATAGAGGTGAGCAGGACCCATGTGTGGGCATCTCTTACTAGCAAGTTATAGTCATCTGTATATCTGAAGAAGTTATCTAAATAGACTTATGCTTCTTAAATGGGATTGTTGTTTCATCCATTTGTTCATTCCTTCAATAATGAAACTTTGATTCTGTCTTCTGCATACTTTTTAGCAATGTCTTTCTGACATACAGCAAAATTATGCCTTATGTTCTTCTCCTGTTCCCTGAGAAATAGTATCAATTGGTAATTTAGAGGAAGCTCGATATGTCTCTCATTTGTTGAAAACTTACAATATATCATATATTTGTTTAAAAAACTGAATCTTGGAAAGTTAATTACCAAACTTTAATGCAAAAGTTAACTTGAGATACTATTTTTATAACTCAGAAATCCTACAGGCCTTTCCTATTTAACCTATATAGGTTGGATTCTAATTCACCACCCTTCTTCCTCAGCCTTTCAAATGATAGAGTTGATAGTGTGCCATGAAAACCATACACAAAATCCCATCTCATAACCATTGCACCAAGATGTGTGACAGTGACTAGGACTTGCTTTAAATCATGGGAGAACGACTAGATGTATTTTCCTACAAGATTCTCTTAGGTTTGAATAGCCAATGATAATTGAAAATTTGTATTGAAGTTTAATTATGTCATTGATAGTATAAATTGTGAAATTTAAGTTATATGACTTTGCTTGAGATCATACTCTTGAGATGTATAAGTTGATTAAAATGTGAAGAAGTCTTCTACTACCCCTGTAGCATCCTTCCACCACTTGCCCATTTCTCGTTGAAGTGTAATTGATTGGTGCCCTTACACTATTGCAAATCCCTTTTTTCTTTTAAGATTTATTTATTTTATGTATATGAGTACACTGTTGCTATCTTCAGGCACACCAGAAGAGAGTATCAGATCCCATTACAGATGGTTGTGAGCCATCATGTGTTTGCTGGGAATTGAACTCAGGACCTCTGGAAAAGCAGTCTGTGCTCTTAACCACTGAGCCATCTCTCCAGCCCTGCAAATCCTTTATAGTCTGTAAAATGCCCTCCTTTTCAACCTCCATTACATTAGAATGGTTAAATTATTTTCCTGGTTGGAACTTCCTATGCAGACCTAATCTTTGGTAATCTGCCTTTATCCCACATTGCCCTAGCCCCATTCCCAAACTGCCCTAAACACATAAGCACAACCTCATTTTCTAGTTTCACAGAACCCAAAGTGTCCCTCTCTCCCCCACTTCCTTTCACGTATCTTATCTAACTATTAATTAAACTATCATGTCTTTGCTCTTGTTATGCCAGTATTCTTCCTCCCCTCCTATCAGTTATCTGTTTGTCTTGCGCGCTCCCCCCCAATCATCTTTGCTCTTGTTATTCCAGTCTTCTTCCTACTTTTTAGTGTTGTCAGCCTAAGCAAATCCTGCTTATTCAAAGTGTCAATACACATGTCACCTCTTCCCTTTTGCTGCTAAGGCCATTCTGTTTATGCCTCTATAGAGCCTGTAGAATACTTGGTTTATTTTCTGTGTGCATGAGCACCTTGTTGAGAGCTCATAAAAAGATCATTATCCTCTACTATTTTTTGTGATTCATAACAAATTACTATTGATATTAATCAGTAATCTTATTAACAGTGTCCTCTCACGCACTATGCTTAACAATGATGAACATTAATTAATCCTCATATTGATCCTATGATACAGAGACAGCTCTTACCCCACTTTATAAACAATGGGGGTGAAGTTCATAAAGAGAGAATACCTTGGTTAGAGTAACACAAGTAAGTGCATAGAGCCAAGATTTGAACATAGAGTATCTGGTTCCAGCTTATACAAGTTGGAATCATTCATTCATTGATTCTCTGGGGAGTACAACCAGAAAGTACAATTTCTATTAAAATCACCCTTGAGTGACTAAGGAGGGGAATGTGAAAGATAATTTGTTACCAGAGTAATAAATACACTGTCATGAGAAAGGCTTCAGAGTCTTTTGAAAGTTCTCATTTTGTTTCAGAGGGGAGCCAATAATCTGCTATGATGGTTACTGAAAAAGTTAGGTCACGAGAGTAAAGTGCCTAGAGAGATAATGCACACTGATGTTTTTTGAAGAATAACTAAGAAAAAGAGAAAAAGTATTGTTTGCGTAATGAATGAAGTAGATTACTAAGTGCCCAAACTACCCATTTACAGAGGAGGAACCAAAGGCCATTTTAATTAATTGCCATGCCCCAGTGGCACATACTCATGGCTCTCAGAACTTCAACCAGAATCTCTGTTTCCTGAGTGCCAGTTTAGAAGTCTTTTCATCTTAATATACTGTATAATGTTCCCATTTCAAGGAAAAGTGCTAGACCAAGAAAGAAATGAGTTTTTGAAGAAAACAGTTTGTTGCTTTTGAAGCTGGTCAGCTTTGCCTAAGACCTCTCGCTGTTTTGGGATTCTCAGTATGCTTAGAATACTGCTAGCCATAGAAATGAAAACAAAACAAACGGCAATTCTTTAGGCCCCCTAGGCCTGCATATTCACTTACAAGGGCAAGTTATCAGTTCATTTCTGCTGGGCAGTGTGAACATAGGGATATAATAGTCTTTGTCTTAGCCTTTAGACCAGCTGTTCTCAACCTGTGGGGTGTGACCCTTCTGGGAGGTCAACTGAGCGTTTCACAGGGATTGCATATCAGATATTTATATTACAATTTATAATAGTAGCAAGATTACAATCATGAAGTAACAACAAAAATGTTTTTTTAACTTTTCCGTTTTTATTTTTATTTCTTTTAGTTTTTTAAAAAATTTATTTATTTTTACACTGGAGATTTTAATTTCCCCCACCCCTTGTACCTCCGACTCTCCCACTCCCTGGGGCCTCCAGTCTCTTGAGGCTTAGGTGCATCATCTCTGATTGAACACAGATCTGGCAGTCCTTTCCTGTATATGTGTTGGGGGGCCTCATATCAGCTGGTGTATGCTGCTTGTTTGGTGGTCCAGCATTTGAGAGATCTCAGGCGACCAGGTTAACTGAGACTTCTGGTTCTCCTACAGGGTTGCCCTTCTTCTCTCAGCTTCTTTCAGCCTTCCCTAATTCAACCACAGGGGCCAGCAGCTTCTGTCCATTGGTTGGGTACAAATATCTGCATCCGATAATTTCAGCTGCTTGTTGGGTCCTCCGGAGTGCAGTCATGCTAGGTCCCTTTTTGTGAGTGCTCAGTAATAGTGTCAGGCCTTGGGAATCTCCCCTTGAGCTGGATCCCACCTTGGGCCTGTCACTGGACCTTCTTTTTTCCTCAGACTCCTCCGAATTTCCATCTCTGCAGTTTTTTCAGACAGGCAACCTCAGGAGGTTGGAGATTGGGGGGACCCTCCAGAATGCACCAGAGACCTGGGAAGTGAGAGACTCTCTGGACTCAAAGGGAGGGACCTTAGATGAAATTCGTGACAGTAGGGAGAGGGAACTTATAGAGCCCACCTCCATCAGGAAGACAGGGCATCAAATGAGGGAAGAGGTTGCCATCCCACAGTCAAAACTCTCACCCATAATTGTTCCTGTCTGAAAGAACAAAAATAATTTTATGGTTGGGGGTTCACCATTACATGAACTGAATTAAAGGGTCACAGCATTAAGAAGGTTGAGAACCATTGCCTTAGATATCTTCTTGTTCGTTTTTGTTAAAATAAATAGACAATTTTGCTTTTGGTTTTTAACATGAAGAAGGAAATTAAAGCAATCTAGACAAGTTTTTACCAACAATGAATTCTAATACTGTTTCTTCTTTGTTTTTCAGGGTGACGAGGAAGGACCCAGGTAAGATTACATTATTTTTGCTTGTCTGTTCGCAGAAGTGGAGTGACATTTGTAGCCTTCTAATGCCCCCTGAGATGTAGACAAGCAAGGGATAGCATAGAAAAGGGATATCTGCTTTAATTCAGGGCTTTGAGGCTTTTATTTTGTACTGCTCCCATCTCCTTCCACATCTGTGTACCTGTAAACTTGTAAAGGTAGACTTGAAAGTATATAGGGACAAAGACTTTGCTTTGTTCTTTAGCACATTCAGAATACCTTGTTAAGAGGAGCAGGCTCTGTATTTGAATGGTAGTTAAGACTATCAGATGAACCTACTAAACTTACAATGTTCTTTTTACGTTCTTTTTGACTTTTGTGAATGTGCTATAGACTGTATTATATCTGTCACAATGAATACCAAGTAATAGGTATAAAAAATTGTTTAAATGAGGAAAGGCTTTTGTACTTTTCGATATCAATAGTTGGAAGAAATTTAACAGGGTATTTTTTATTGCCTCAGCCTTATAGTAAACTTGGACTTTACTCTTTTTCCTCTTCATCTGCTTGAGTAATGAGAAAAGACTATAGGAAATGCTGCAGCTGTGCCATCAAGCAAATTATAATGTCCAGACAGACCCCGTCTGTCATGGAGACTAAAGGACTTACGACAGGGAGATATCAGAAAGGATGTCTGGGGTCTCTGCTATTCAAACTTTATTTTAACCACAAGTACTGCCTTTTCTAATGGATTTTAAGTAGACGCTCAATGAATATAAAACATTTTTCTTTATGTGGAGTTAAAGACTATATCCCTTGGTGAACTTCATCCCAGTAGAGCCTGAGAGGCTTTTGCAGAGACAGAGTTCCTCAGGTTTCAGTGCAGTATTCACTAATGGGGTTCAATTCCTTCTTAAAAAGAACCTTAAAAAACTGTTCAAAATTGTCCATGGAACCAGTATTTGACTCTGGTTTTATTTCTGACCAACAAATTGCTTTTTCCTCATGTCTCAGGTTTTGTTTTGTTTTGTTTTTCCTTGTGCTGTAATGAAATATACCCTGGCAAAAGCAATTTAAGAGAGAAAGGGGTTGTTTTGCTCACAGCTCCAGGTACAATTCATTATGGTGGGAAAGTCAAGGCAACAGGAACTTGAAGCAGCAAGTTACATTGCATTTACAACAGATGCAAAGCACACTGAATGCCTGTGCTAACCTCAGTTTTTCCTTTATATAAGATGATCTTTCCAAGTATACATGGAGGTTTATCTACCAGAGTGATTTTTAGATCCTGTCAAATTGACAGGTAAAACTAATTACCTCCTCTTGAATGATCCCTTTTAAGTGTATTGTTTGAGAATTTTATACATGAATATGTGTCTTGATAAATCTATCCCTTGTTCCCTCCCCCTTTAACTCTTTCCATATTCCCAGAATCACTTTTACCTTCTAACTCCATGTCTTTTTCAACCCTTTAGTGCTACCAGTATGTCATAGGTGTAGGACCATCCA
Source organism: Mus minutoides (assembly GCA_902729485.2). Taxonomy (NCBI): domain Eukaryota; kingdom Metazoa; phylum Chordata; class Mammalia; order Rodentia; family Muridae; genus Mus; species Mus minutoides. The sequence continues at coordinate 1,282,449 of LR749817.1, read as the reverse complement.
CTAGAACAAGGGCAACCCATAGAAGGTTATATCCCTGAAGAAAATTGACACCTTTCTTCCACCAGCAGCCATCAGTTGCCAATAGGTCCTCACCTAGGAGTAGGACATTGTGAGCCTCTCCCTCATCCATTCTAGGATTTGGGCTGTCTTGATTTTCTGCAGGCCTTGTGCATTCAGTCACAGCCACTGAGTTCATGTGTGTAGTGGCCTGTCATATCCTGAAAACACTGTTTTGCAATAGCTCTCCATTAACTCTGGCTCTTAACAGTCTTTCCATCCTCTTCTATAGTGATCCCCTAGGGGCATTTGCAGAGTGATATAGGTGTCCCGTTAAAGGTTAAACAGTCTTTGGTATCTTGTTCTCTGCATGTTGATCAGATGTGAATCCCTGTATTAATCACCACTTACTGCAAAAAGAAGCTTCTCTGATAGGTGTTTAAAATGTACTAATTTTTGGGTCTAAAGATACATATTTAGGGAGTAATTTAAAATGATGTCTGTTAAGCAGAATAATAGTAAGTTCTCTCCTAGGGCTCATGACCTACCCAGCTAATGGATTCTTGATCCAGTTAGTACCAGGCATGAATTCTATCGTGTGGATTGCGTCTTAAGTCTAACCAGAAAAGTTGTCAGTTACTCCCATATCATTAGTCCCACTATTCCTCCATGGCATATCTACAAGATGTACACACCTGAGTTAGATTAGTGACATCCCCCTCCCTTCTCCTGAGCCTGCATGGTACTTCCACTATTGTGGAAGCTAGCCAGTAGAGATGAGGCTTCTAGGTTAGTACCAGATCAATTTCTCCATGTCTACTGACTCAAATATATGGTATCTTCAACAATAGTGTCTTACCATCAAATTTTGGAGGGTAACCAAGAACAGTGGCAATAATCTGTAATGTTTTAGGAGAGTATGTGGTACCCTACTGATCAACAGAAAGTAACCCATACCAGGCACTGTTGAACCCCTTTCTTAAGATGTTCCAAGTGATATCCTGAATGTGCATCTTTTGGTATTTCCTTCTCTTGAGAACTGTGTTCCTCAGCTTCCACTTTAGAACTACAAGGAAATATCCAGTTCTGGTCAGCTGTGGTTCAAGCCGGCAGCATCATGCGTTAAACCTGTTTTGCCTCAGAGAATCCCTTCAGATTCTACCTTCCAAATGTTTTCAGGAACAAACTTATTCTATATTATGGTTTCTTCCCTCCCTAGATCCTTCTCATCTTTTTATTCCATTACAGTGTGTTTGTGGGAGCTGAAGAGATGCCTCAATAGTTAATAGAAATAACTGTTTCCAAGTACCAGGTCACAACCATCTGTAATTCTAATTCCTGGGGCTTTAATAACCTATTTCTAGCCTTTGTGGGCTCCTACTCACATGGGATACATATAAACTCATGCAAGCACTTAACAAAAAAATGTGTGTGTGTGACCCTGCTATGTGCCAGGCATGTACTACACAGTGTTACACACATAATGGTGACTAAGACAAACATGGCACCTACTTTTGTACATTAGAGTCTAGACAGAGAGGTGAGCATCCCAAGCAGCAGGATGGAGAAAATGGTGCTAAGGGAAGTCAGGCTGCTTGAGGAAAGGGTTAGACCATTGTCTGTTCCAGAAAACAAAGGAAGGAAAGAAAGGAAGGAAGGGCGGGAGGAAGGAAGGGAAGGGAAGAAAGAAAGAAAAGAAGAGAGAAAGAAAGAGGACAATAGAGGAAGCCTAACAGAAAAATATATACGTAGATGGTTCTGGAAGATGAGAAATCACACAGAGGTTGAGCGTGGCTTCATTGTTCAGGTAAGGGAATTTCTTGGGTGAAAGTTGCAGACCAGAAATACTGGAAGATAAGAAGCATTGTGGTGATTTTGGCCCTAAAAGCCTTCTTGGAGCATTTGCATTATCCTGGAGTCAGTGGAAAGCCATTAAAGAATTTGAAACCACAGTCCTATAATCCCAGCATTCGGGAAGTAGAGGCAGAAGGACTAAGGGTTTAAGATCAGCCTTGTTAGCCTGCGCTATATGAGACACTTCTTAAAAAGCAAAAACAGCAATTTAAACAGAAATTGACCTGAGCAGGTTTCCATTTTGTATCTGCTGTCTTCAGAGTGGAAAACTAACAGGAGGCAATCATAAGAAGCCTAAAAGTAAACTGACTAAACTAGGTGTCTTTTGTTTTGTGTTCTTCAACGAAAATACATGAGAGTGAGTACTTTATATGGAAATTGATTAACTTGCAGTTTTGGAGGTTCTGGGCCATGGCACCACTATCTGATTAGCTCTCGGGAGGGCCTCATTGTGCATTGCATCATGGTAGCTTGAATACATACAGAAGGAAGGCTCACAAAAGGGCAGGTTTTAGGTTCCCATTTTCTCAGAACTAATTCAATTCCATATACGTAAATTAATTTCTTCCCATGCTGGTGACCCAGTGGCTCAGTCATATTCCACTATGCCTCAGTCTTTAATGGTTACATTGCTTCTATATATGGCCACACTGGGGACAAACCCACCATGTGAACTTTTCAAGGATAGATCATGTCTAAGCTATAGGACAAGAATTGTAATGATAGGTTCCTGAATCAGTGTTTTCTCTAATTATTAACCGCATTTTCACCATTTTGCACAGGCATTTGATTTGGACTCCAGATTTTCCACAGCACTTTACCCCTTTATTCTCTAGCTCCTTGAAATCAAGGACGGTCACAGCTCTACACCTTCTTTCTGCCAGAGAGTTCATGCAAGACCATGCTTTTAAAAAACAAAAGCTTAGCAGAAATAATAGGAAGGTTCCATGGCTTAGCACATGGAATTTCTGTCCCGACAGAGCTTGATTAGGCTGAACATTTCCATTTTGTTATGGCCACATTCCAAAGTCACATTGATTAGAAAAGTGTAAGGATGCTTGCAGAGAAGTATGAGAGACTGGCTTTCAAGTTTAACTAGGGATACTTTAATGTCATTTTGTCAAACCATGTAGTTTCTTTACTAGTAACTAAGATGTTAGGCTGTCTAACCAGTCAAGCCAGGCTGCAATGGATGTCAGCAGGATTCTCTTGGACCATGACTTGACAAAATCATTTTCAGTATTGTGTGCACTTGAGAGCATGTTCTAAATTGGCAAAAAGAGGGGAAAGGATTCATATTTTCTTCTTAACCTTTGAATCCATGCATGTTGGTTCCATTCAGCTTATTTGTGTTGAACTACCATTTGGCTCAGTCTATTCCAATTACCACTTAAGGGCAGACTGCCTTTGATCTAAAATTTCTTGCATTTATGATGTACACTTTACAGTTTCAACAAGCTGAAGAGAATTTTGCTCCAAAGTTTTCTGTGTTGCTGAGAGATTAAGTGAGGGTTTGATGTATAAAGAAAATGTACTTCTCCCTGCACAAAGAATGGCCAGGAGACTAGGTCCCATATTCAGTAGTCCTCTATCGTGACATCCTATATCCTGGCCACCCGCTGTAGTCTCCTTGCTCTTGAGCTTTGACTCTCTGGGTTGTTCAATAGGAGTTAGCCAGAGCTGGGCGTGGTGGCGCACGCCTTTAATCCCAGCACTCGGGAGGCAGAGGCAGGCGGATTTCTGAGTTCGAGGCCAGCCTGGTCTACAGTGTGAGTTCCAGGACAACCAGGGCTATACAGAGAAACCCTGTCTCGAAAAAAAAGAAAAGAAAAGCAAAAAAAGGAGTTAGCCAGATATTGTGCTTTTGTTTATGCCTATTCCTCAACAAGTCTTACTGTATAATTGTCTAGCAAATTAACAACAGTAGTAATTGTAATTAAAGATTTAATGTCCAGCCAGGGGGTGGGAGCGGGTGGGTAGGGTAGCAGGGCCGGGAGGGGGGAGGATATAGGGAACTTTCTGGATAACACTTGAAATGTAAATGAAGAAAATATCTAATAAAAGTTGAAAAAAAAAAGATTTAATGTCCAAAGTGTTTTATGTACATTTTCATTTAACCTCGTGCAAGACCTATGATGTAGTATGAGGATTTATCAGTAAATTTATAGAGATATCACAGGCTAGATAGTAGTAGTAGTAGTAGTAGTAGTAGTAGTAGTAGTAGTAGTAGTAGCAGCAGCAGCAGAGCTAGGAAATGAGTATGATCTGTTTTAAGGGCTCATTTGGACTATCTGCAGGAGGTAAATTTGTGACCCTGTGTGAAAGCCTAGAGACTTCACCCACAGTCCTCAGAGGCTCACCTTGGTATTCTTCCTCTATCCTGCATTGTGACTCGCTGACGTGTAATTGCTCTGGCCTGTTTCCTGAAAGTGATTTTTTCTTAGCTACTGTGCTTATCCAAACCTATCTGTTTAATCCTCACACAATATCTCCTAAGCACCAACACCAAGAGAATTCTCTAGGGAGCCAAGCAAACCTTTATTTACCATCACAGGATAGTTGCTTGTTGCTTGCTGTGTATTGACTATCCTTCAAATCATGATACACAGCCATAGCTGGCAAGGATCCTCAGTGGATATGGTAGAGAAAAAGTTTTAATATATAGAATATGAATATTAACTACTATGGAGTCATCTTGTAAGACAGTCTCTTTGAAACCCAGAATGATTATTTCTTCTTCAAGCAAAAAAGCAATTTACACTTTCAGCTGCAATTTTCTGTCTTCTCTGTACTATTATGGGAGATCTGTGTTCACTGCCTCACAGATTGGCTCCTTCTCTACCCCTGTTGAAGCCTGCTGAGAAGTAATATGTACTTGAGGAGAGGGGGTGGCAGTATGATCTGCTGGTGTGAAAGCAATTGTTTTGTGGGAGGCAGTGAGAGAGAGAAAAAGACCCTTAAGCTCTTGTGCTTGGAGAAAAAGGAGCAAGATCAGGATTAAATTTTGATCTGCTTTGGGGGTTTTTTTGAGATTTTTTTTCTCTTTAAACTAAGAGAAAAATGGCTTTTTAATAATATCAACTATACAGGGAACTTTTGTAGAATTTTCATCTTTTTCATCTTCAAAGTTGGCTGTTATTCAAGCATAAATTGCCTGTTGAGATTGTGAATGTGATCCATGCTGCTTGTATAATCAAACAGGAAGTTTGTTTGGAAGGAGTGAGAACAAAGGGCATTGACCTACCTCTTCTCTTTTGTGCCTGTGACCAATGGTGTGGCCTTGGTCAAGTCATTTAACCTGTGTACTGTTATTTCTATTTAAATACCAGCCTCCTCCCTACTGCACCTTTACCAAGTTAGGTTTGTGTAGACGGTTTTCCATTGCTGCAACAAAGTACCTGAGATAAATAAAGTTTGTGGCCCATGTGAAAGCCTAGAGAATTCACATGCACAGTTCTCAGAAGATCACTTTAGTCTATTTCCTCTAACCTATATATGAAGAAAATTATTTTTTCCTCCTATGTAGTTTCAGAAATTTTAACCCATGATCATTGACTGTTTAGTCCTTGGACCTGTGATAAGACAGTACATCATGGAAAGTGGTAGATAGTAAAAGTAGCTAGAAGTCAAAATAGCAGAGCTAGAATCTGATGTCTTTTCAAGGCCATTCTTTGGTAGACCTCACACACTGCCACTGCCACCCAGCAGTGCCAGAGTTAGTAGCCAAGCCTCTAGCACATAGGCTTTGGGCAATATTTATTAATTTTAGCTGTGTATATCTTTTAATTAGTAATTTTTAAAATTGTAAATCTCAGTTTTGTTTCTTTAGTAGCCACAGTAGTTAAGGAAGAGGAGGCCATGGGCCTTGTGGATATAACGACAAAGATGTCTGTTCTTGCATTTACAAAGGTCTCAAACTCTAGCTAAATAGACAAGTTTATTATCATATTTAATTGGAATATAATTATCATTAAGATACTTAAAGAAACACTAATGAAGTACCAAGTATGTACATTTATTTTAAATATTTAGATATATTAAATCATTTATTGCTCACAGTACCCCAAATAGATGGCTTATATATTATCTTCATTTTCCATCAGAGATGAAAAAATGAGTCAGAGAAGTTAGACATTTATGAGATCACAGAGTTTTTGGGTTTTGTTTTTGTTTTGTTACCTTTTTTTTTTTTTTTTTTTTTGGTTTTTCGAGACAGGGTTTCTCTGTATAGCCCTGGCTGTCCTGGAACTCACTTTGTAGACTAGGCTGGCCTCGAACTCAGAAATCTGCCTGCCTCTGCCTCCCGAGTGCTGGGATTAAAGGCATGTGCTTTGTTACTTTTTTAAGGCAGCCTCCAAATTTATATAGTTTGATTTCTGAGTGTAAGCTACACTATTGTGTGATAATAATCCTATAAAGTAAATCTATTGAGTGCAGAATACTGCACTACTAACTAAAAAAAAAATTCTTCTGGATCTTGACAGATGGATGGAGCTAGGCATTTTCTGATGGAAAGAATAGGAAAGTCATCCAAGCAGAGAAACCAACAAATATAAAGGTTTCGAGATATAAGAATACGTGTGCCAGTGGGAACTAGCCAATAACTGACTCCAGAAGATAAGTAGAGTTCACCTTGTAAAGTGACTGAGATGCTGAGTTGAGACATCAAAGCTTTAGACAATTCCTGTTACACATTACTTCTTGAAGCCAAGATTTTATGTTGCTCCTCCAATCACATTTCATAATTTGTTATACATCGTAAATTGTTAGTTTGTCTTTAATGCTTCTGTTTCCCACCACTCTGACAGTGAGATGGCTCAGCTAGTAAAGGCTTGTTGCCAAGCATAGTGACCTCAACTCCATTCTGCAGATTCAGGTGAGAAAAGTAGAGAACCAACTCTTACAGGTTTTCCTGTGACTTCCACATGCATGCTCTGGTGCACAGGCCACATACATACACACAAATTCACATGTAATTTTAAAAACCTGACACCTGATTATATTTAACAAACACCATGAAGCACAGAAAACATTCCTTTTTTTTTTCATGCAAAAATAAATGAGGTAAAATGTTTGGAAGGACTTCATTTAATTTTTATTCTGTTTATATTCCTATGTTTATAGTTCTACCTTTCTCTTATTTAAAATAATGTTTAGAAAATAATTACCTAATTCCTTTCAAATAAATGAAAATAGGCAATCTTAATGCACCAACATTTTCCAAAGGGAGAACATAGATGTTTTACTTAATAACTAGTCAAAGAAATTGGTGTGAGCTGATGCTGTGTTGGTGTTCAGTTAGAACTGATGCTAAAGAATCTGTTTGTGGCCTTACTCTCTTTTATTTGTCTTCCTAACCATTATGACCTGGTTCTTAGCAGAATACGTTTTAGGAAGTCAAAACTCAATTAGTTTTTAAAGAGTAACACTATTTGATAGCCTTGTTATGTCCCCCTCACATGTGGGCAGCCACAGCATAATTATTTATTGAGTCTGTTGTATTTTACAAGAAACCTGCGGGTTAGTCTCAAGTTTCTTTTTCTTCTTCCTTCCTCCCAGTGAGAGACAGGCAAGAGGTAACAGTATATTTTCCTGCCTTCTAATGTCCTCTTTTGCTCTTCTCTTCTCTTCTCTTCTCTTCTCTTCTCTTNCTCCCTCCCTCCCTCCCTCCCTCCCTCCCTTCCTTCCTTCCTTCCTTCCTTCCTTCCTTCCTTCCTTCCTTCCTTGATGGTAGTGGAGAGGTAAGGGCAATGGGAATTTTAAGGAGGCATACATGAAACATGCTGGGAACACATACTAGTAAGTTTTGTTTTGGTTTTCTTTTCTTTTTTTTCCTTTCTTTTTGAGGTGGTGTAAGGTTTAGGGTCACTAAGTAGTATTTTCCTTAACATTAGAACTATAAGGAAGTGATTTCGAATCTTTAAGGAAAGACAGAACAAGTGGGGCCAAACGGGGGCGGCCGGAGCGAGCAAGGTTGACAGGAACGAGGGAAAAAAAAAAGAAAAGACAGAACATATGTATATGTACACATATAAGATGGTATCTCAAATACTGAGGTTTTTTTTTTTTTTTAACCACAGATTAAGATGCACTTGTTTAGAAACCCTAAACATGAGTAGTTAGAGGTTTACAAAAGAAAAACTTTCTTACCCATATGCAGGTGTTTCAGGGAAGAAAAGCTCCTTTTTTATAAATGCCTCCCTCCCTGAAGTCCTCAATACCACTACCAGTTTTCTGTAGGTTGAAATGTGGTTGTAAAATGAAAAGATTTTGTTTCCTTGGTGACTACATGTCTCCTTACACTTTGGTTCCATCAATTCTATTTAAAGGAAAGTGAGATTGAGCATGTGAAGAAAAAAAAAAAAAAAAAAAAAAAAAAAACCAGTACAGAGAGGGAGGAGCTGACAGAATTTCAAGGAAGCCAGGCAGGGAAACCATCATTTCTCAGTATTTCTCTGTTCTGGTTTTAGATGAATCTTGATCTAGATGTTGGGGCACAATGTATTTTATCTGTCCAGAGGTACTGTCACTCGGACAAGTATAAAGTGACCAAGATGGCAGCTTTGTCCTATCTTTAAGAGATGTCCAGGATTGGTAGTTAGCCAGCCACAGCAGTGAGACTACTGACACCATGAACACTGAATGGGAGCTCCACCAATGGAATCTCTCAGAGCTTTGAAAGTAACTCAGGATTAGAGTCACCGTGACCACCCTTACGTATATGATACAGTTGATACTGTAAGAAGCTGAATGATTCACCTATGGCTATACAGTTAGCAAGCAATATCACTAGGATTTAGAACCCAGATCTAGCAGTCTTAAAATTCTCTGTGTTCAGCCTTTATACTGCAGTCCCTTTGTCAGGAGACAGAAGTTTAGATCTTACAACTTAGTCAACGGAAATAAGTAAAGCTTGATGGGTAAGATTCTAACAGTCAACAGGGATTCAGCCCTTTACCACCATTTTCCTTTTCTTTGTCAAATACAAACAAGCAGTTTGAAAAACAAAAAAAGTTGACACTAGGCTTGCCAAGAAAGAATCTGAAGGAGAATAAACAGGCACTTCAGTCCCCAGACAGGTAAACATTAGTTTACTCCCTGGCTTTTGTGGAGTCAGCAACTGCCATTGCCTCTTCTGAAAGAGCCACTGTTCACCCAGTGGCAGGTGCAGGCCAACTGTTGCCATGACAACTGCAGGAGAAGCAAGCAGTTTAATTCCAGAACTGATAATTAACTGGGGGTTGGGGGAGTGGGAGTGGTGAAGAAATTGGGGGGGATAATTGTTGTCAGAGAGAAAACTTAGCAATTACTGGCAAGCTGCATATATGCAAAGGCCAGGCACAGATGCATCAACCCAGCATTCTCCTAACATTCAGCATTCATCCCCTCTGCTTCAGAATTTTGATGTACAAAAATGAAGGGTCAGGTTCCCATAGACATCTGAGTCTCCTTAAGGAGCATAAGCAAAGAAGAATGTTACGTAGGCTGAAAAAAAAAAGCTCAGGAGGACATATGAATGTGTACCTCAGAGACACCACCTGGCTAGAAGCAATTTAGAAATACTGTTAAAACTCTGAAGGATAGAAGCCATAAGCATGTTTCTTAGGAGTTTCTACCTCTGCAGTTAGGAAAGAGAAATGGTTTTCCAGAAAGTAAAGGGACTTGAGGCAGTGATCAACTTAGATACTTGATCATAGCATTATTTTATCAGTGCTTTAGAGGCTGTATTAATGAAAGCACACTAACACACACATGGCTTAGCATCTGTCTTGTTTAACCTTACAACCTAGGAAAAAGACTATTATCCTCATAGTAGACTCAGAAATGTTGAGGGCTTTAAAGCAAGCCAGCAAATTGGTAGGTCCTTATAAGTTTACTTATACCATTCTGTTGGGAGATCATGTCTCAATCTAAAAATAAAACAGCCTTAAATATACGTAAATAATCTATAATAAATAACTGTGTTTGTGTATAAATATATCTGCATGTACATGTATATTATTCAAGCAGTTGACATCAAGTATCTTCCTCTATCATTCTCCCTACTTGTCTCAAGATTCTAGGCTTTTTTATTACTTTATTTTTAAAGAGAAGAATAGAAATGTTTATTGTATATTGTAGTTATACAGATTAGATCCATGAAAGGCTCAGACTCTGGCATTTGATGTTGAAAGGCTTTCCTTGAAAAAGTATAAGGTCCTTGTTACTACAGGCCATCATTTCCACCCTTCCTACTCCCTCCAACTCCTTCCATCTGCTTCCTCTCAAACTCATCACCTCTTCCTTCTTATTGTTACATGTGTGTTCTCATATATACATGTACATGTGTTTAGGGTGGACCACTTGGGATTGGATAAACTGTCAGGGGGCCTATCTCTGGAGAAAACTGATTCTTTCTCAGCAGCATGGCCTATAGCTCTTCGTCAAGGATAGGCCTTCAGAATTTCTTCCATCCCTGTTGGCATGCCCACTGGTATGGTCATTATGAAGGTCATGTTTAGCACCATGTTTTTGATATCTCATGAGTGCAGTTTTTATATCATGTCTAAAGATAGCCATTATGGTCCTCTGACTCATAGATTCTTTCTGTCCCCACTTCTATAATATTCCCTGAGACTTAGGTGTAGAGATTACATTATGGATGTACCAATTGAAATTAGACATCCCACAGCCACTTGACTTTTGCATTTCCACCAGCTGCATATCTCTGTTAATAGTCTGCATCTGCCGCAGAAAGAAGTTTCTTTGATGAGGGCTAAGAGCTACATTTATCTATGGACATGAGTATTTAGAATACAACTAGGTATCATAGTTGTTTAGGATCCTAAAGTAGCAGTAGTAGGTTCTTCCCTAGGTTCTATATCCTCACCGGGCATAGGTAGTTGGTTAGGTTTAGACCACTAGACATGGCTTCCTTCCTACTGAGCTAGCCTTAAGTCTAATTAGACAGCTTTTAGTTACCCCAGAGATAAAACTTGCACTATTATACTATTTGGGATATCTTGTAGGCTGGTAATTGTTGTAGTTTAGGCTTTTACAGTTAAGTAGAAATATTGTTTGCTTTTCTTTCTTGGCATCTTGCATAGCAACTTCTGATACTATAAGAGCTGGTCCTCTTGCAGGAAAGGCATATTAATTTAGTGTGTGTGTATACATGTACCATAGTGTACACGTGGAGGTCAGACAACTTGCCTAAGTGAGCAAATACCTTTACCTACTGAGACATCTCTTTGGCCCTTCCAACTTACTCTTTAAACTGGTCTCTCCCTTAGTCTGGAGTTCTCCATTTGGGTTAAACTTTTGGCCAGCAAGCCCACAACATCCAACCGTCACACAATCTACCTCTGCATATTACTGATGCACACTATACCTTTCTTGTAAAACAATGCTGGGAATCCAAACTCAGGTCCTCATGCTTGTGCAGAGAGCATTTTACACAGTTAGCTATTACCCAGCCCTGAAAATAGGGTTTTTAACTTACAAAATTTTCTACCTAAACAATATTGGTGAATGTTATATTGTTGAAGCCTGGGTCATTTGTAACTCAAGATTAGTTCAGTATTTCAATTCTTGATCGTGTAAATATGAGTGCTGTGAATTTTTTTTCCTAACTTACTTCTGTAGCTCATGCTGGTCTAAAGCTATTCTTAACAATATGCCTAACCAAACATCCTTAGTGAATGTATTTTTTTTTAAAGATTTATTTTATTTGTTATATGTGAGTACACTGTAGCTGTCTTCAGACACTCCAGAAGAGGGAGCCAGATCTCGTTACGGATGGTTGTGAGCCACCATGTGGTTGCTGGGATTTGAACTTATCACCTTCGGAAGAGCAGTCGGGTGCTCTTACCCACTGAGCCATCTCACCAGCCCGAGTGAATGTATTTTTTATAAGAAAGACATATGGGCAAGTTTTCTTATGTTCTTCTGTGTGTGCATGTGCGAGTGCAAGTTCGTCCGTGCGTGTGTGGGTGTGTGTGTGCGCGCGCGAGAGTGCAAGTTCGTGCGTGTGGGGGGTGGTGTATGGGGAGAGGCAGATTTTATTTTCAAGCAGCAGAGTATTAAAAGGAACAAAACATTATTATTTCAGTTTATCTGGAGTACCTATTTTGTTCTAAAATTGTCTTTGTTGCTAGACATACATTATGAACAAAACATTCAAATCCAGTAAGGATATAGCTTAGATAGTAAAGTCTTGACCTCAGGTATATGGAGCCATGGCTTTAATCTCCAGCACCACAGAAACAGTATAACCCCAGCACTGGGAAAAGGAGACAGCAAGAACAAAAATTCTAGGTCAGTCTCAGCCTCTGCTCTGTAGGGAATTATAAGCCACCATGGGCTACGTGGGACCTTGTCTCAGAGAGGAAAAAAAAAAAGGAGGCAAGGAAAGAAAGAGATATGGGAGGGAAGATAGAGACAGAGATGAAGATAAAAATGATAACATTTAAGTCCTTATATTCTGGAATATCAAGTACAATTTTATGAGTGTAAATGGGGTGTAATTTTAAAAAGATATTCTTAGGAACCTTGTTTGTCCTTTTAATATCTATTATACAAAACAAAGCTTTCTCAATCTTTCTGACTGGCAGGAAAATATGAAACAGAGTGATAACCATTACTGAAAAATGTGAGCTTGCTCACAGTTTTCTAGAACTTTCACAAACTAGTAAATTAATCTCAGAATTTAGTTCAGTTGGCTCAATAATTATGCTGTAAAATGTAATTATCCTGTATAATAGAGGGGTATTTTAAAGGCATGTTGTTAATGTGTGTTAACAAAAACAGTGCTTTTGAATGTGATATGGTTATGGTCCGAAAGGCCATTGGAATAGTTCTCAGTCCTTTGTTCAAGAAATAAATTAAGAACATTCTGAAAGTATAGATATGGAAACAAATAATTAAAGGCAGAAGAAAGTTGTGATGTGGTGGTTAAAATACTCTTGACCCATGGGAAGTGGCACTATTAGGAAGTGTGGCATTGTTGGACAGAGAGTGTCACTGTGTAGGCAAACTTTGAGGTCTTATGCTCAAGCTCTGCCCAGTGCAGAAGAGAAACTCTCTTCTTGGATGCCTTTGGATTAAGATGTAGAAATCTTGGCTCCTCCAACACCATGTCTGCCATATTCCTATCATGGCCCATTAAACTCAAAACTTCAAAATCCAAAGTCCCAAATTCTACAATCCTCCAAACAAAAACATAGAGCAATACCCCAATCCCTGGTACAAAGTTAGGGTTTCATTGCTGTGAAGAGACACCATGACCAAGGCAACTCTTAATTAAAGGATAACATTTAATTTGGGCTGACTTAGAGTTTCAGGGGTTCAGTCCATTATCATCATGGTGTGAATCATGGCAGCATCCAGGCAGATATGAAGCTGGAGGTGCTGAGAGGTCTATGTCTTGATCCAAATGTAGCCAGGCAGAGAGAGTCTCTCTTCCATGCTGTGTGGAGCTTGAGCATAGGACCTCAAAGCCTTCCTGCACAGTGACACACCTCCTCTAACAAGGCCACACCTTCTAATAGTGCCACTTCTCACAGACCAAGCATATTCAAACCACCACAATAGATACAGAAACTGAAGTAATTAAAGGCTGAAGAAAGTTGTGACTGTCATCTAAAATCTCAATGAGCTTTCTATCATACTTTTTATTTATCAGGCTATATAACAGGTTTCATCAAATGTAGCCTGTGTGACACAGTGCTAGCTAGATATTAGATCTTAGTAGAAAATAAAACCACACACAATCCTTGTTGTGATTGGTCTCTTTACTATATTAGCCTATGGCCTTCTCCACATTTCTTTACTTCTGTTGGCTCAAACCTCTGGAAGCCTAAAGAATTACAAACTACTAGAAAGACCAATGTCACATGCTGCTACAAGTAGAAATCCTCTAGCACAGGGCTTCCCAAGAATGAGACTGACTGTGAACTGAACTATTAACTTGACCTTCTAAACTCAGTTCCATGTGCCAGTGTTAAGTTTGGCAAATGCTGCCTATTTCCCTAACTCTTGGAGTTCCACATCCCCATTGTGATTGAAACAGGGTAGGGTGTCCTGTGATAATAAGGTGTGTTTCTTTTGTTTAACCTAGCATTTTGATATGTGATCAGAAGGTACCTTTCCCACAAACCACTCGTGGTAAGCAGTGTTCCTCTAGATGAGCCGTGGGCATGCTGCTTATTCTCCACTGCATGTTGCTAATGAGTAGCCATCCAGGAAGACAGTGTAAAAGATATAATGTCCTGTACCTTCATACTTTGAAATTGCACTGCACATTGCTTCAAAATACTGGGACTTCTATACTACTTCACTGCTATTATTATTTCTTAATACTACAAGTGAAGATGTAAATATCAAACATACATATAATGAACATTTAATACAGCTACTGTACATTCCTGGAAGAAGGTGACTTAGAAAGGACTGCTGAGACTTTTTAAAAAGCATTTTTATTTTTTAAAAGACAATCATTAATTTCTATCATTTCTTATTAAAATCATCTTTATTTTAAAAGATAATTTTCATAAGTTTGTTTTAAAATATCATTAATAGGGTTCATCATCTTCATTTTAATTAACATTGTAATCCCTTTTTCTATTTGTTTTGTTTTGATTTTTGGTGTTATGAGGTGGGGTCTTGCTCTGTAATAAATAACCCAGGTTGGCCTTGAACTCAGGATCCTTCTGCTACAGCCTCCCAAATGCTAGGAGTATCCTGCCACACCTGGTTTCCTCTCTTGTTTTTGACAGTAGCATAGCTCTGATGCTATTGAATTCCAGACATGTAGCACAAAGGTATTCAGATGTTGGTTAAATAGTGAATACACAAAAGCAGCAAGGCACATTACTGAATGTAAAGCAGCAGTCTGCTGTAGTTGTTTTTGTTGGGTTGTTGTTGTTGTTGTTGTTGTTTTGTTTAAAGTCAGTGTTTTAAAAACAGGCTCATCCCCCCCCCCCCAAAAAAAAATAGTGTTCTGCAAACTATCAAAAGCTGCATCTGATGAATAGTGTTGGGTTGGTTGGTTGGTTTTTCACTAAAGGTCATGAAAATACTCACCATTTAGTGTGTCAGAAATTTCTTAATATGGCTAGGCTTCGATGGCAAATAGATTTGTATACTGAGATCTTAGTTTTCTGAATTGCTGGCCAACGACTGGACAGTGAAACCAGAAAGGTCTAAGGAGAACTTGCCTGCCTTTCATTTGTCATAAATAGAAGCACTAGTAGTTAATTTGTGTATATTAAGAATTTAGTATGATAATATATGTAAAAGGTTATATATGAGAAAACCATACAATGTACTATACTAGAAAAACAATGTACTATACCCTTTAAAATGTAAATTACTAAATAGGAAATAATATTGAATGATAAGAAGTCAAGTTGTCTACCTAATTGGCAGGCCCTGACAGGTTTATCCTCATGTCTTTTTGCATGGTATTCATGAAGGCATAATTATATTGAAAAAATTTCAGATTCCCAAAGATAAGTCATTAAAACAAACACCAGAATTAACAAAGGAGAAGCAAGGAATGACCTTGATACATCGCCTTTAGAGTTTACAGGTTGTCCACAAACATCTCTGTCATGAGAGGTGGGTTTGCTCTCCATGTAGTAGGCAGGTGATTAATTGAATAAAGAGTGGCTTGTCCAGGGTTGCTCAGCTAGAGCTGCAAGTGTTGAGAGGACTTAAAAGGAAGCCTTCTTGTTCCATCTTACATGTCTTTGTTCTCAGAGCTGGGTTTCTTCAAAACATGACTGTTTTCTTCTCTCTTCCCAAATGCTTTTATCTTTGACTCTCTTTTCCTAGAAAATGGTAACATCCTGTCTCAGGGTAGCAGTTATCCTCATCATCTCCGTTTTCTTTTCATTCTTAGCTACCTAATTCATAGGCACTGGCAGGTTTATCCTCGAGCATCTGTCAAATCCAAAAATTTGTCACCACCTCCAGGTTTCCTTCATGGTCCAGGATACATAACTTCTCTCCAAAGATTCTGCTGCTATTCCCACTCTTCCTCACCTTCCCTTCCATCTCCACCTGTCATCCCATTCTTCACATAGAAGGTAGAGGAAGCTTCAGATGCTGAGAGAAAGAAGTGTGCTCTGTTTTAGAATTACACAGAGGAAACATGGACTGTAAAGAACCAGCCGACACTCTGCCTACCACCTCACCCTCATGCTGGTCACTTATGCTACTGGTCACTTTAAACTACACTCATGTCTTATTTTTCCACAGATGAGAACTTCTTTCTTACATAGTGACCTTTGTGCCCTTGTGTCCTGTGTCAGGCTCTGTGTGCCTGAATGGTTGGTTATCCCTGGATGCTCACTTGCTTTCCTCACTTCCTTTATCCAGGACTCCTGAGATACACTTCTTAGGAACTTTATTCTGGATCCTGCTTTGGTTTTCTGTAAAATCCTGATGCCACATAAAAATGTGTTCTATATTTGACTCATTCTGTTCCTTCTGGGTCAGGAAGGACTTGACATAGAGTTGTGGTTGTTTTGGGGTTTTGCTTTGTTTTGTTTTGTTTTTATTGGCCTTTTCATCAGTGTGCTATAGAACATTATAGCCACTCATTAAATTTTTTAATGAATAACTATCTTTCCAAATCTTATTTTGTAAGTATATATGATTATAAAAATAAGATCTTTTCAACTAAGAGTTAAACCAGAATAATGTTTTTTGAGTCAGGTAAGGAAACCAAGATTTCCCCTTTACATACAATAACTTCTCTTTAATTTAATTAAAATATTATCATGCTTTTCTTTGACAACACCAAAAATTAGTAAAACACAATAAAAAGAAAAACATCTTTAATTCAGTCTTAAGACCCAACCAAGTCTTCACAGGTAAAGCTGTTGGTTCACTAGACAGACACTCAGTAGACCCCAATGAATAAAACTCTGTTATAATTTTACTAATTATTATGGCCAAATCAATATAATGTTCTATTTCACTTCTCAATATTTTGATAAAGAATTAATGACTGTAATTTGACTAAGTTCAGGAAAAAAGTGAAAATAGAGTACATATTTATAAAATAAAAAATTTTGACTTTTGCAAACATTTATCAGGATAAATTTTTTTTGAGGAATATATAACACAAATGCAATGGCAAGAAAAAGGAACAACGCATAATTGAGTACTTTATATGTACTTATTAAATGGATAATGGTGAACTCCATCTTATTAAGATATTATATTCCACTATATAAAACTTAAAAGTGGCATAAAAGCAATTATTATAATTATCAGGCTTAAGGTGAATGTGTTTATGCCTGAACATCTTTGTCCTGTTCAGTTGTCCTTCCTTCCTTCCTTCCTTCCTTCCTTCCTTCCTTCCTTCCTTCCTTCCTTCCTTCCCTCCCTCCCTCCCTCCCTTCCTCCCTCCCTTCCTCCCTCCCTCCCCTTTATTAGTTTTTCCACAACCAAAACAAGTAAATTTCTACAACAGAATTAGAGCTAGAAATATGTTGAGGGTAAGTACATAAATTCTATTATATGATGTATTTATTTTTATTTGTATGACTTCATGAGGTGCCAGATCCCCTGAAACTGGAATAATAGACAGTTGTGAGCTGTCTTGTGGGTGTTGGGAATTAAACTTGGGTCCTTTGAAAGAGCAGTCAGTGCTCTTACTTGCTGAGCCATCTCTCTAGCCCAAAAGTATAAAGTATACTGTGATGTTCCACAGCTTCTGTTTTGAAGGCTAATTCTAATTATATATAAGCTCATTGAGTTGTATACTCTTTGGGTCTGGTTGATCTTGGTGTGTGTGATGTTTTTACTTATTTCTAAAATTTTTAAAATAATTAAGTAAAAAATTAACTCTTAGTTGAAAAGAGATGAAAGTGGGAATCCAAAAAGAGGAATTAAGGACTCAACGAAGTCCAACCTTGAAGGAAAATACCAAAGTCTCTCAACAACAGAACCAGTGGCCATTTTAGCTGGTTCTTACTCCCAAGCTCTGTTGTTGGGAGACTTTGGTGCCTTCATTTTACCCATCCATCTCATACTTTTCATCTCTATTGTTAACTTATCATCAGTGTCCCATTCTCTGTGTAATATGCAAGCTCCTGCATACAAGCCCTGGAGTCCTTCACTTTTTCTGTTTAAGGTGAGTGAGCCCTTCTTGCCATGGTCTTGATAGAAAAATGACTGGGAAGGACTCCTTAGTCCATGGATGTTTCTTAGAAAGTGGGGAGCATGGCCATTCCAGCAACAATGAAGAGGAGGATGAGTTAAATGAGGATCATGGGCCTGAGTAACCTGACAGGGCACTGTCAGTAAAATACATTCAGGAAGGGCCTGGAGATTCCTTAGGCCTGACTTTAAACATTTAGAAAATGAGAGCCCTGAATTTGATGTGCCCCTAAAAATTCCTTCTAGCTTTCTCTATGTAATCCTAAAAGCTGTCTCTGGAGATCACAGACTAATAGAAGTGGCGCTCCTGGGAAGTAAGGTTAGTTTGGAAACAAAAGGTGTTAATAACAGCTCCATTTGGTATTTTTCTGGATGCACTGGTGTGTGTGGCCCTCAGCTTTGCTCAGCTTCCTCCCCCACTTTCTCCTGGGCTGTGTTAGGAATCCAAAAAGGAAACAGAATTGATCCTTCATCTGCAAGGTCAGATCTTTGGAAACATACAGTGCCATGAAGTTATGAATTAATGTAGCCTTCTGTGCAACATTTCTCCAGCATCTTTTGATATCCTGGTGTCATTATATGCTCCCACCAGTATACTTTACAGTATCATCATATCTTTATAAATGCCAGCCTAGAGCTCTACAGAGAAATCTTATTTTTCCCTATTGTCACATCTCTACATAATCAGAAACTCTGCCAAGTCTTCCTTCTTTTGAAGGACATGCTTCTGTCTTTGTTTTATCCTTTACTTAGTGCTTCTCTTAAGAAAAGCAGCCAGACGTGGTTGCGCACGCCTTTAATCCCAGCACTCGGGAGGCAGAGGCAGGCGGATTTCTGAGTTCGAGGCCAGCCTGGTCTACAAAGTTGAGTTCCAGGACAGCCAGGGCTATACAGAGAAATCCTGTCTCGAAAAAAAAAAAAAAAAAAAAAAGAAGAAGAAGAAGCAACTTGCCTGATTAGTGAGAAGCAGTTACCTAGCTCCTCTTCCTCGTTGTATAGGATCCATGTGTTAACAGTCTCAGCACTGAGATTGCAGCAAAGCATCTTTCTTTACTTTTGTTATCTTCAGTCACCTAAGTCAAGCAACATTGGCCTTCTGCAGAAGGATGATTAGGAAGAAACTGCATCTATTAGATACGTTTTTGTTTTAGCGTCTCACTTAGTGATAAGTGACATAGAGATGACATTGATTTAGTGGGAGAGGTGGCTTCACTGTAGCTTCAGATGTTAGACATCTGAGTCATCACTGTGTTTTATTAATTGGTTTTCCTTTGAATGTACCTTGATGACATTTAGCTCTTTAAGTTTCACCTGGACCTCTTTGAATTGAAGAATACAGTGAATAAATGAGATCTTTTAGCATCATATCACAGTTTTTAATGGCTTCCACTGTCTCCTTCCTTAGAATTCAGTAGGAAAGTGCCATTACCAAAGAGGAAGACTGATGTCTTTCACCCACCCCTACCCTCATTTTGGTATCAGGAAGTAATTTACATAGCTCAATTACTTCCTGCCAGAGTTGACCTGGCCCATGGATTGCGTTTACAGGAAACTACAATCTAGCTTTGTATCATCATATTCTGATCGTTTTAGTTACAATGCTGAGTTTTATATGATACCTCTTCAGTCATATGGGGATTTTGAGTATTCAATATTAAATTTGCCTTTTAGAGCTCCCTAAAAAGGAGAGCCGTATTGTATATAACAATTAAAGTTTATACAAAGTAAGTAATTGTATATAACAATTATTTTTTAGTTATATTTACTTAATGTGGTGAGGTTGGGCACATGGGGGCAGAGGACAACTTTCGGT
Source organism: Mus minutoides (assembly GCA_902729485.2). Taxonomy (NCBI): domain Eukaryota; kingdom Metazoa; phylum Chordata; class Mammalia; order Rodentia; family Muridae; genus Mus; species Mus minutoides. The sequence continues at coordinate 1,262,633 of LR749817.1, read as the reverse complement.
ACCCCATTCCATTTCCTACCGTGTAGGACCCAAGTTCTGTGATCAGCCTTGGTGTCTTTACCCTCTGAGCAGTTCTACTAGTTACTTATTTTGTTGTTCATTTTTTAATTTACTTGTTTGTTTTTGTTCTTAAATTTCATTCCCATTCTCTCCAGTATTTTAACTGGCAGGTCCTAAATTCTGACATAATACTGAAAGATATTGCCACTTCTTTTTTATAATGACAAGATTAAAAAAAAAAAGTTGATATGGTCAAACCATTTAGATATATATAATTGCAACCCTAGTTGATTTGTTACATAAAAAAATTAACCTTAACTATTATTTCCATAACCTCCCCATGAGATAGAGCTAAGAGGCGGTTCTTTATTTCACAAGCATGAGTATTAGACAGGACAGAGTACATTAGAAATAAGAGCTAAGCATGGCCCCACTCTTGAGGCACTCATAGTCCACTGAAGGAACTGTTACAACATGCTAGTATGAGAACCCACATCCACAACTGTATTAAACAGGAAACGTGGAAATGACTAGTCATCCTAGCAGATCTTGAAAATTCCAGTTACATTGACCTCTATATCAGTAACGGAACGATATACATTGATTGATGGAGGTAGAGAATAGGCATCATAATTTACACATTAATTACAAGGGAAATTTGAACTGTGGTCAATAATGAAGTATATATCGAAGCATCATTCTAAGTCCTGTGTTGGCATCAAGTTTTACTGTGTAAGGAGAGAGGTTCCCCAGTACTTACCTTTCTGACTCTAAAAAGAACATCAACATGGTTGAAATAAATGAGGCATATTATATTCTAAGAAGTCATAATTTGCACTGAGGCCTTCTCCATCTTAAAGTTATTTCATCTGTTCTTCTCTATACTTTATGTAGAATTTGGTAGGAAAAAAGCTTAGTTTTCCCTTTTTTGGCTGTTCTCATGTCTCCTGTTTGTTGTTGTGTTAGTCAGCAGCCATTTAATGGTTAAAAAAAACAAACAGAAATGGCCCCTTAAAATAGTTCAGATAATACAAGGTGAGGTGAGGAATATGGGAAAGTGTTATTCATCTAACTAAAAGGGTGTTTGTGTTTACTGAGGATAGTGGAGTCCAGTTAGAACAAGAGAGTTTTTTTCAGTTTCTGTTTTTGCTTTCTTTACTTTTTGCTTTGCTTCTTTACTGTACTGTCCTCACAACAGAACATCCCTCTCTGTTTCCTTGTGTTTCTCATCTTCCTTTGTCTTTTCAAATTTCCCAGTACCACTTTGGCCTCCGCTCTACAGGAATTCTGTGATGCCAGATTCACTGCTGCTTACTGCTGTCTTCAGAGGAAGCCCAGCAAAACCATGTGTTTGTTGGTTAACTTTTCCTGAGTTAGATGGTCATAGCCAGTTCAGAATAGTATAGTTAAATGGGGGAATCTTGTTCTCTAATACATGAAACAGAATTGATTCATGCCTCACTGGTGTTGTTATAATGTGTTATATAATGTATTATGAGGGATTCGTGATAAAGGCATTTCAGATGACTTTGGGAAGACTGAAGCAGTGTATTATGAATTTAACTGTTAGTAAATTGTGTCAGAGATGGAAACATTGGTTTCTGGCTGTTTTGGTCTCTCTATCAACATGAGCTGGTAAGAAATAACTCTTCTGATATCTGCTCACCTAATAAGGCATGACTTTTGGTAAGAAACAACAACTAAGTGTCTGCTGCTGCTTCACCTCTAACTCGGGCTGTCGCCAGCCACTTGACCACCTTGGATAAAGATGTGTGTTCCCCACCATCATGGTTCTGAGGATCATAGAATTTTCATTTTATTCATGATCCAGAACTATTTTAACAATAAGAATAATATGAAACAGGGTGTTATCAAGATGCTTCTTTCAGTTATGATGAGAGGAATAAAAGCATGGATCACAAATGTGATTTAACTGAGGATAATATTTACTTGATGTAGATAGGAGCAAAGAAAAGACTTGTCATCATATGAGGCTGCCACCTCTATCAGTCAGATATCGTTTTCAATGGATAATCCTCGATGCTGGTATTCTATTCTAAGAGGGAGAATCAGGAAGGAGGTTATAACGAGGCACTGCCAATTCTGTTTCTCTACTGTGGTGGGAATAATGGAGAAACAGTCTCAAAATGTTCTGTGTTTGTGAAAGGAGGACATACACATATGTACACACAAATACATACATACATACATACATACATACATACATACATACATACATACGCAAATACACAAATACATAGACCCAAGATTTCTTACTTGAAGAGAGGGAACTTAGTGCAGTCCAGACAGCATGGCCTTTGAAATTAAGATAAATGTAGATTCAAAAGTCAAAACTCAAATCATTTTTTAATGGATATAACCTTGGGAACTGAGTTGACCTGTGACCTTCAGGTTTTCTACCTGTACTGTGCAGGAACAGGGCTCAGCACTTATATATTCAGTAAGTGATGGATACTGTTAGAATTATATAGGCTCCTGATGGTCCTGGCCCTGAGAACTTGCTCAGTCAGGTAGAGGTAGTGGAATGGTGGGTAGCTGCAGAGTGTATTGACAGTAGGAAACCTTCTCTAACACTAATCCATCTAAGACATTAATTACTGTGCTTCACTGTAGCACTTTCTGGGCCATAGTCTGTGAGTTCTGATGAAAAGGGACCTGTTTAGGCCTACCACATAAGATGCTTTAAAGGAAGTTTAAGTGAGGAATGAAGATTAAAAGCTCAGTGATTCATTTTAGGGGGCCCACAGAGAACATTTAACATAGATTCAAGCTTTGAGCATAGGCACAGGACAGAATTTAGCAAAGTCTTACTAGTTAATATCCTGATAGTAACAGGCACCCTGCAAAGCAGCGTGTCTCCTAGATTTCATTTTACTACCCAGGAAAGTCCTATGATGTAGTTGAAATTACTTAAGAAGCTGCATAATTTACTGAAGGTCAATCTTGGTTGTCGGCTTGACACACCTGAGAAAAGGGAACCTCCATTGAATAATTGCTTCCATCAGACTGGCCAGTAGGCATATCTGTGTGGCATTTTCTTGATTGGTAATTGATGTAGGAAGGTCTAGCCCACTGTGGGTATTACATCCCTAGGTATGTGGGCCTGGGCTGATCCAAGCCCAGAGGCTGTGAGCCAGTAGAAACCTCTTATGGTTTCTGTTTCGGCTCCTGCCTAAGTTCCTGCTCTAACTCTCCTCAATAATGTAACTGTAAGATGGAACACACACACACCTATACCATACCCTCCCTACACAAACACAGAGCACACAACTATACACAAGTGCTTTTGGTCATAGTTTTTATTCACAGCAACAGAAATCAAACTAGAGCATTAGTAAAGGCTAGGATGAAAACTATCTCAGAGTATGAATCTTAAAGGCTAGGATGAAAACTGTCTTAGAGTATAAATCTTAAGAGTACATATTTTCCTACTATACTGCTATTGGATCATAGAGCCCACTTGTCTAATTCAATAAATATAATTTCTAAATTGCAAGATAGAAATAAAATCTATGATGTATTTTAAGTAATCTAAAACTTTAATGGAAAAATCTTAACACTAGGCTGTACTCATAAAAATGTCAACTTTATTTTTTTTAGGATAGAGTTAGCATTAATATTCTTCTCCTATGAAGACTTGAATAATACATCTAATTATTCATTAAATATATGTCTATAATTATAATATATTATAGTCAATTAATATATTTAATTCTTATATGAAAACTAAGTACTTGAAATGCTTTTGCTAGAAGATTAAGACTGTCATGCCTTGCATGTTGCTCTCTTTGCAATGTGCTAAATAAATTTGTTCTCCCTCCCAAAACAAAACAAAAACTAAGAATTTCACAATCTGAAGTCCATTGAGGGTGAGTGAGGGCCCTTGAATATGAAAGGATTTTTAAATAGGGCTAAGAGGTAGCTCAGCGGTTGACAGCACTTGCTGCTGCTCTTGCAGAGGACCAGAGTTCTGTCCCTGCACTTAAAATTGGTCAGCTGACCACCTGTACCTCCTGCTCCAAGGTATCTGACACCTCATGTATGTCTGTACACATGCACTCACATACGCATGAAAATAATTTTAAATTTAGATACTAATTGAATTTTAAGACTGTAAACTTAAGCCATCACTCAAAGCTGTCTTAAAAGTATGTTTTGTCTGCTTTGAATAGTTTTTAAATTCAGATCAGTATTTAAAATCTAAATATTTCACATTAAAGAGCAGAATTTCCATCTTCTTTCAGAATAACTTTAGCAACATTGGGTGGCTATTTCTCCAGGATGGTCACCAGCTAGAACTGGAGTGTGTGTTTCACTGTACCACAGTCTGTCTTCAGCCCGGTTTATTTACTTGTTCTACCTGTCATACCTTGAAAGATTTTAGTCTGTGTTGCTGAGGTTAGTCGAGCTCCTCTGACTGCTGAGTACTGACAGAGGAAAGACCAGGTCCTTGGCTGTACTCCCCACTCTTTACACACTGACCTATTGTAGTTTTGTGCTTTGTTCCATTTTTAAATGTTAATTATTCATATAAGCTTGTCATTTTTATTATGCTATGTCTTTTAGAAGAGGAGTCACATTCTCATCAAGTAACTCAACAAATACTATTGGTATTGCGTAGGGGACTGGAAATATAATAAGATATAATCTCCCGACATAAGGAAAGTCATAATCTAGACTTGGTTATTTTTAATTTATGAAAGTATCTAGCACCCTTATAGGTACCAAGGCATGTTTGGAACTTACCTGCTAGAATTTGGTTATTAACAGCATAGGATTTGACATCACAAAGACCTAATTAAATCAAGTGTGGTGGAGTGGAGTATGCCTATACACAAAGCACTTGGAAAGGGTAAGGCAGAAGAATTGCAAATTTGAGGCCAGCCACATATGTAGCAGAGGCTTCTGAAGGCTTGATGCCCCAGTGTAGGGGAATGCCAGGACAGGGAAGCAGGAGTGAGTGGGTTAGTGAGCAGGGGGAGGGGGAATGGAATGGGGGGGCAGAGGGGAAATGAGGAAAAGGGGATATCTAATAAAAAAAGAAAAAAATTAAAGAGAGAGTGAGCACAAGAGCACACTCATCTTAATACTTGCTAAATAGAAGACAGTGTTGGCTTATTTACAAATTTTAATCATGCAATAAGCAATAAAAATTTTAATATATTGCAAAAAAAGAAGGTAGTTTATATAAAATCTTTAGCCTCAGGTTTCTTGTCTGTAGACTGGAGATCTTAGTAGTAATGAATACCATTTAATAGCTGCTCAGGGTTATCGCTAGGTCTACACAAGAAGTTGGCGTTTATTTGGTGCTTATTGATGAACAAGTGAATAAAAAGAATGAAATGAATGTAAGGTGTTGGGGTTCTCCAAAAAGCTGTAACAAGTATTCTCTCCAGCAGACCTTGTGGCTTCAAATACTCTGATTTGATAAAACCTAAGGATTTATTAGTGTCAGCCTGATGCTTTTCAAGCCTTGTCTATCTTTTCACTGTCAAAACTTTGTCCCTGTGTATCTAGGAATGTACCATGCGACTGACATTGCCCAGAGCCCTGGAAGTACTCTGCCCCTGTTACTCCTGTTAATTTATGTAACCTATGCTGTTTCTTCATTATTGTTTTTATGAACACAGAATCCAGAAACACATTAATTTAAATGTTGTATCATTATGAATACATTTCTTTTCATTGTAATAGCACCAACTCTAATGACTACATTTTGCTTTCATGCAGATGTCACTGGTGTTTTCAGTGCTCCGTTCTAATTTATGTTAGAAAATGAATGCTTAAAGTATTGCCCAGGCTCCCATTACTCCAGAGGAAATGAGGGGTGCCCTGTGTGTGTGCATATGTTCTTGTATTCATGCAGCAGATACAATGGTTTGATCAAAATGAATTGTGTGTCTGAAATGAGAGTCTAGGTCTTTTCTGAAAGGGCACATTGAAGAGTATTTTTATGCTTACTGGCAAACCTATGCAAGCAGATTTCTTTGTGAATGTTTGGGCTACTTTTTAAGCATAAACTGTACTTAGATTTTGTAAGGCAGGCAATTTACCCTTATGTGCACAGCCACCAGGGGTTGCTGTTAAGCTCAGGACCTACCATCTGCTTGTCCATCAGCCATATATTGGCATAACCTTCAGTGTTGAGGGTGAATAGAGAGACAGAATCCCACTTGGAAGCAGAGTATACTGGGATTTGGAGTAGTTGTGTGAATTGATCTTTATGGTAAGAGCTGGGGTATATAGTAAAGGATAAGTATGGATATAAAGCTCTGGAAGCTTTGTGGAAGGGGGATATAGTCTTCTGTTATATAAGAAATGACCTCCTTTGTTTGCACAGTATATCTACACATGATGGTGTGGCCACTCAACCTGTCTATAGGGGTGCGTTATGTAAGATGTACATAGACATACACAATTTATCAGTCATTGTTTCTGAGCTTAGCAGTTAAAGAGTGCCTGGAAAAAAAAAACTAATAAGAGCCAGTATTATGAGTCTTTATTCACAAGTTAAAGGGAAGTTAAAGGGTTAAGAGGGCTTGTAGTTAACAGAATATAATAATATCCAAAAGAATAGTACATTTGTATCATACCAACTAAATCTTGTAAGTATCTAGGAATGCCCCCCAAATAAAACTTGACTACTTTGTTTAAGATCACTGATTTATAGCCAGGACGTGGTAGTACGTGCCTTTAATCCCAGCACTTGGGAGGCAGAGGCAGGTGGATTTCTGAGTTCAAGGCCAGTGGTTGTAAACTAAACTTAGAATGTGTTAGTGTATTATGTTTATCTGTATATACTAAAAACATATGTGTTAAGGGTTCAGAAAAATGTTCATTTGTCTCAAACTAATGTTGCCCAAAAAAGGAGGGGAAGGAAGGGAAGAAGAAAAAGGCTAAGCCTTTTTATAGAAACTGGCTTAAGGAAGTTAAAATGCTCTCTGTATCTTTTTGTGATAGTAAATCTCACCAGAATTTTATAGCTAAAAATCTACCCAAAAATTCATTATTGAACTTCCAGTGTCTCCTTTTCTGTTGCATGGGTGTGGGGGGTACTTTCCTTCTCTGCCTCTTTCAAGATTTAATTTTTATACAAAATATCACCTGACTCTTTTGTCAATAACTGGAAGAACTATTTTCCCTGTGCCTGACCAGAAATACAAGCCTAGATGAAACCCAAGCCAGTAATGTTATAGAAGTTCTTTTTTGCCCCTTCATACTAGAAAGTTACTAATACTTGTCCTACTTGTCCTAGAAACCTACTAATACTTTATACAAATTCTGTCTCATCAAATGCCTAATTTTTAAGGGATTAGTTAAAATGCAAATAAGTAATTGTTGAAGTGTACCTCTGATCCCCATATGTGGGTTCAAATAGTGGGTGGCTGGTAGGAAGAAACATCAAGAGGACAAAAACATTTGAGACCGTGTCTGAGCAGTCTGCCATAATGTTCACCATTTCCTCAGGGCATGATTTGAAGGACATTTTTGCTGTGGGCAGTGTTGGTCTTTTTTCAGCCTACAAAGCCTTTTTGAAAGGAACATGGAGATGAAGGTAGAGGGAAACTGCCTTCTGCAGCATCTCCTTCAGGCTTTTGTGGACTGAGCACAGGAGGCCAGTGCAGTTTACCACCAGACCAAGTTTAATTAGAATTGTAGGAAGACTAAAACTTTTGGTCTGTGCTCCTATTGGACTCAGACTTCAGCTACTATCTGTAAGAGCAGGAATACTTTGGTAACAGCACGAATCTTCCTCATTTCACTGCTCTCTGTTCAAATAAACTGTCAGGGAAGCTTGAAAACCAGCCTGAGCATTGCTTCTGATGAGATGCCCATGGTAGCAGAGTTCCTAACAAATCTACCTTTGCAGATTCTAAACTAGAGCGCAGCCTTTTGCATCAATTCATTCCATAAATCTTTGACCTTCTAAATGCTCAACATTCCTGACTGTCCACATATATCCAGTTTTTGCAAAGCTCTTCAGCTCTAAAATGATTGAAGCATATGGGAGAGAGCCAGCCCTACAGAAAATATGACTATTTATTAATCTGTGTCCCCGTACTTCCACTGCAGCTCTTTTGTCTTGTTTGTTGTCATTTTTTTCCATTTTTTTAATTAGGTATTTTCTTCATTTACATTTCAAATGCTATCCCGAAAGTCCTCTATACCCTCCCTCTTGTTTGGTTTTAGCTATGAAAGAACTTATGACTTTTTTTTCAACTGTAAATACTGCTTATTGAATGAGAACAAGCTGATGTCAGCCTATGAGCTTTATAAACTATTAAATCTAAAATAAAACAAAAGCTACATTAATAGTTTATTTTAAAAAATATTGTTCTGTGCTAGAACCTTAGTTTCCTATTTAGGCTCACACACTGTTACATAGGTTATATGTGACACAGTTAACAGCTGGTGGCACTAGTATTCATATTCAGAGAGACAAATACCACCACCACCCCAAATTTACTTGGTTTATTTTCTTTATTTTATATACCCCTTTCTTTGATAAATGATAGCCAAAAGATCAAAGAAAGATCCACCAGAGAGATTGTATTATAGTCTACTTGAGACTGGTTGGGTTGAAATGTCTTTTGATCAGGTGCATGGAAGCTCTACCATACTTTGCATAGTGCCCATCCATCTCCTAATTAATGGGAACTGAGTGATGCAGGCCTGACAAAAATCCATAGTCAGCTCCCACTTTCTATTTCTTGGAAACCGTGGGTTTTATAATTGGCCAAATGTGGGCTCCAACTGTAAGCCTCAGACTTTACACATATAAAGCATAGCCATCCATGCCAATTAAAACAATTAAAAGATAAGTGGGAGGATCATCTTGCTTTTTACATACACCAGTAGTTCCCAGCCTCCATTGCATTTATTTTTCCAGGGCTTTGTCTGCCCATTCTCTTCAGTGAACAAATGATTATGACTAACCGTTAGTAGGTTAGGCCCACCAGGGCTCCTAGTACTATAAACAATTTGACTAGAGAGATACCTGGAGAATCAATTTGTGGAGAAATAACCATCTCTTCAAATGAACAACAACAAAAACGGACTTCCAGGGGCTTTATTTAAACTGTCAGAGTTGTTATATCTATCTATCTATCTATCTATCTATCTATCTATCTATCTATCTATCTTAAGGTTCTTAAAATAGTTTAATAAAGGAGTGTCTTTATTATCTCACAGCATATTATCTTAAATATAAAAACAACCCCCAAAAGAATTCCCTTCTCCTAGAATTGATGCATGAAATCCTTATTCTGTTAACCATTCCTTCACATTTATCCTGACCTCAGTGAAGATTGCCAGGGAATGTTTAAGAGTGGGTTGGGAAAGCAAAGCAATCTATGTATTTTATGTTAACTTCTCATGCTAGTGTAGAGACTGTCTGTAATGCATTGTTCTGTATTAAATAAGACAGGTTGGGGCTCAGAACATAAGCATCTTGAGACTCTTGTAATCTTTCAAAGAAGCAGGAGCAGAGTAATATGTTGTAGATGTCTACTGTAGGCAGACATTGTCCTCATAATATTTCATGGAAACAGGGATCATTTACCAGTGTTTCCTATGTTATAGTCATAAAGAATCACAAGCAAGAAAACTGAGGCCAAGTGGGGTCAGTTTTTCAGGAGAGTTACTAAGAAGTGGAAAGATTGACTAACACTTGTTTCTCTTGGACATGGCTGCTGGTCCTCTTGAGTCTGAAAAGCAAGATTGGAAGTTTTGACAGCAGGGAAGCCTGTCATCCAGATTGTTGACGTTGACCTTCAGCTGTGTAGCTTCGGCAGGGACTCAGGCTTTCTTTGGGGCATTGTCCCCTGGTGCTCTTTTGGGTATTTGTACTATCTGGCAGAGCCTTATAGTAGGGCCAGCAGAGAGTGACTATTTTATAAGTATTATAAATAAATACCACGACACTAGATTTGTGTTGAAATAAGCACAAACAGATTCAGATGGAGTCTGAAGCTATAAAATTGTGTCATTTCAATGTCATAGGAAAATTGCCTTTAGGAAAAACAGAGGAAAGTAAATGTGTCTTTAACAATCCTTACCTGTGTTTAGCACTGTGTTCACACATACTAGTCCTAGCCCCCTTAAAGCTGGGCATTTTTTTTCTCTCATAAAGCCTAACTAACCATCCATCTACCTTCATCCGACCATCTCAGTGATTACAACTTACAACTGGCTCATCTGGCAACTTACTGGTACTCACCTGGGTTATGGTAGTCCCACAGCCAACGTTTGACTCAAGCAGATGAACAATTCAAATATATGACAAGAATAGTTAAGAACTACCCCCCCCCCTTTTTTTTCCAAGAGAGTGTTTCTCTGTGCAGGGCTGTCCTGCTTCTGCCTCCCAAGTGCTTCAACCACCCATTGAAGAGCAACTTTTATAGAAAGGTCTTTGCTTACTGGCCTCTGCAGAGCTGTTGAAAGTAATGAAGGCCCTGGATGTTTCTCCTATACTCTCTTACTCAGAATCTGTTACTTCCTCCAGTATGCAGAACACTTTGAGTACAGAGCAGTCAGCTTTGTTTCATTTAGATTTGTTTAATTTAAACTAGATAACATGTAATAAATGGAAGGCTACCATGTTCAGTTCCCTCTGTGTATGTTTCTCTCCTTCCACTCATCCCTCTCCCCTGTCTGGTGTTGTCATGGATGGGGGGGGGGAGGGGAAGGGGGAGGGGGGCCTTCTAGTAATGACCAGACTGGTGCTGTCTCTCAGATAACACTGGAGTACAATCCAGAAAAGATCCTCTGGTAAGATTGGCTGAAGTAAATGTTATAGTTACCTTTTCAGATGACTATAGGAACCTGTCTTAGGAACCTGCTATTTCTATAAGTAACAGATACTAAGCATGAGAGCATGTGAGAAATGTATAAGGCCTTCGTTATTTTAAATAGGTCTGCAGAGGCCAGTAAGCAAAAACTTCTATAGAAGTTGTTCTTCAATGGGTGGTGGTGCACACCTTTAATACCAGCACTTGGGAAGCAGAGGCAAGCCAGCCTAGTCTACAGAGTGAATTCCAGGACAGCTAGAGCTGTACAGAGAAATCCTGCAGATTCAGCTGAGTTCTGTGCCTGCTGTCTTCTCAGCTTCCTGAATATTGGATTAGGGTACAGGTAGAGAGAGTTTTCATAGCATTTTTTCATTTCCCAGTAGTAAACATATCTACTGCAAGAGAGGAGATAGGTAAATAGGAATCAGGCACCCCAGTTATCTTCTATAAATCATCTACTCAGTCCTGGAGAAGTTGTTCCACAGAGACCTATGGCTTATTGGCAGAAGACATCTATGCCTCCCTAGAGTTTCCTTTCCCCAGTAAGTTTTCTTTCTGTCCCTGGCATGAGCCTTAGGACAGACAAGTTACTTTGGCGCTGGCAAAAAGGGACCCCCAGGCTCTGTTTAGAAGCAAGTGTCTCTTTTTCCAGAGCCTCAGCATTAGGACACTGGCTCTTGACACGCTTTGATGCTGAGTCTCAGACCAGTCCTATTCATATAAGTACATTTCTGCAGCCTGGTGCCTGCCTACTTCCCCCTCGCAGAGTTTAGATTAAGGAGTGAGTTACCACTCACTGGGTATTTGTTTTTCTTTTTTCCTAGAACATCTGTTTGTGCTGTCTTGGGGGGAATGTTGCACAAAATGTAGCCTGAATATTTTAAACATTGCTCTTGTTCACATTTTGAAGTGCTGGCAGTGTGGTAGACGCCATATGGAGCTCTGACACCTTTCTCATCTTCTCTTCTTTCCCATCTACACCCCCCATCTTCTTAAGAGATGGTTCAGAATGACCCATGAACAGAAGCCTGGGAGCTGCTGCTGAGCCACTTTCAGTGCACTCTCCCATGCTTTATCTCTAGCTGTTCTGGACTCTTCACAGCCCTGTGACCATGCTAAGCTGTTTCACATCTTCCAGAGTTTATTCAAGCTGTTCCCTCCACCTGACATGCCTCCCTCCTGACCCCATTGTCTTCCTGGAAAGTAGTAATCCATCTGTCAGTAATGAGTGATAAAACCATGTCTTACTTGTTATATGAGAGTCGTCACTTCTTTTTCTTGAAGTGTGCAGGCTACTTACATTTTGCACACTGTGAGGTACTTACTATATCTCATTCCCTTTTCATTTGCACATAGTGGGGTTCAGCTACTGTGAGATGAAAAAGACAAGTATAGAAGTTACAAAAAGATTTGAATGTGGCTGAGTACTAATTATTAGGCAGTATGTGAAATATTTTCCATCTTTTATTTATTTAATACTTACTCATGTTTTCATTTTCCTGAATAGCCCTGACACAAGCACCCATCATTTTTTTTTAATCCTATCATCTTGTTTCCCTTTCTTCATAGTACTTTCTACTCAGTACAATTAGTTTGCTTATTGTTTCCTCATTGGAAATTATGCTCCATGAGAGCTACACCCTTATCAGTCATTCTCGTGCTATAAGGCAGCACCTTAAGTGCTTAATATATTACAACTGTTCAATGAATATTTTCACTGAAAGAATGAATGATTTGATGACTTTATTCCACAGATCACTAAAATAATGGATAATGAGGTTAAATGGCTTTGTCAAAGGCACATAATTCAGATGACAAGTCTGGTCAGGAATCCTGGTCATATTCTTATGTAGGTAATCCAGATAGACTTAATAGCACTAGAGAAGGTCTTCTTTTCTGTTGGATGTAGTTTCTGCCTTGAAGCTCCACTTCTCCACCTTCGCTTCATCAGCCAAATGAGGGATATGCTACCAAGGGAATGTGTCCTAAGCGCCAGGCCTGTTACTGAACTATGGGCATGTAAGGACACATCATCTGAATTTAATTTAGATTTCCATTTTCCAGAGGGGAATGGGCCGAGCTGAAAACTACTACTGTAGAACTAAATAAGAAGCACACTTGGTGCTTCTGACTCTGGACAGACAGAACTGAAATTGACCTGGGGGACTCCGATCTAAATGTCCTGAATGATTCTGTTTCTCATGTGTATTGGTGGTGGGTCTTTTGCATGACGATTTGCTGGAAGCTGAGGGAAAAGGCTGCCTTTCAGCAAGGTCATAACAGGAAAGTTGAGACAAGCTTTAGCTGTAAAAGCTGAAGGGAAAAAATAATGTAGCTGTTGTCTTACCCCCTTTTGACATGTCTGTTTGTTAGGGATTCTCCATAACATGAAGACATTTTCTAGCAATTGTCACTAAAGTGAAGTTTTGAGTCTGCCAGGGCCTTGGAAAATCTTTAGCATTAAGGCATTAGTTAAAAGCTGTTAGGGTAAGCCGCCCACGGCTTACCAGTGAACAGGGTTCCCTGGAAGGCGAACTGGGGCTGAAAGAGACTCGACAGGGAGAGAGAGAAGACGCCAAGACAAATTCACTCTGTTGAAAGCATCTCAAAGTTTACTTAGATTCTCAGGTTATATCTGCCAGTCTGTGCAGGCGCCTGGATGCAGCCCGAAGTCCTGTGCACTCTGGATTGTCTCAAGGTTGTCTCAGCAGGTAGCAGGATCTGGGAAGCACAGCAGCAGCTGACACCACAAAAGGACCCAGCCCAGCTGAAGAGTTGCACCGTAGGTGTCCTCTCAACTCCATGGTGGCAGGGTCTGCTACAGCCTGAAGTAGGCTGAGGTGCAATTCCTCCCTACGTATATAATAAAAATAGCTGGACTAGGACATAAAATTTATTTATGCTCCATAGTCCTGCCTGGTAGTTATTGTGGCTGGCAGCCACGCCTGTCTTAGGAAATTCTCAGATTTTTCTCAAACTATTCATTTCCATCAGAGGGCATCTATACAGCTTGTTTGTGTTTATTTTGTACAAACACGGCTCTGTGGCGTATTATTAACAAACCATGGCCTCTTGGCAAAAAGCTAGTTGGGTAGGTGCCAAGAGATTAACTTCCTGAGCCTTCTAATTCTCAATTCTCGCCATGGAAGATCAGCGATAATGTGAGATCCACAAGTGTTGTAGGAAGGAAGGAAGGTTACAAACAGCCAATATAATGTCAGAGGAAAGGAAAACTTACTGTTCTCCTGCCATTTGTCTCTGACAGACACCTTTCCTTCTCTCCCTCCTCGTCCTCTCAGTGCTACTTCAGTTTTCTGCATATGCTTTAAAATCATCCAATTTGTGGCAGGAGTGTAGGGAAAATGGCTCTTCTCACATTCTCATCCCAATGTGAGTAATGATTATAAATCAGCACACAATGATTTCTGCCACACAGATGATTTAACAGTAGTGTATCAAGAGCCTTTAGAAACATATACCCTCTCTTTCTGTCTCTTTGGTCTCCAAGACAGAAGCAAGATGATGAAAGGAATATCATTCTTTGGAAAGCATCACAGTAAGATGCATATTGTGCTGCTCCTGTGACTCTAAGGCCACCACTTTCAGAAGTCGACCTGTAGCAATTGTAGCCACCCTAGCAAGTGCCAGAGAAAGTATATCTGGAGTGCCAAAGCTAAGAAATGAAACACTGCTAGGACTGGGTAGATGAGGCACCTAAATATTGTCTATTGTAGATTCAGGTATGGATTCCTTGAAGGAACAATACCTAAACCCAAGAGGGCAGCTGTTGGAGCATCCAGTTCATCCTGAGGATTTCAGTCAGTCATAAGTGTTCTTTTTTTGTTTTGTTTTTTAAGAAAGAGGGAGGGAGGGAGGGAGAGGGAGAGAGAGAGAGAGAGAGAGAGAGAGAGAGAGGGAGAGACAGACCGACCGACCCTTGGCTTGTTGGAGAAATAGCTGATTCTAAGAACTAGAAAATATATAAGACAAGCTTGGGGAATGTTTTTATACCATAAAGTGAGGAAGAGCTCAAAGGCAAGCCAAAATGTTCCCATCAGTGAGGAGCTGGCCTGGGGAGTTAAGAACTAACTAAAAGCACTCTAAAGGCCAAAGCTGAGCAACTGAACAGCAGTATATAAAGTCAAGGCCCAGGAGTCTACACTGCTGCAAATGAGTAAAAACAAAATCTTATATTCAAAACTATTTCAGATGGTTTATGTTAATAGTCTTCAAGGAGACAGGAGTATGAATTCTCATTTCAATTTGGGCTTCTTATAATACCTTTATTCCAAATGGTACGCTATAGGAAATGGGAAAGGAATATTTACCAGTCAGTATTGAACCCAGTGCTGATGATGGATCCTTTGTTCAATTTGGAAAAGGCCTTATTAGCCTTTATCTGCTTTGGAGTTTTTCTTAAATTACATTTATTGTTCAGGCTATCCCACTTTCTCAAGTGAGAAAAATGTGTTCCAGAATCACATAGCAGAACCTGGACTGGAAAGTCAGCCTTCTGCTGCTCTTCTCCTAAGACCCAGGAACCAGGAGCAATGACTTTGTTTTATATTTATACCTACCTGGTTCCATAAGTCAATACTAGTAAGTTCCCAGCTCATTCTCCTTCTGCCTAGCTGTAGGGGTAAGTGAGTGTGTCTCATGGAGGAGAGATCAGGGTGTCTGACCCATCCCCCACACAGCTGAAATACTTACTAGAACTAGGCAGTTGCTTCTGTAGAGACTCCTAGTTACCTTCCTAGTTAGCATTGTGTACAGTGTCTAAGTGCCCGGATTTTTTTAAAAAGAATTCTAAATGTATCTTTTTTAGCTCTAACTAGATAACTTTTAATTTCCCTATTCTTGAGTTGAATAATTCTTTTAGAGAAATTATTAATAAATAGCCATGAACATAAGTCACAAGTAATGCAAAATCAAATAAAGTGTATTATTGTATATCCATATAATAGGAAAAGAAGCTCCTAAGTTTGTGAACTCAGAGTGCCTGCTGCCTCACGCGTTTATTTCTCTTCCATTCCTTCAGGTTTTGAGGACACACACTGGGAAGCTGAGTCACCTACCTGTCTGTGTGGCTCACATCTGTAAAAATTGCCAAAGCATCCCTTTAGCATGATAACTCCTTTGTCAGCAGGGTTAGAGTTGAGTGTGACAGGGCCTTGGCTACCTCTCCCAGTTTGCATTGATAAGTGCCACAGAAAGAAAGGCTATCTTCATATGTCTAAGTCTGGGAAAGGATATTGCATTTCTTATACTTACTACCTGGGACTCCTTGGCCCCATTCCGTTCCCCCAGACCCTGTCCCTAGCCAGAGAGGTGCTATATTTTACACTACCATCTCGTTCAGAATTTAGGCACTCCTAGTTCTATTAGCTAAACTTTCTGATTTTAAATCCTTTAAAGAAATGTACGAAAAAGTATGTACTTCCTTACCTACCTCTAAGTCAACTCCTGAAGCTTTCAGTCAAGTTTAGATAAGTAAAAAGGATATAACTTCTGTCACCATGTAGTTTTGATGACATTTTTGTGTACATTTTTGTCATAACTGGCATCACAGACTTTTTAAGTTTACAGACAGTATTCCCTGTATAACCTTATTGACAAATCTATTTCTTATATCTATCTAGCCAAATCCTACTCACTTTCTGTTAGATCTGATTTCGTTTGTATCCAACTCAAATAGACATACTTTTTGGTATGGTACTTTTTGATAGCTGTCTTCTGAGTTTAAATCTTAGTGAAATATACTGATAAACATATTACCTTGACTAGAGAAAATACGGTAATGATGTGTTACTATTTCTCACCCTGCCCTCATTGAATCGCTTTAAAGCCTTTGCATAGATAAGGCAGTGTCGAGAAACATTACCTATCTTTTCTGAAGTGGGAATTAAAGTGATTTTGAAAGTAGACATGGCTACAAAGATAACCTATACCCATGTTCTTGAGATGAGCACTTCTAGGGGAGAAGATAGGTAGAAATTAAGGACATGTAAATTGTTCTCCTTAAGACGACCCTGGAAAGTCATTAAGTACACCCAGGGAATGTACACTACAGCTTTAAGACTGCTACTTCTAGATATAATACCTTCAAACCAGACCAGTTAGTGACTGAGCAGAAACCACTTGACTAATCCACAGCACACAGTAACCTACTACTATCATCATTGACAGGGGAATTTTTTTTTCTAGACACGTTCTTAGGATGGTTAGAACCATGAAACTTTCTGTCCAATCCCTGTGTCCCTGAGTTTTGAAGTTGGTATTAAATAAAAGGGGCTAGGGAGATGGCTCGATGCATAAAGTGCTTGCTGCAAATGTATGGAGACCTAAATTTGAAGCTCACATAAAAACTGTGTGGCAATGCATGCCTGTCACCCCAGTACTTGGATAAGAGTAGTGGTGACAGGCAGATGCCACATGCTTGCTGACATTTATCTAGTTGAAATGGCAAGCTTCAGGTTCAGTGTAAGACTTAGAAGTAAAGTGGAGATAGAAGTGGACATCCAACATCTACCTCTGGCCTCTATGTGGTTACACAGGCGCATGCTCAGCTACACACACACACACACACACATATTTAAAAAAAAAACTTTCATCTCAGGTATCTGAAAGCAATTGGGAAATAGCATGTTTAATCTGGAATATAAGATACCAAAACAAAAGGTATTGAAGGAAAGTTAGAAGGAATCAAATTTTGATTTTTTTTTCATTTTTTTTAAAGCATGTGTATTAGGTAAAATATATTGAGTTTTGATTTGTACGTTGATTTATACACTGTAAAATATATGGCACTACCAAGAGGAAGTTGAGATTCACTCAAGAATTTAGGCTTCATCAGTCTCATGACCTCAGGGTCATTATATAATGCTGCCCCTGTTCTTGTTCGTTAGAAATTAATACATTCCTTAAACAGACACCAAAAAGGTCTCTAATGTACATCTCCATCCAGTTGTAGATCTGTGTGGCAGGTGGGTGTTTCTGTGGGAGAGTGTGAGTGCATAAAGAGAAAGGCTGTGCTTGGAGAAGATGAAGTCTTTAAGGCATTTCAAATAAGAATGTGCAGATATGCACTGGCTCATGTAATAAGTGAAAGCAGAATGTAGAGGGAGATGATGCCCCTACTGATGAAGTTATGGGTAACCCATCAGAAGACCATATACCAGCTGGGGTGAACTGTGCTACAGATTTGAGTAAGATCCTTTTCTTTTTATTATTATTACAAGAAACAGGTTATTACTATGAAAATGTTTTCTTGTTTCTAAAAAACAACAGGAACTCAAGATATCTCCCTAGCCTACATCACACTTAAGCTGTGATGCCTTGATGGGTGATACTGTGCCCATCCAGTCTAATACACAGGAAGAAATCAATAAATGATATGTCCGAGCCACAAGGTCTCATACTATAAATGGTGAGATAAACCTTTTCAGTCTCAGGAACAGATCTTGCTTAGGGTAATGAGAATAGATTTTTGTCAGTAAATACCTCTGACCTTTTCCCTAAGCTGCTCCAAGGTTTATAGTAACAAACCTGAAAAC
The DNA here is from genome assembly GCA_902729485.2 of Mus minutoides. Lineage (NCBI taxonomy): Eukaryota > Metazoa > Chordata > Mammalia > Rodentia > Muridae > Mus > Mus minutoides. The sequence continues at coordinate 1,244,269 of LR749817.1, read as the reverse complement.
TGGAAAAGAAAATGTGTATGTTTGATAGTCTCATTTTGGGGTTGGAGTTATTGACCTCTTCAAAACTATGATGAAAATCATGGCCTTTCTCAGACAAAGAGACACACAGACAAAACTCTGAATACAATTTCAGTTGGTTCATGAACCCTTTATATCAAGAATGTTAAAAAGTGAACTGCAGCTTAGGGAAAGGGCAGAGTTACCATCAGTCCTCTCTTATTAGAAATAAGACTGTCAGGGAAACAAAAAGAGCTTGCTCTGAATATAATACTGAGGGGGAGAATAAGGTGCCAGTTTTATCTGTTCTTTGATTATGGCTAGAAGCTTTTTATAAAAGACCCTTTGTTTTCTTTGGGACAGATGCCACCAAATACTGCCTCAATGCCAGTCCTCTGGCCAGCCCTGCCTACATGCACCCTTCGTCCCATGACTGGACAATCAACAGGAAAAGAGTAGAAATAGGGCAGAATTCTGAATGTGGCATATTACTGAAGTGGCTCTTCTGGCTCCCAGAGTGTACTCACTCACCTAATTCTGTAGGTCTGTGTCTAAAGGGCTTCCACCTGTGAAGTACTAGAAACTCACTGCTAGAATATTTTTCTCTTAATGGTTTCCCCAGAAGGAAACAACATAGATTTATGTAGACAAATATAATCCTTTTCTGAGAACTTTTCTAGGTCATAGCTGGGAACTAATATACTACAAACCTTTTCTGTCTCTACCAGCTTGAAACTTTAGACTTCAGTCAAAATTAAACCTTGATCTTACGGACCCTGGGTTCTTACAGCTCAGAGATCTTCACTTTCTTCATCTGGGCAGTGCAGAAAATAGTAATTACAACATCCTGGGATTGGAGTGAGTAGTGAAAGAAAAATTGAGTAGACAACACCAAATTCTGGTCTTGGTATTTCTGTATTTAGGTTTAATAGCAGGAGATGGAGTTGATTCTTAACTTATCTTTGCATTGCTGACCTCTAGAAGTGGATGAGGGGTACCTAGGCAGGTTGCAGGTTTGCCTATTTGTAAATGTGCTCATTCCTGTTGCCTTCCTTTCTCTGGCCATGTCTTCTCCTGGCCCCGTCTTCTATGATGGTGTACTGTCCAGAACCAGACCAGTGGTACTTTAACCCCAAGCATCTCAAGTAATAGTCATGTCTTTGGGTCTGCACACTGTTTCTGACACTGAAACACTGACACCAGGAATCCTCTGCTTAACTCAGTAGTGGCTGAGTCTGTTTTCAACCCTGTCTGTTCTTTCCACTCTTTCTTTCTGTTGTTTTTAGAGGTCACGTCCTTATGATACTATGTAGTCACTGGTAAGATAGTATTAATGCTACCCTTATATACTTCAGGAGAAGGGGGATGAGAATAAATTCCAAACTATAGAATTCAGTAAAAGCAAAGAAGGAAGGAAGGTGCACAGAGAATGACCCAGTGACCTGTTGAGGTAGAGCACTTCCTAGAGACTGACTATAGCATGGATGAGACCTTGGCTCTGCCCAAGGCAAAATGCCATTGATTGCTGCTGATAATTGTTTTTCTGATCTAATAATAGGTGTCTTAACACCTAGAGAAAATGAAACTGATTTCTACCAGCAGTTTATTTGTTAATTAAAATTCAGTCTGACAACCTTCCTGCTCCTTTACTTACTGGTTGTATACTGGGCACTGTATATTTTACATGGGTTCCTAGTTGATTCTCCCAGAACCCAAGATAGTAAGTCCTTTTTTCTTTTTTTCTATCTTTTCTTTTTTTTTTTTTTTTTTTTTTTTTTTTTTTTTTTTTTTTTTGTAACTTTCACGACCACTGTGGTTAAATTTAGAAATCAGAAATCAAAGAAACTAACACACTTTGCTGTGGCCATACTGCTCAGTCATGATAGAAGCAGCACGAGCCTGTCAACCTGTATACTGTGTTGCCTCCTTTCTGTGATGTTTGAACTCACTTGCTTCTTCTTTTCCTTTGTAGCGGTGCCAGTGAAGAAGAGGACACATGAAGACTTAGCATTCCCTGCAGAAAACACCCCTTCCCCGTGTGTATGTGACAGCGTGTATGTAATGGCTTCTGATATCTGTGAAAGCTGCCCGGCAACAAACTTCTTCCACTGGAAATGTCCCCAGATCCACAGCAGGCACACATGTTCCCAAGGGACCAGGGGTTGTATGCATACTGACTGTGTGCTTCTTGTTCTCTGTGGTAGGTCATGGGAAGAGCCCTTTTGATCAACTTGGAGGGCTCTTCAGTCAACCCCCCAATGGCTGCTTTGAACTTACTCAGGAAAGCCAGCCCCTGGAATATTGTGCAAGTCAACACTATCACTTCCTTAGGAAGGTTCTAGAACATCTCGAAAGGAAATCAGTTTTCCTTACCTGCAAACAGAAAACCCACTTTGTACTGAAGCTTAAAGCAAATGTGGCCAAGTGAGGCCCAACTGACTCAATAGGCAGTCTGTCATAGTCCAGTTCTGCCTCTGTGAAAAGTGTTAGGGCGACTAGGTTAAAATAGGGTTGGAGAAAGAGTCCAGAGCTAGAAAGAAGATATTTTTAGTGTGTGAGGTTATCTAGGACTTAAGTTTCATAATTCAGTGCTGTGGAAATGGAAAAATGATTGAAAAGGTAGAAAGGAAATGACCTTAAGGACTGGGGTGAGGCACAGAAATCTGATTAAAGGTTGAAATCAGTGTTTCAGAATTCAGATTGCCTCAATTTTCCAAAATGGTCACCAAAGCATCTGATAAAAACCTGAATTCTTGGGCCAGCTATGTGGATTTTCTGGCCTGTCACAACATAAAAGGCTGGCATATATATTAGCAGGTGAAGGTTGTCACTGTAAAACTTAGCAGTTCCACTCCGAGGTTAGTCTATGGTGGTTAGTGCACTGTGAGGGGAATCCTTGCCCCTCCCTGGCAGCTAGCAAACATTCCTCTATTTACTATAATTGGAATCCTCCCTTTCTCTACAGCAGGCTGTCAGTTCACCTCACACAGCCCAGTTTTCTCTTTATGTAGCATGTCCAGGCATGCTCCAGAGCTGGGTTTTCTGGCCTTCCCACACTCCCAGATCACAGTCTCTTACAACCATGCTTTCCAGGGTCCAGGAAGTAGTAGTGTGCTGGGAGATACCCAACTAACTGCAAGCTCACAAGCACCGCATCTTCTTGGGACATCAGATTTTCTTTCCAAATGATTTGAAGTGAAGGGATGACCTCATTTTTTTAATGGAACAAACACTTATGTTATAGAAGAGAATGTCCATATACCTAAAGTGCTAAACTAAAATAGGAAACTTGGAAGGAAACTCATATTTGTAAGTGGACAGTGATTCTATCTCCTCTGCTTGTGTGGTATTTCCATATTCACTTTGAGATTTTGTCTGAACTGGATTCAAGCAGCCTTGGGGTTGCTATTGACCAAAGTCTAGACTTCCAGATCCAAGGAGTCTACCATGGAGTAGTACATCTCCCTTTTCCTGTCAGCCAGCTTGCCTGTGTGCTTATCACAAAGCTTTAGGGGTAGCTAACATGTGTATGTACAGGATAGTTCTGAGGCAGAAACAACATAGACTTATTGTAGGAGTCCTATTTATGTCATTGTTCAGCCCTGTGCATGCTAGAAAATGATTTATCCCTTCAGGCCAGGAAACTGCCAAGCCTTTCTGCTGTAGGCTAGGATTGCCATAGCTCACCACACATACAAGGATATTGGGGCAGAGAGGAGTGTGAGATCTAAAAATATGTATACTTTTCCCCAGCTGGTGGCTAGTTAGATGGCTTAGACAATTTTGGTGCCTTACCATCTGTCTGCAAAGACTGGAGAATTTAATACATCTTGAGTTGACAACCTCCAGTGATATCCTGTTCTGCCAAAATTTTAAAAGAAGGGCCACTGTAGAAAGAGTGTAGACTATCACAAGATTGAAAAGACTTGACAGTTTGGAAGCTTGTATTGTCTTTCCCGGTAATCATTGATCTTTACATGTTGACCTTATATTAGCAATGAACAGATCACAACCTCTTCACCCAATCATGCTATTACTTTAAATCAGTGTTTGGGGAATGCAAACATTTATGCAGTGGTTATCAACAGAAATATAAGAAGATTTGCCAACCTGTCTCTATAAATTACCATCTCTCTGAAATCCTCAAGGAAAGCATTTTCCCTTTATTTAGGAAGGGTTTCAGATTCACTTTATGGGCTCCTGCTGTCTTCAACACCTGATAAAACTTTAACCAGAAAAGCATTAAACACAGCACAGCAGCCCCGGCCCAGATCCCTAAGTTCCCAGTGGCAGCATTGATCAATGTAAGAACCAGAATGCTTTCTGTACTGGTATCAGCTTCGTCCTCAAAACTATGACCTCTTGCTTGGCCTTGTGCCCCATGGTGAACGAAGCTTCTTGCCTTTCCAGGTCAGTGTGAGTTAAGAGTGTCAGAGTTATATGTGTCCTGACGGACTGTGGACAGCAGGGTTTACCCAAATCATCAAGTGATACAGGTAATGAATGTCTCTAAAATAAGTTGGGTCCTCCAAACAAGTCCTGGATACCTTCTGAATGTTACGTTTCTGAGTGCTGAGAGTAATGTGTTCATTGGTTTGGTTTGATACCATTATATCTATCTAGGGCAGTTCCAAGAAGTGCTTGACTTCTCAGCTCTGACAGCCAGTAAAAGGAAGTAACCTTAGAGGCAATGAGCCTCTGTAGATGTGCAGAGGACAAGTTACTTGTCTGTAGTTGCTAGCAAACAGCGGAACCAGTTTTGAGCACAGCACTCCCTGCTCTGCAGTCAGCCCTCTGCCCCACACCATGACTCACCTACATATTGAGAGAGAGAAAGGCTTTCAGTTCCTCCAGTGCAGTATACCCATTCACACTCGGAATTCTTTTTCAAAGACATCAAGATGGCCTTAGTACTCTGCTCTAGTAGATGTTTGTAAGTATTCATTGTTAACTTGAGCTTCCTTCCAGGAATTAGATTTTTGGTACAATCCCCACAAAGAAAAATAAAGGCCTTCAAGAATGTAAAGTTTTTAGACTGAGTTGGAGGTAATGATAGTCTTCTAACATTATTTAAATACCTCCTGCTTCATTACTATAGAAAAGCAACTCTTCATGTTCTAGGGAATCCAGCTACCATATTTGTACTCTGTGAGAAGGTGCCAATACAAATCACTAACTTTGGACTCCCTTCCTTCCTGGAGAAAGAGAGAGTGAGAGAGTGAGAGTGAGTATAAATGAGAATGAGATTTGTACACACCCACATATACTATACCACTTAATTAAGAGTTAAGTGAAGTTCAAAGCAGCCCCTGGTGATCTTATTTACCACCACAAAGGTTTCTACTAGATCCATGAAAGTATAAACAGATAATTGGAGTGTGACTGCTGGCTTTCCATAATAACCCACTTGTTGTAGGTGTCAACTCTTATAGCTCCAAGCCAAGGTGACAACCCAGCCCTCTTCCACCATGTCTAATAACATGGGAAATGGTAGATGCCTTGTCATTTGGTGACCTGGATCTGGGCCCGAGTGTAGAGCTGAAGAATATAACCTTGTAGTAGTCAGTGGTCTAAGAAGTCCTCTCTTCCCACAGAGAAAATGTCCTGCTGATTCCTGATATTCTACTCTCATAAAGTAGCTGTTCAGTACACACTTCTCAGTAAATTGGTTGCTTGTTTACTATGTGCTGAGCACATCTAGGCTTTTTTGTTTGTTTAAAGGTAAAAGTCCCATTATAAATCAAGTCTAGCCCTGCCCTAAGAGAAAAGGCCCGCAGAGATTACATGTCTCACTGGCACTGCCTTCACCCATTAGTGTTTGAGGCCCACTGTCCTATGGAGCCAGGTATCCCCACATCATTCGGATCACTGGTGTTTCCCATTACTGTGAGGCTGAGCAAAAACACTAACAAGGACCAGAGCAGGAAGGGGAAAATAAATGAAGAGACTTGGAGTACACTGTTGGGGAAATAGCCAGAGTCCATGCTGGGCTTGACGTGGCTTTAGGGGACCAATCATTTATACTTTATGGAAGTTAAACCTGACCAGTCTTTACAGTGACAGGCCACAGCGCGTGAGTGGGTAGAACCAACGAATCCATTGTCTTCTGCCTGTTTTCGTGTCACAGTCACATTCCCTCCTTAGTCATCTTCCCCTTCCACTCTTTACACTAAACAAGGGAACACTCAATCTTTCAAGGGAATTACATATCTGTTAATGTTTCAGTATATCATTTTCATACTGTAAATTATTTTGTAAGAGAGATTTACTGCTATCCCAGGATGTTCGGACTTGGCGCCCCTGTGCATTTGGAAATCAATAAACTATTACTGGAAATACCATTTGTCTCTCAGAGTTGTTCACAAAGGACCCTGCTAGGACCCTGCTATCCATGAGGATTATATGCATATACATACACATATCTGTGGTAATGCTGGAGGTGATGGTCAGATGTAGGGACCTAAGTTACGCCTGATCTCTTAAAGGGCATAGGAGACTTCTGGAAGGTGGTTAAAAAGTAGATCAGAGAGTATTAGGTAAGAGATTATAAGATAAGTGTTTACTCCTGGGATCTTTTCAGCTTTGTGACTTTGACAAATGTTTTTTTAAAACCAACCAGCACCCTTGAGCAAATTATAGTTAAGGTAGCAGTACCATCTCTGTGGAACTTTAAAGGTACCTATCTGAATATAATTGAGAGAATTAAGTAGTAAGTAAACTCATTTTAGTCTGGCTTCTAACACAGGGCAAACAGTTGTACTGAAACCTGGAGTTATGGACTCCAATATGAAGTAGCCCAATATAAAGATTAGAGGTGCTAGATCTATGGAATCTGAAAATGCAAGTATGCTCATGAGCCCTGATCTAACTTGCTTCTATCAAATGTGTCTTCATTTGCCCTTTCTTCATGGTACTATGGAAGCTTTAGAAAATTTTGCAAAACAGGGCAATGGAGTCACTCAAGGTCACCCAATGGCCAAGCTGGATTAAAGCCCTGGGACAGAAGACTGTCTGTCTCCTGGGGCAGTCATGTCCCACTTCCTCCCCAGTTGCCAAGGGTACCTCCTCTGCTGGAGGATTGGGAGGTGGCATTGCCAGGCACTGTAGCACTTGGTACTCTTCAGAGTTTCAGACCACAGTGTATCACCAGGTTTTCATCCCTGCTTCCCATGCTGGTCCCTCAATACCTCACTCTGTTGCTCACGCCCTTCTCATTTTAGTGCCTTTCCTTTAGACAGCTCCTGTGTTTTAATTGATCATTTCTTGATTCTGTTTACATGTAGCTTCATTTCCTTTAGACTCATAAAAATATGAAATTGCAGCTTGTTTGGAATCTCTCCTGGTCTTCACAAAGCGCCAGAGTGAGATATGCTCAACAGGAAATCAGGCTGCCAGCCTTTATTCAATAAGAAGGAACGACGTCTCAACAAGTAAGTGAGAAACAAGACCATTTGGAGTCATTCAGTGGCTGCCCTGAATGTCTGTCTGTTAAATATTGCAGTTTCTAGCATTAAAACATTTAATTTTTGTTAACAGTAACAGCTACCATTTAGTCAGCTCTTGTCTAGGCTGGTGACTCTCCTTGGTACTTTTCACATTGCCCTATTCAATTTTCAAAGCACTAACACTATCGTCTCTCGTTTTATGCTTAGAGATATTTTAATAAGCAGAGAGCCAGGATTTAAATCAAGGCTAACAGACTATGGTGTCTGGTCTTCATACCTAGCCATACTGTGTCATCTGGTTTGATAAACAACATGTTGTCCCTGGCACTCTGTCCATACAGTTCAGCTGTGAGGTAAATATTGGTAAATATCCTTCCTGGAAAACAGGACAATAGAAGGACTAAAGGCAGCAGTGCAATTCTTTTCTGGCTCAGGGCTGCTTTACCTCCTTCATTTTAAGGCAGTAAATAATGGAATCACCGAGAAACAGTGTTCACTGCTGCTTTGACTGTGGACTTAGACTCTCCAGAGTCAGCCAGCTCTGATACAGAGTCCATAGCTTAATTAAGCATCATAAAGATGGCTTTAGCAACCTGATGTAGTCCCAAGCCTGAGATGACTACAATATGCCATTTGCCATATAAAAATGGCTCACAATCTTCATGCTCCTTGAGGTTTCAGTTGTTACCATTTACCTGGTCTTAGCCATCTGATAACTTCATTTATTCATGAACATAAATCCAAACAAATGGCTTGAAAATGAATAAATGAGACAACTGGGGAAACCTTCGAAGAAGTGCAACTCTTTGAAAAACGACTAACAGGTAAGAACTAAACAGCCAAGCCTCCGCCCAGTGGGAATACATGCCAGTGGGAATACATGCCAGTGGGAATACATGCCAGGAAGCAAGCATGCAAGATACCGTACGTCCTGCCATTGGGCACCTTCCCAGAACTTCTGTTCTCACTTCTCACACAATTGTAAATGTTTGACTAGTTTTCAGGTCTACAGAGATTGAATTTAAGGAAGAGTGGGTTTCCAGAGAAACCAAAGTCAAGGAAGAAAAAGTGACAGCAGTAGACAAAATGTCAGGTGGGCCAAAGGAGCTCAAATCTCATAGAGGACACTTAGTTCCAAAAGGGTACCAGTATAGCACACTCAAAATACTGAGCAGTGCACACACACACACACACAGAGAGAGAGAGATTCAAAGGTAAATATTTGTAGAGCAAGTTTTTTTTAATGCTTATGACACAGATGGTTAGAAAGAGAGAGAAAGGAGAGAAAAGAAAGAAGAAAAACCCTGGGATTAAAAGGAATAAACCTTTTGTCAATCCAGAACATTTAGCTAAACAAAATGTACATCTACTTAGCTGAGGGTTCATTGTTCCGTGAGACTCTTCTGTTCAGAGAGGTTTTTCCTCTAGCTTTATAAGTGACTTTCATGCTACATTGCTTTGCATATAATGGCATGAACAATAGAAGTGCCAAGTTTTCAGTGTGATGAATAAAACTAATAACCAGAATACAGGTCAAATTCTGCAACAACAAATACTGCTATTATAAAAATCACTTAGGCATCCCTAAGCCTCTGTCGATTGCCCATTTATTTTAGGCAATAGTCATTACAACAAAATCAAGAGTATAATAAAAAGAAGCTAGACCCTCTCTGCAAATTGAGTGTAACACAATTTAACCTGATAACAGACTTTCACTTCTATTTCTCCAAGTCTGTGCTACAAGAAGAATCAACCTTATGTCAACACAATATCAGCCTAGAAAACTGTTGGCTAGTTCTAAGAGAATTCAGAAGTAAAGTGAACATGGAGTCGGATAGCATTCCCTCTCTATAGAACTTTGTCTGCAGAGCCATTTCTGACCTTCTGTGTTAGAGCCATCAACCAAAGGGCAGTTGACTTCTAATCCTGGTGGAGTGCACATACTAAAAGCCTGGAATGAAGATTCAGTTCATTTCCCATAGGTCACTGAGGACTTTGGAGTAACCTGGCCCTGATCTGATAACCCCAAACATTTTTTTTTTCCAAATCCAGGAGCATTCAAGTGGAACTGACTGTCCTTCCAGTGAATATGTATGTTATAGAATCAATGCTGTGTTGGTTGTGTATAGAAAGAGTTGTGTTAAGCAGTTTCACACTGCACCAGCAAAGATTTTTTCCATACCTAGCCTTTTGCTGTTGGTTACAATCAGAATTTTGTCTTTTACTGTAATGTCAACCAACCATCTTCCTTCTACTTAAATATTTTTCATCATTTCTTTGCAACCAACATTCTGTATACCTTTTGTAGAAGAGATTAAATCATAATTCACTTCAGAACCATACAGTCAGCTACAGGAAAGGAGAGAGGTGGGAAATGTTCATGTTTTCCCAATGATAATGCCTGTCCCAGGTCCCATATTCATATCCTTTCCAAAAAACGTCTGTAACTCTGGGTGCCACTCAGCCTGCAGAGGTGGTTTCTTCAGACCTCAGAGTAAAATGGGTCTGCAAGCATGTCACTACAGGGAATTCTGTTTGCTTCTCTAAACCAGAGCACTTTAAAACATTTCTGTGTCCCAGGCCAGCAGATGATGTTCAGAAGAGGCTGAGCCCTTTGCTTGACTTTGAGAACATTAAATCCAAGGATGTAGCTGTTAGCTACATGCTATTTTATTGTAACATCAAATGTCAGGGATATTAACTGAAAGCAACTTAATTTGTTTCAACACCCATTAAGAGACCTTTTGTACCCAGGTGTAGGCTTTATCCTAAAATTAAATTCAACCTATTCCAAGAGGCCAGAACCACCACCATAGGAGACTATACTTAAGACAGTGGTCATGGTGAGAGTTGAAGGAAGGGTGGTTTTGGGTTGAAATGACAAACCACTGATAGCAATGAAATGGGCATGCTCTCCTGTTAAAATGGGCAGCAGATTGTTATAAATTGTAGTCACCTATTATGGTACAAAAGACCAAAACTTATTTCTGCTCATATAACTGTATTTTGGTCCCCATTACCCAAGCTGTATTCCCTATCCTTACAGCCTTTAGTTCCCATATTCTACTCCGTGACATTCACTTCTTTGGTTTCTACCTTTAGTTCCTCTTCCTCTATTCCACTCTCTTGCTCTATGGGATTCATTTCTTTATACCTTTAGTTCCTATGTTGTACTGTTTTTCTTTAAAATTCATTTCTTAACCTGTAGTTCCTCTAATCCACCCTTTTTTTTCTACAAGGTTGACTATTTTAGTTTCTTCCTACGAGTGAGAAGACAGTATTTGTTCTCTGAATGCATTTTACTTTACATCATACTTTCCAGTTCCATTCATAGCAGAATGAGAGGGGATGCCTCTGAGGTCAAGCCCAGGCTGGGCTTACAGAAGCAAGACAAAACAAAATCCAAACAAAAAAACAAGGAAAGGGGCAAAAGTGAAAGATGGCTATTGTCTCAACACTTCTACTTGTTAACTGAGAGATTAGAACACATTTACCCTGCTTGTCTGCTCTAAGAAAAGCATTCCTATTGAAATCATACCTATCCCTCATTTCTCCAAATATACTTGCCTGACATTTACTAAAGTTGCTTGCTAAGCCTTCCCCCACCTCTGACAAGAGGACAAGTCTCAGAGAAAGAACCAGTCACCTGGGGACTACCACTTGTGGGCTACAAGTGGTACCCTCACAGAATGTTTACTCTTAAGAGCCAAGCCATGGGCATTCTTTTACATTGTGCCACTGAAGGCCATCACTGCCCTGGGGAAGACAGTTTCACAATGGCTTGCTTCCTTCTCATCACTGGCGGGTCTCAGAGGAACGACTGCTGCCTCGCCTGGCACATCATCAGCTGGCAGAAACCACAGCAGGCAGAAGTGAGCCAGAGTTCAGGCTTCCCCCATCTTTCACTCACCTACCTCCTTCCATTCCTTTACCCCTTCTTCCAGTCTCCATCTGGAAACCATGAACTTCAAGGATCCCAGACACATATTCTCGGGTTTCAGATTTTTGGGAAATTTCTCAGCTTGGATCATTGTTCTGGAGTAAGGGGATTTGGTTTGGAGGGGGAGGGGGGAAATAGCTTAGATCCTTTCACAGAAGAAAAAATAAGATGTGGTGTGGACCCAGCCCTTTGTCAACTCAGCTCCCAAACCACACACATTGCCCAGCTCCAGAGAAAATATTTCTGTTTCCCTTGGGAGGTAGCAATAGAAAAACAAAATCTCTGCTCATAAAAAACATTCTTTGCCTTCTATGTTATAAACACAACTAGCATCGGATAATGTGGTGTAATTGATTTTGCGTGTGTCAGTAGAGGAGAGTCTCCAGACGATGGAATGAAGAGTGATGGAATGAAAGAGCAGAGGAGAGGACAGTTAGCAGGAATTACTGCTTACTGCTACTGTGATGTCTCTAGGAAGAATTAGCATGTTTCTTCTGCCGTTGGAGCATGAAGTGAGATTTGCTCCGAGCCTGGGTTTCAGAAGTAAACAGTCTTGGTGCTACTACTATGTCTTTTCTTAACTTAGGAAGTAAACAAGCCTTTTAAAAAAATGATAGCTTTCGATAACTAACAGATGCTGTGGATGGACTGTGTCCTTATGTTAGCCCACACAGCCTTTAGATCCTTCTTCAGGCTGTTACACCTGTTGCAAGAACTTCAGATTACAGTGTGTTTGTTTATTCTTTATAGCTGTTCATATTATTGGCTGCTGTGTTACCAGTGCTAACAAAATTGCTCACCTGATGTAGCTATTCAGACATTTTGTGAATATATTCTCTTTCTCCACATATTATATCACGATGCTGATAACTTGAAGACACGATGTCTAAAACAGGTGGTACTACCAATAGACACCTATTTGTCCTAGAATAACAGGGAAGAGAGTTGAGAAGCCTAACTCCCATCCCTACTCTCCTACCAAGAGACTGTGCAATCTCCAGCAGCCATGTCTTTCTTTTTTTTTCCCCCCAACTTTTATTAGATATTTTCTTCATTTACATTTCAAGTGTTATCCAGAAAGTTCCCTATACCCTCCCCCCTCCCGGCCCTGCTCCCCTACCCACCCGCTCCCACTTCTTGGCCCTGGCGTTCCCCTGTATTGGGGCATATAAAGTCTGCATGACCAAGGGGCCTCTCTTCCCAATGATGGCCAACTAGGCCGTCCTCTTCTATATATGCAGCTAGAGACATGAGCTCAGGGGGTACTAGTTAGTTCATGGTTATCCTTCCACCTAGAGGGCTGAAGACCCCTTCAGCTCCTTGGGTACTTTCTCTAGCTCCTTCCTTGGGAACCCTGTGTTCCATCTAATAGCTGACTGTGAGCTTCTACATACTCCTAAAATAAGGGTAGAGTCCTCTAAGATGGAGATTTTCCATTTTCTTCCAGCTCTGCAATTGTAAAATCTTAGTAAATCTTACCCAGGCTTCAGCTAGGGTTCTTATTCTATGCCAACTAAAAGCCACATGGGCCTTACAAATATTCCAAGAAGGCCTCCTTTACCCCAATTTGAGTTTACATCCATGTTCTGAATTAGAAGCCTAAGTGTAAACTTACCAAAGATGAGAGTTTGGCACAATGGCTGCTTGCCCAGCGTGTGCAATGCCTTGCTTGGATTCAGACCCAACAACAGAAGAAAGAAGAGAAGGAATTGTTTTTGTCTTGCTTCTAACAGAATTGGCCATTAACTGTTTTCATGTCTTCACTATTATGTTACCCTTGAGACCACAGGAGAACCTTCAGACACAAGTTTTGGTGTGACAGGCAGCAGCATGTGGGTGGGAGGTGCTGGAGAGTGTGTGCACTCAACCCCAGAGGGAAATATGTGCACATCAGGAAGAGAAATGCCTCTGTGCCCCTGCAACCTGCTGTTCTTTCAATATTAGAGCAACAGTTATTTAAAGGAGAGGGTGGAGGCAGCGTGAAGAGAGAGCTGGGGTGTGTGTTGCTGGAGCTATGCTGCACCTGCATACCACACTCAACAAAAAGCTCTAACCTCTTCTTAGAAGACCATTTAGCAGCCATCTGTTGTTAGTCCAGCTTATCCCTCCTGGGGTCTCACCCCACCCTCTTCCAAATGGCCCTCAAAGTATTTCTTGCAACATCATACAACTGTTTCCCTGAAAGGCATTCTTGGAAATAATTTTTGCCACCTCATTAATTTAAGTGAAGTGTTTGCACCACCTTTCTTTTACCCCAAGAGACAAATCATATATATATATTATGTGTGTGTGTGTGTGTGTGTGTGTGTGTGTGTGTGTGTGTGTGTTTGGTAATTCAGGTAGGACACCATTGCTTTGGACCCCCCCCCCTCCATGTATAATGGGATGTCTGGTACAGAGCTCATGCACTTGCATGTAAAAGGAGACACAGGATGGCATTTTCTTAGGAGATTATTAGACCCCCTGGAATGTCACAGGAGGATTTAGCAATGGTAAAGAATAAATAGTCCACTTGCAGGTACAGCTGTCTTTTTCTCTACTTCCTTTCTCTCACCCATATCCTTGGACTCCTCCTCCCCTTTGTCTCCAGGGACTGGTCAACGTTACCCATTGTAATTCTTGAATGATAGGCATACATGGGTGGAGCTGTTGATGGTGTGATGTTCAGTTGTGTGGGGTCACACCTCTCAAGGGATTTGAGGTTTTAGTTTGTATGCATTTGTATGAATGTGTACATTTATGTTTGTATTCATGTTTGTGCAGGAGCACATGGGGACTTAGTTTTAGGAATATGCAGCACATGTGGCCTGAAATTGGAGCTCACCATTTCATTTTATGATGCTTTTCAAAGCTGCGACAGAAAAAAGCAAGACACTTCAAGCAGAGTCTACAGAGGTTAAAAGAACTACTAGGTTGATTGGATAGTTATGGATAATAGCATTACTATAGTAAATTATTACTGAGGTATCAAAGCAGGTATTTGGAAAATCAGCAATAGCCAATTGTATTGCTAGAAATGTGTTTATCTGAGCTGGAACAAGGACTCAGTGATTAAGGGCACATTCTGCTCTGCTGTTTATTCCCTGGACCGTCAGAAAACTGTGAGCTATGTGTCCAGGAAACCTAACACTTAGGGCTTCAAGTGGGATTCATACATACCACACAAAAACAAACAAGCAAACATAATTTAAAATAATAAAAACAAATACTTGCTGAGCAGTCACATGTTTTTAACCCCAGCACTTGGGAGGAAGAGGCAGGTATATCTCGGTGAGTTTGAGGTCAGTCTGCTCTACAGAGCAAGTTCCAAGACAGCCAGAGCTACACACAGAGAAACCCTGTCTCGAAAAACCAAAAATAAGATTAAAATCAAATACTTAAACCTCTTTAAAAACTTTGACATGTGCAAGAGTTTTTTGCATAGGAGTGATAATGATGGAAATGGGTCTCCCCAGGGAACTGGCTATGAATCTTAGAGTCCACCATATGGAAGAACACTGCAGAACACCAAGGTGGGTTTCTACTGCCTGCTGAGTTGGCCTACAACATTTCTGAAAATCACTTCCTTGTCTGGATTGGCAGTCACAGCTTGCCATTGTGTAATCATGGAACATTCTCTGGGATTGTAATGAAGTGATGATTGAGTTTTCTTATGAAGACTGGGTTTGTGTCATTCAAGCCAAACCAGAGACACAAGCCCCGCAGAGAGAAAGAGCGAGGGTAAGAGTCAAAAGATACCCTGGGTCATGGTACACTAAGTGGGGTGAAGATCCTGACTTCTGGTCATTGGCAAACCTCCATAGCCTGTTGTACTGTGAGGGGCAAAAGAAGTCATCTGTGATGTCTCAAGCAGAGATGGGGTAGGTCATGTATCTTCCCTCCAGCCCGCTCCTCCTGCTTTTGGTCTGTTCTTCGGGCTTTGTTTTCTGTCTATTCTAGACAACACCAAGTTTGGACATAGACACAGGTACTTTGTCTGCCTATACTGTCAACTCATTACAGTACTCCCCTCCCCCCAGTTACATCATACGGGGGCAGGGGGAAGCATCCAACCTGACCTATGCTCTTCAGAAGTTTCTTGGGTTCTTCCTGTCCTTGTGCTTCTTTCCTCGGGATCCTCATAGAAGTGGATCTCATTTTATTCCAGTTTCTTGAAAGAGGAGGAAACAATGATTCTAAGAAGGAAAAGAATTGCAGTCCTGGGTATTTCTTATCCTGCAGACTCTAGTTCCTATTTTGACCCCCTTTACATGTGTCCTTGAACACTCCATTTGCCCTTGACCCTCCATAGTCCCCTTCTGTGCATTTGAGAAAGAAAGCTGTGCCTGATGGGGTTAGAATATGTACTGAACAATGAGTATGAACACATTTGAAAACCCTTAGCACTACCTATAAGCTATTGTTAGCAACAGAGCATAAACTGTGAGGACAGAAATCCAAGCTCAAACTACCCTACTAGGAGACTGGGATCCATGATTCCCCTTAAAGAACGCTCCTCCATTGTAGAAAAATCCCAGCCTTTTCTTCTTGCCCCCACTTTAGCATACTTCTGACAAATCTAGGCACTTAGAAAGAGAGGTAGTGCTGGCAAGATGGCCCAGTGGTTAAAGTGCTTGTCATCCAAGCCTAGGACCAAGTGTGCATCCCAAGCACCCAGGTAAAATGTTGAGCAAGGTCACTCATATGTGACTCGAGCACTGGAAGGGAGCAGAGACAGGAGGATCGATCCCTGGACCTCTTTCACCAGTCAGCCTAGCTGATAGAGCAAGCTTCATATTTAGTGGAAAGACTCAGTGTCAGAAAAGGTGGGGCTGCAGAGAGGGCTCCATGGTAAGAACTCTCTTGTGAAAGACACGGGGGTCATTCCCAGGATCCTGTAACTTCTGGGATCCAACTGCTTCCTCTGAAAGCTACAGGCTTATGCATGTAATACACACAAATACACTCACCACACACGTACACATACAATGATTAATTTTTTTTTTTTCAAAATGAACAATTGAGGAAAATACCCAACATTTCCCACAGGTGTTCACACATAGATAGAGACAGGGAACCCCGAACATCTGACACCTCAGCTCTTTCATCTCTAGGCAATATATCCATTCATAGGAATTGGAGTGTTACCCTATACAGTACCATTCTAGGCCAGCAGGGGTCTGCCATTGGTAGCTTTTAGTCAAAAAGTGAACTTGGATGGGGAACTAACGGGCCTGGCTTCACAGAGCAGAACTCCTAGATATTAATAGATTTTGAATAGTTCAGTACAACCCACAGAACATCAATTGTTTTTATCCACAATGAAGTGCTTGTTTTAATCTAGTTGTTGTTGTTGTTGTTGTTGTTGTTGTTGTTGTTTTAACCCAGAAGATATATTCATAAGGAGACCTACCTTAACCTATGAGCTTGAACCATCCAGGTTCTTTCAGAATCAAGTTGTTTTCTGGAGATACCAAAGGACCAAAGGTGATGGTGGATCTCATTTTATTCCAGAGGACAGTATGCAAAAAAAGATAAGATTTAGATGCCTCTAATTTATAGACTCCACTTTAAACAAAAACAAAAAAGACAGGAGTTTAGTATATAGTTATTCTAAATTATTCTTGGGGGAAGTGCTCACACATGAACATGTAAGACAGAGGTTGATGTCTGTGTCTTTTTCACAATCCCTTGACCTTGTTTTCTGGAAACAGAGTCTCCCACTGAATTTGGGGCTCAAAGGTTCTGCTAGACTAGCTGGCCAGCACCCTCTAGGGACCCTCCCCCCAGTGCTGGGATTGAATGTGCACACCCCTGGCTTTTTGTAAATCTTCACATGGATGCTGATGGTCAAACTCTAGTCTTCCTGCTTGTACTGCGAGCATTTTAACTAGTGCCCCATGCCCTTTGGAGCACCCTGAATGGTGGTTTTCAAACTACATTCTCAACCATTTTCACCCCCAAAATATATACTTGTTGTGCACAATTATTATAACAATTACTGCTGAACAGCTCAGTACAGTGCTTCCCAGTTTTTAAAGGCCCTTCCTACGCATTACCTCATCAGGTCCATTTTTATAAGAAGTTAATTATTAGTCTCATTTTATAGCCAATGAAATTGAGCCTCAGGCAAATGAAGAGAGTTGCCTGAAATCCCACCACTAATAGTGGCAAAGTTGGCAATTTTCCATGCTGATAAGATAAAGTCCATAGGTATTAAATGATTTTAGGGTGTGCAAACATTATGTAAAGCAGGCTTAGTATGAGTTGTACTTTTTCAGCAATTAGCCTGATTTTACTTATTAGCACCTATTTATATCTTGTTGCCATGCTAAACAGCAAGCCTGTCATCTCTTTAAATTGTAGCGTGCCTGAATGTTGTTAAGTGTTCATCTCTTCTCTCCACACAACCACACTCTCCACTCTGCTCTTTGGGGAGATCGCAGAAAGTGGCAAGGATCCAATCTACCCACATCCAAAAGCTCTCCTTAGCCTTGTCTCAGGGAAAACCAAACTTCATCAGTACAACCAAAAAAGCGAGTTGCTGCTGCTTCTAGATAAGCTGAGATGAAGGCCAGCTTGGCCAGGTTCTCATGGTTCCCCTGCCATGGTCCCACTCACTGTGGGCACTGACTATAGACATCCTCTAGCTGTCAAAGGAGTTTGCAGGACTCCATGCCTTCAGTGTTAGGACCCAGGGTGGTTGTGGGTACTAAATGAAATGGAGTTTGGCATTACACCCAGAGGAGAATCAGAGATTCATGTTACAGGCTTTAAAAAGTCAAATGCAATATGAATTCAAATGAATTTTGTAGATGACTCTGATTTTGATCCCAGCCACACTGAGCTGCTCATGTTGCCTTAAACACCTCACCTCATTCTCTCCTCTCCTTTTTATCACAGGTTTATTGGCTCTAGATAGGATTAAGGAAAGGCACCTTGAACCTGGCAGGCTATGGCTACTCACACACCAGACCTGGTTGTGATGATCTGCCAAAGCCCCAGTGTTAATTCTTTCAGGCAGAGAATGAACTGTGCACCAGTATATTGTAAAACAGTCACTTTGGGGTGCTTGGCAGGTGCCAGCTCCCCCTTCTTGAAGTACTAGGTTCAGGGGTACAGCCTGACTCCCTAGCTCCAGAAGCTTGCCTGACTGGTCTTGGGAAAGTCTTGCCTCTTTTTTTTTTTGGTTTGTTTGTTTTTGTTTGTTTTTTTCGAGACAGGGTTTCTCTGTACAGCCCTGGCTGTCCTGGAACTCACTTGGTAGACCAGGCTGGCCTCGAACTCAGAAATCCGCCTGCCTCTGCCTCCCGAGTGCTGGGATTAAAGGCGTGCGCCACCACGCCCGGCATAGTCTTGCCTCTTTTATCATGAATAGTTCTTCTAGAGGTAAGTATGTGGCCTGTGAGAAAAATCTCACACATCCAAAAAGCTCTGATAGGGCAGTTTTCTCCTTTCCCCAAACAGTACCTGCCTTTCACTTTGTCACCTCAAAAGGAAGTGCTCCCCATAGCTGCAAAGGAGAAAGCTGCACAGCTCCCCAGCAGCTCTGCTGGAGAAGTCTGGCTGAGGCCTATCTGCAGACCAAGGAACCAAAGCAGAGGAAAGTCTAGAACAAATAACCCATAAATAACTATACTAGATCCATTTGCCTCCCAAACTTCATGTGTTCTTCATCTCACTGATCTCACCCTTGTCTGGAGAGGAATGGACTACTACAGCTTGCTCTGTTCTGTAGCTCTGTCTTTACACAGGTCACTTAATAGACTGTCCTATCTGAAGCCAACCTTCTGCTTTCCACCTGCTCTGCCCATGTCTGGCAAGTTCCACTGCTGGAAGGCCTTTTGGATCTTACGTGTTCTACAAAGGTCCATGTGTTAAAGGCTGACTGCAGAGTAGCATTCATGGGAATCAGTGGAGCCTGTAGGAGGTAGGGCTGTAAGGGAGGACCTTAGGTCATTGGAGGTACATCCATAAATGGGATGGTGAGACCCTAGCCCCATATTGTTTTGCTCCTGTCCATGAGATAAGCAGTTTTGCTCTGCTGTATTTTCCCAACATGATATGCTGCCTCACCCCAGGTCCCAAAACAACCAACCATGGACTGTAGCCTCCAAAACTGCAAGCCAGAATAGATCTTTTCTCTTTATAAGATTACTGTCTCGATTGTTTTTTATAGTCATAGAAAGCTATAATCTCTGAAGTTTTTTTCCATTCTCCAAAACCCACCTCTAGATGAGTTCCAGGAAATGCCCTAGATCTATAACACATAACAAGCTCTTAGGTGAACTTTAGAACTCATCATTGGTGCCCTAGGTTTAGCAACTTCCAAGTTTGTATCATTCTTGGGAGTTTTAACATTTAACTCTTGTCATTGACCCTTAATTAGACCTTCCAAGTATCTAATTCTGGACATCAGAGGTTCCTTCCTTCCTTCCTTCCTTCCTTCCTTCCTTCCTTCCTTCCTTCCTTCCTCCCTCCCTTCCTTCCCTCCCTCCCTCCCTTCTTCCTTCCTTCCTTCCTTCCTTCCTTCCTTTTTCCTTCCTTCCTTCCTGAAGATTCCTTCTGTATTCCTTTGTCCCTCCCTGTGCTCTGTGAGCCAAGCCAATCTCTCCCTTGTCCTAAGCACACTAGTTTACATACCAGATTTTGGCTGTTATGACCTCCCTGAAATGTACACCTTTTCTTCGTGGCTATCCAGTAGCCTATCAGTTGCTAGCTGGCCTGGGAACCCCATGAGGAAAAGGATGTAGTTAGTCTCAGTTTACATCATCACAGCACCCACTATTATGCTGGCCCATGAGAGACATCTGGTAATTGCCTGTAGAATGACTGAATGGATGGATAGATTTCCTTCAGCTGTAAGAATACCTTCTGCTCAAATGGATTTCCCAACACTGTAGTAGATCCCAGTCAGCAAAGTCTCACCTGATTACCAGTCTCTCTCATTACAATGGCTAATCTTATCAACTTGCCAGGATCTAGCATGACCTCATACTTAGCATATTAGTTAGGTTAATTGAAATGGGAATTTATACTGTAAATGTGGGAAGTACCATTTCCTGGGCTGTGGGCTCCCGGGCTGTTTAAAAAGGAGAAAGTCGGCTGAGCACTAAGAATTCAGTACTCTGTTTCCTACTGTGGTGGCTGTGTGACCAGCCATTGCAGGCCTGTGCCACGAGACTTCCCTCCATCATGGACAGGACCCTGAACTGTGAGTTAAGATAAACCCTCTCTCCCTTGAGTTGTTTTGTTACAACTTGTACAAGTTGACAAGGCATTTGTCATAGCAACCAGGCAAGTGACTTATACATGCAGATGTTCTAAGTAATATTTTAATTTTGATGAGAGTGAGATTGTGCACATCACCTGCTATCCCTCCACACATGGAAGCTGAGATGTGCTTCAGATAGCATGCCTCGCTCCTGGATTCTAGACTAGACTTAGCCATCGACAGTCTGGACTGGAAGTGGGAAGTTCTATAAGATAATTGAAATTCACAAACACCTCAATTACACTGACAGCTCTGACCTTCTCTCCTGAGCTGGTGTTAATAAGTTAGAAATAGAAGGCACTGACATTTTGCCCCCTCTCCCTACATTCAGCCACACCCCCAACCAACCAAGAGTAGAAAATCAAGTATTCAAAGAGCACAGGAAGACTGAACAAAGCTCAGCTTCTGAGTTTCAGCAAGAATAATTTGAAAGTATCCCTGTGTTAAGAAAGCCCACCTGGAGAAACGGTGGCTAAGCATACAGGCACTGAAGGCAAATAGAGCAGAGGTCAGGGCAGGCTCTAGCACTTTGTATCTGGTGGACACTGACTCTTAGTTGGTTTCAAGTCTCTCAAACCCTGGTCTCCTAGTCAGTAAAACCTTCCTTTTGGGGGGATTAGACTTGAGTCCTGTGCAAAGACACTCCAGAAGGCATGCCTCTGGGAAGCTCAGACCATAGCCCCTTCCGCTAGAATCTGATCTAGCACGATCTCTCTAGTCCACAATCTCTCTAGTCCCTCCTGCCCCATAAGAAAAAAAATAGGGAGCCAGGCATGGTGGTGCACGCCTTTAATCCTAGCACTCAGATTTCTGAGTTCATGGCCAGCCTGGTCTACAAAGTGAGTTCCAGGACAACCAAGGCTACACAGAGAAACCCTGTCTTTGAAAAGTAAAACAAGAAAGAAAGAAAGAAAGAAAGAAAGAAAGAAAGAAAGAAAGAAAGAAAGAAAGAAAGAAAGAAAGAAAGAAAGAAAGAGGAGAGGAGAAGGGAAAAGAAAAAAGAAAAGAAAAGAAAAGAGAAAAGAAAAGAAAAAGCACAGGGAGAAACAGCACAGTGAACTCCACCAAGAAGACAGCATAAATAAACAGGGCTAGGGAGATTTTGAAAGGTAAAGTGCCTTCCTTGAAAGCCTGAGGACCTGAGTTCAGTCCTTGGGATCTATGGAAAAAAATGGCAGCCTCAGTGGCTCATACTTGGAATCCTAGCAACCGGGTGGCAGAGACAAGAGGAAACCTGAGGCTTACTGGCCAAGACTGGTCTAGATAGCTCCGGGACTCAGAGATAGACTGTTTCTAAATCTACGGTGGACTACTCCTGAGGAGCTATGGTAAGGTGGTCATTTCCCTCCACCCTCAGACACATGTACACGTACACCCAAGAGCACACACACATACAGAAGCACACACATATAAACAAACCAGTGGAGTGCACCAATTGCAAAAAGAGGCAGCATCTAGACAGCATAAGAAATGGCAACTTAACCTCAGCCTTAGTACTTGGGACAAAAGCGAGTGGTGGCATCTGTGACGAAGGTCTAACTGGGGCAGCTATCACTCAGTCTCAGACAACAGCTGCATGTTGGCTTAAGATTTCCAAACCTCCAGTTTTTCCACAGGTGTCAGATAGCCAGGATTTTACATGTAAACATGTTGTCTGGGAACGTTAATCTCCGCCTTAATAGTTCTTTAGAAATTCTGGAGGTCAGGGTGGGGGTTGCAAAATCATTTTGTAGCATCCCAAGGGCAGGCACTGGAGTCAAAGGGCTTGGCTTTTGCAGCTGGTTGATCTCGAGTCTGAATGCTATTTCTATGTTTAACAAAGCATTGAGGATCTCTGAACCTCATTTAGACTGGTAAGATGAAAATGATGGGTTTCCTGGAAGGTCTGTGATGATGTGTGCATTTACCGAAGAGTCTGGCACACCGCAGATACTCAGTGATACTGAGCCTACCTCAAACTCAGCCCAACTGCCAATGCTGGTGGTCTCTTTCCCCTGTAAAACTGATTCCCTATCTGGGATTTTACTCTCAATGCTGCACTTCACAGAGCTCATTCTGCTGCCCAGAGATAGCGCCTGCCCACCCTGATTTCATTGTTCCCCGCGTCCTAGCCCCACAATGTCATCTCCTACTCCAGGACCATCAGGAAGTCCAGTCAACTGATTCTCTTCTGACTAGGTGACTCCAAACAAAGGAGCCTGAGTCCTTCCCAAGTTTGCCAAGTGTGTAAGAACAGCCCTCAGAACCCAGGAAAGCAGGCTATTAAAACTCTAGTTTATCATGGAAGGGCAAAGCCTAGGGGCAGCCTGCTACAGTTCAGATCTGGAATATTCCTGAAAGGCTTGGTCCCCAGCATTGGCACTAACAAGAGGATCTTTCAAAGATGGGGCCTAGTTAGAAGTTCCTGGTCATATTGAGGCATGCCCTAGAAAGGAACATTGGGACCTAGAACACACACACACACACACACACACACACACAC